>JAMJFZ010001899.1:1800000-2360000 GCA_026225945.1 Cricetomys ansorgei
GGTGGTAGACTGTCCTTCAGCAAATCCCAAGACAGAAGACAGCTGAGATACACCGGTGACACCATAGGCAAAACCCTTGAAAAGTTTATTCAACCAACAGACACTTATTAAATCCTGGGATGAGGGGTCAAGCAGGAAATAATAAGGAATCCAAGGAGGAAATAAATCACGAGTATAGATCAGTATGGTACAAGGCCAAGATGGGATATATGCATGAGCGTGGGAGAGAGGGTAGAGTCTCAGAGTGCTTTGAGATGTGGTGGCCTCTGAGGGTGGCTGCAAGAAGCTGTGAGGTGTGGGCTAGCTTCTGACCCAGGAAACAGAAGGCTGGGAAGGTATGGAAGAGTAAGTGTGTGTGGGGCTGGTTGTGGGGACATGGAGAGCCAGGCAGAAGAACCATGGCTATCTCTCGTAGTCTAGCCAGACCCTACAGTTTTCTAAGCATGGGTTATGTTGTGACTCAATGATTTGCCTGTTGATTTCATCTGCTTTGACGGAGTGTAGGAACATGGGAAGGGGAGAAGTCAGAGATGATGGCAGCTATCCGAGGGATTGCAGCCAGGGTGGAGATGGAGATAAAGGCACAGAAGCTGCATCCTATCTTCTGGTCTCCCCACCCTACCCATGTCTGACCCTATCAATAGTTAATGCAGAAGAACCTCTTCTTTCCTGGTGCTGGGGTGCTGCCCCAGAAGCAGGGTCTACAAGGTGAGTGAGGATTTGGAGGGCACTTGTGACAATCTGTGTGCACCTCCAGTTTCATTATCCACCCCCTAGATGTATGTTGATCCAATTCCAGATCTACCGAACATCCCTGTCTTCTGAAGTCTGACACTGACTTGGAAGTTCTTTGACTAAAGGGCCAACCAAGACTGACACAAGCCCGTCAGGCACACCATGACAGAGTTAGTTTACAGGTGGCATACTCATCTGTGTGCTCAAAAGCAACTCACACTTTGAGCTGTGCCATTCAGGACCCTTGTCCCCGCCCTCCATGGAGAATCAGCCACCTGAGGAAGGATGCTGTGGCTCATTCAGCTAACCCTATGCCATCATGTTTGCTGTTCTTCTTTCCAGCATTCCATTTCAGGCTATACTCCAAGACAGTTTCACCTAAGCCTGGCCTCTCAGTATTGTGGCCTTACATTCTCTCTCTTGACCTCCAGCAAGACCCGCCGAGGCTGGAGCCAGGCATAGAGACCTTAGTGGTGGCTGACAGCACATGGACTGAATGCTTCAAGTTCGGGCTCCATGCAGTGAGCCTGCATCAGCTCCATTTTGTGCCCCAAATTTGGTTTTTTATAGGGCAGCCTCCATGCATAACCCTCTGTCCCAAAGCCCTCTTCTGCAAAAAACTCTGTCACCCACTTTACCCAGATCTCTTTACCTCTTCCTCCTCTCAGCGTTATGGTTGCCTCTCTGTTAGCTTGGCCCACATGTTTCTCTTTGGGTCTGCATTTTTATGACCTGGATTTCAGTGGTGGTTGAAGGCTCTTCTGCTGCCCCAGCTTTCTGATTGAATCCACAGCTATGGATGCTATGATTTCCTATTTATCCCAAGAAACAGCTTCTTGTAGCAAAGCAAGGTATGTGTGTGCATGTATGTGTACATACATTTGTGAGCATGTATATTATGTGTACATATGCATGCTCATGATGAGTATACATGTGTGTGTAATTGTGTGTGCTTGTACATGTGTACATTTGTGTGCAAATGTGTGCAAAGAGCATATATATTCTGTTCATTGTTACCTGTGTGGCCTCCTGACTTCCTATATAGGAAGGATTTAGACATGCCAATCTGCTTTAGCTTGTGTATAGTTGAGCTAAAGACAACCTTTCAAATGTACTTTGATTCACACTTTGAATATGTCTGAGCAAACCTTAGTCAACCATCTTTAATGAACATATTACTTTTTATGTGTGCGGCTGCTGGGATGGCTGATGGTCAAGACAGGGAGTGGTGGAGCCTCCTCCAAGAGGCTTTCTTGGTTCTGCCACTGTCCATTGAGTTGACCCCATTCAATCCAGAGCCTGCAGGCTCCACAGAGCAGGGCCTAGCTTCAGGAAACACTGTGCTGTAAGGCAGGTAATGGAAGGGGCCAGGCTCCTTGAAATTCGTCATTCCCATGCAGGATGTTTGGTCTGGGGTTGCAGTCCCATTTGGTTTGACTCAGATTAAAGATTAAAGATTAAAATTTCTTTTAAGCTCAATTGGAACCAGCTTACAACCCCTACTCTGGGCCTGTGGACCAGAAGTTCACTTCCTCTGAAGCTACGCTTGCGGGAGATCACCATCTTTCTCATCCCACAAGCATCCCTTGTTAGGCGCCAGATGCCCTCCTGAGTGTGAGGGAAGCACAGATGCCCTATGAAGCCGGCAGAGACCCTGCACTCTGGAGACTGATTCTGAGGGGCCATGAGGGAACTTTTGAAGGAAAATGTCATTTTCTGCATCCTGGTAAGTATTTGCATTCCCCAGCCTTTGAATCTGTCAGTGCTTGTTGATGGTACACTTAAGGCTTGTATGTTTCCCTCAGTATGAGTCTTATCTCCAAGCAGAAAAGGAATTGGATGATAAACCCTGAAGTAGTAGCTAACACACACTCAGAGGTGTTTGGCAGTACCGCACACTGATGTCTGCAACGGCTTTGAGTGCGTCCAGGAAGCACATGGCTTGGAGTACTGATGCACTGTTGGATAGGAGGTGAAAGTAAAATTTTTCAAAATGTTATGGGATCTGTGAGTTTTCGTTGATCAGTTCTTTCAACTTGCCTTGCTTTTGGAGAGTTTCATGACATGTTGTCGGGAAAGTGAAACAGAAACAGAATAGACACAAGGACACAAAGCTTAATGTGGTCTCTACCCTGGTTCACATTGTAGTGGAGGAGAAATATTTAGCATGTTAAGAAGGAGCAGGTGGGTGGAGCCTGCTGGGAATGGGGTGGAGCGCCTGTCAAGGACACAGCAAAAGAGCAAGCATCTGGGAGGTTACAGCAGGCAGAGATGAGTCTTTGCATAGGGGCTGTGGCCAGAAACATGGATGGGCAGAAGACAAAGGGGTCTGCTGAGCTGGGAGGGAAGGCAATGAGCAGTCCCTGGGGGGCATTTGGGCCTTGCAGCACCTTTGGAACCTTGGCTCCTATGCTGAGGGAGATGGGAGCCACTGAAGGGCTTTTGAGCAGAGGAGTGGGAGAGTGAGGTAACAGATCTCAATCCTTAAAGACTCTGTCCTGTGTTTGGGACAGAGTGTGGGTGGGTGGTAATCACAGGCCACTGCAAAGGGCCCAGGCAGAGACCAAGGAGGCCCAGGTGAGGTGGATTCCCCGTGCCTTTTTATGGACTTCTTGCAGGGGAGGCAGAAGTCCAGGTGAGTTAGGATTTCAGGTTTCGGCAGAAGTACAGCCAGACGCGGCCAGACATCAGGAGGAGCCATAAGGACCAGCCTGGATCAGCTTTGCCGATATCTGAGGATAAACCTGACTCCTGAGCTAGGTTGTAGAGGAGGCTGTGGTAAACCTATCAGCAGTATGTCCAGACAGCCTACCTTAGGCTCTCATGGGCAGTGCACACTCATTAACAATGCCAGGGATACCTGCCTAGAGGAGCGCGGATGTGTTTGTTGGAAGGCGTCTCTGGCTTGCGGATATCACGGGAAGCACTGGCTGGGTCTGCATCTGGGAGTGGGCCTGCGGAAGCACGCAGAGTAAGGCCTTTGGCATCACCTAAAGTATACGGTCATCTTGGAAACTGTTCTGGTCTCAAGTAGAAAAAGGCTGTGTGTAAACCTGGGTGCAGCCTGCCCCCTGCTCACCTGCTGGGTGTGGCTCACTGTCTTCCTGTATCTTGTCTTCGATCTCTTTGCACTTGACTCTGGTCAGTTACCACGTCAGGCCTGTGAAAAATGAGAAAGGCACCCCATTTTGAGAATAGGTCTAAGATAAGTGACTGCTCCCCCTGTAAAACCTTCTTACCCACAGATAGCCTCAGACCCACTTTCTGGGACTGGGACTGAAGAACCAGGGTCACAGGGCTCCCAAGGCAGGGGTGAGCACTGCCCTGAGTACCATAGGCTGATATATAGGGCAACTATCAACTGGTGAGGCTCATGGTCAGCTGCCCATTGACTCTGATGGTTGTAAAGGCCATAGGATTTGGCACTCTTGAACTGGAAGTAGAAAAAATACACTTGGCTAAGTGAAGAGCTTGGCCAGGATGAAGCCAGGCATCCTGGAGAAGCCCATGAATTTGTAACTCTCTTCTATGAGATGGGCTGGGCTTTCTAGCTCAGATCAGGGCATTCTCAAACCATCACCACCACCACCACCACCACCACCACCACCACCACCACCACCACCACCACCACAGGATTATATTGATTGTCAAGGTTTTGTCATAACTAAAATATAATAACCTTGTTAATTAACCAGAGGGGCAAAATCCTCTCTGTAAATACAGGGTCCAGGAGACAGAGGGAGAAATTACATTACAACACGTGAAGATGTTGATTTTTTGCACACATGCTATAAATATCCTGGGGTCATGCCATCCCTGAGTGTTGGATTATTTTCCTCTACTTAATAGACTCAGCCCTCTCCGCCTTCTTGTTGAGTGAAGACTTTAAATGAGGGCTAGGAACGTGACCAGAAGGGAAGTGTTTTTCTTCTCCTGTTATTTCAAGACGGACAATAAAAACATGATTTTGTAAAGGGACAAGCACGATCTACAATTATCTGCATTTAGGAGATACACAGCGGAGGCGTCTTTGTCCCGCCGTGCTTCCGGAAATAGCAGTTGAAGAAAAATCAAATCTTCAGTTGGATGGAATGGGAGGCGATTGGATGGGTGGTTCTGACCTATTCCCAAATCATCCTTTAAGTGGCTGACGTTCTGGGTCACTGCACGTGGCGCGGGGCCACAGTGAGGCTGCACCAGCCTTCGGCGTTCCTCTCCTCTCCCGAGGAGGAGATGGAGTGCTGAAATACATCTGTGATTGAAAATACTTAAGTGCGAGGCCTCCAGCGCTTTCCCCTTTCAAGGTGACAGTAATTGAAGGATGGCGCCGTGCGAGTCTGACATTTATAATCCGGCTAAGGAAAAGGTCAGCTTCCTTTCGAGCTGCACCGAAGCCAGTGGGAAAAGAGTCCTGAGATGTCACAGCATGTTTCTGAGGTTTGGGGTGATGCTTTGATTTAATAACAGTTTCAGTTTGCAACGTATAATTATAACCATCTCAGCTCTCCACAGTCTGAAGTTGACAGGACTCTAAAGAAATAAAGCCATCACTTCCTCTACAGAAAGGTTGGCATGGAAGGCCCTCCCAGAGCCTGGGGCAGATGGCCTGCGTGGGAAGTAAACTGCTTTCCTCCTTGGATGACCATTGGTACCCTGGCATATTTTGGAGTGGATAATGAAAGGACCAGAACACCACAAAGCAGGGCTTCCTCTGAAGGCCAAAGGGAAGCCACAGGCTTGTGTTTGATGCCTTGAGAGTGTTTGATGTGTTGGGCTGGGGGAGAGGGAGGGATGATGAGACTGGCGGAGAGAACCCCACCAGTAACATCCCTTTCCCGCTGGGAATTTGAAAGAGTGTCTCTTTAATGCGAGCGCTACCCAGCAAGGGAAACTGTGCATCATGTGACTAACATGGCTTGGCTTGGCCTTGGGAGCAGCTTCCCATCAAGGGAAGTTTGGGTGAGGATGGAGAGGGGTTTGCAGAAGTGCTGGGAGGCAAGAAGTTGTTGGCACACAGAACAGAGACTCAGAGATACAGACCTGAGGTGCTCCCAGGGACTAAGGACGTGTCCTGCCCCTTCTGTGCAGGATTTCAACCAGTGCTGCTTGCTCATGCTTTTGTTTTTAAGACTGATATATTTTTATTTTACCCGTGTGAGTGCTTTGCCCGCAGTTGTGGTGTACACCATGTGTGTGCAGTGCCCCTGAAGGCTGGAAGACGGATCCTTTGCAACTGGAATTACAGATTCCCAGCACTTACATGGCCTGCTCACAGAACTGGGATGCAACTGTCCAAACACAGCCTGTAGAGTACACTTCAGAGTCAAGCTGTGACAGGTTATACTACTGTGCACTGGGCTGTGATTCTACAGGAACCCCCGTAGCCACAGCTGTTTTCAAGAGCATTCTAGCATGCTTCTTGGGGTGTCAGAAGACCTCCAGTTACCAATGCTGGATAAGAAAAAGAATGGAGGAAACTCTAAAAGCAGTAACAGTAAAGCAACTTGCCTCTTGAGTAGGATGGTCTTCTCCTTACCAGTCTCCTCTTGTGCAAAGTTGACAAAAGACCAGAACCAGCATGGTGTCATGGGAAGTACTATGCACATAAAGGACTTAGCATAACTTAGCGTGTGATAGACCTCAAGGCCAGCTGTTCACATTCACATTGTAACAATTGTTATCAAGAGGAGCCAGAAAAGCCAACATACTGGCTAGAAAATGCAGCAAGGCTCAGATACAGCATAGAAAAAAAAATCAGAACACTGTGGAGAGAGAGGGAGGGAGAGAGGGAAGAAGGAAAGGAGAGAGAGAGAGAGAGAGAGAGAGAGAGAGAGAGAGAGAGAGAGAGAAAGAGAGAGAGAGTTCATAAACTTTTCAGAAAGAGCAAAGGAGAAATAGAGAAATGGATTCTTCATAAAACAGCAAGTGTGAGCAATATGGAATTCAAGAATTCAAGGAGCCACTTGTCCCAGGCTCCAGGGAAATACAATTTAAAGCTAGAATTACATACCAAGCCTAAAATGCCCTGGAGGGCAAAGATATTTTCAGGTATTGAGGACTCAGAAAGTGTGCCTTTTATAATCTATCTGAAAAAAAAAATGACTAGAAACAGGAATGATGAATGTGAAATGACATCAGGATACGAAATGAAATGGCATGCAAAATACAAGCCAGATTCAGAGTTTAAAATGAATAATACTTGATCGTTAAAAATAACAACTCGAATTAAAACGCTAGAGGTTGTAAATGTGGGGGAAGAGACAAGGGCAAGGAGGGACTGGGAGAAACCAAGGGTCATTCTGAATTTAGTTCTGTTCAGGGAAGAGATCTAAGCATGACTATATCCAGACATTGCTAGACAGTACAAGGTTCTGGAAGACTAGGAAAATATTGGCAGAGAGAATATTAGCTATCAGAGGGAAACTGGGCTCAGACTCTGGGTTAGCACAATGATAAGTAGGAAGTGGGCATGACTGAAGGTCAAGGGACACAAAGAAAAAAGCAGAACACAGAGAAAACAAAATAAAATATAAAGAAGCCAAAGGGACTGCATGGCTTGTACCGAGGGAAATCTCAGTTAGTCCACAGAATCCCACGCAGTGGTTTCTGAGAAGTAGAACCAGAACAGAGATGACCCTGGGGGATATGGGTAAGAAAGAGATGGCAGGAACTGTTTAGGGCCAAAACTGAATGGCAAGAAAAGTTATTTTCCCTCAATGGTGATGGGTTTTTGTTTTAGTTTGGTTGGTTTCCGTAAGACTAAGTTTTTGTATCCCCTTCACTTTGGTTGTCTTCCTCCTTGCCTCCTGTCTCCCCTACCTGCCCCTGCCTACTTAGTACCTATGATCTATTATCTGCCTTTCCACTGAGCACCCCCTCCCAGTGGCCTCTTTCTAGATTTCTGGTCTTTATAGGAACTCTTAAGTTCAACACTATGAATCAGAAATTCAAAGCTAGAGCCCACTTATGAGAGAGAATATGTGGCATTGTGGCATTTGTTCTTCTGGACCCAGATAACCTCACTCAGTATATATATATATATATATATATATATATATATATATATATATATATATATATATATATATCATATATATTCAGTGTCATCTACTTACTTGCATATTTTATAATTTTGATTTTTCCTTACTGCTGAATAAACTGTTGTATATAGGTTCCATATTTTCATTATCCGTCCATCAGTTGATTTTACCCTAGCTACCGTGATAGATCAAAAGGTGTTTTTATGTTGATTAGCTAGAGCACAATTCAAAATGAAAAGTGTCAGAAGGGATAAAGAGAGCTAGTATGTATTGAAGGACTGTCTAACCAACATTGGAGACAACAGTACAGAACCTTAGAAACCCAGCAGTAAACACACACAAAGCAAATGCTCCCTAATGTTGACGTGCATGAGGTGCCACTGAAAATCTGAGTCTGATCAGCACAGGCCTTTGCTTACATAGCCCCTCACTGAGTTCCATGATCCCCCTTTCTGCAAACAACAATCAACAAAATACCCAGCTTTATCCTTAAATAGTGGGAAGAAAGGGTCACCGAAGCAAAAAACCTTAGTGAAGGCAGGAACCTTGATCAGTATTTCTAAATTTGGTGAGCTTGAAATTAAATTTTTATTTTTGTGTTTGTTTTTTAGACAGGGTCTCTCTAAGAGTAGTCCTGGATGTCCTAGAACTTGCTATGTAGACCAGGCTGGCCTCAAACTCACAGAGACCCTTCTGCCTCTGCATCCTGAGTGCTGGGATTAAAGGTATATACCATTATGCCTGAATTGATTTGTAGTAGGAAGCAAAGACCAGAGTCTGATGGAAAGTCTGCTCAGAAATTTCTTTACAGAAAATGGTTGCAAGAGCACATTTTTATTATAAAGGCCTAAAAGTAATTCATCCTCAAAATTATCCCCTACCCTGCTTAAGACATGGTTTACGTCTCATGCTACAGCTAAGGCTGTTTTTGAACTCATGGTCCTCCTTCTCAGACTTCCAAGTGCTGATATTAGAGGTATACACCATTCACAGACCCAGAGAGGTTAGATAAAAAGGAGGGCTCTAGGGGTGATGCATAGATCTCTCTGGGAAGGGAAAATACAACAGCTTTTTTAGGTAGACTGGGGACAAGAAGAGATGGGAACAGGAGGCATCAGCTGGTGGGGGGGGGTCAAGGGAGAGAGCATTTTCCAAGAAAATGTGGAAATGTAGTGCAATGGAAACTCCATCGAATTTATTAAGATGTCCACAGTGAGGCTTCCTAGTAATGAAGGATTCGGAGCCTGAACCAGCCATCTTCTGTAACTAGGTCAGGCTTCCGGGGGCAGGCCTGGGTCACTAGCCCAGCCACAAAACCTTTGATGTACATTCTGTCTGTCCTGTAGGACGTGCTGGGGCAATGGAGGCACAGAACTAGGGGAATGGCCAACTAATGACTGGTTTCAGACTCACACCATGAGAGGTAGCCAAGTCCAACTCTGCCTGGATGGCAAGGAACCAAAGGCTGGCTAGTACTGAGACCTAGAATAAGACCAAACACAACTGGGAAAAAAAATCACTGAAATAATTTCCTAATGGTGTTTTGCTATACTCATAGATCAGTGCCTTGCCCAGTTGTCACCAAAGAGGCTCCCACCAGCAGCTAATGAGAGCAGATGCTGCGTCCCACAGCCAAAAATTAACTGGAGAAGGAGTCCAAATTAAAGATTTCCATGGGATTCCTCCCTGCAGAGCTTGGGGAGCCCTATGGATAAGGAAGATTATAAGAACCAGAAGATCAAGGCCATGAGTAGAAAGAACATGGCCCACAGAATCAACCAAGCTGGGCTCATAGGAGCTCACAGAGACTGAGGCAGCAATCACAGGCCCGGCATGGGTCTGCACTAGGTCCCCTGTATACAGAATGGTTGATAGCTTGGTGCTTTTATTATGGGACTTCTCACAGTAGAAGTGGGTGTGTCTCTGACACATTTACCTGCTCTTGGGAACCTTTTCTTCCTACTGGGTTACCGTGCCCAGCCTTGATATGAGGGCTGTGCCTACCCTGATTTCATCCTGTTGTGCCATGTATGGCTGATATCCTTGGGAGGACTGCTCCTTTCTAAAGGGAAGCAGAAGTGGAGAGAAGCTCAGGGAATATGGAAGTGGGGGAGGGCTGGGTAGAATGAAGGGAGACTGGGTGTGTTGTATGAGAGAATAATAATAATAATAAAGAAATAGTCTATCTTTATTTCGCCAAACAAACGAATGAATGAATGAATGTATGAATTATTTTCTGAGACAGAGTCTTGATATGACAGCCCAGGCTTGCCTTGCATTGCAGTCTTCTGCTTGTCTCAGTCTTGAGGTGTTAGAGGTATGGACTGCCATGCGTGTCCCAGATTGCCTGTCTTTAAATTTGGCATGTGTTGAAACAGGAGGAGATTCTTTTAGCTAACCCATTAATTTATATTATTTTGCCACATAGTATTTCTGTATATTTATGAATACAATGCAATGGCTCAATATGTATATTCATGTGTGACCATTTAATCAGGGTGCTTAGTATCTTCACCTGAGACATTTATCATTTTTATGTGTTGGCCTTTTGTACTTTCCTAGTTATTTTGAAGTATACAGCACGTTGTGGCAGTCTCTTATTATTCTGTGTTGTATAATACTGGACCAAACTGTAATTGTTAGCTACTGTTAGAGTGGCTCAGCCAGGAAGACAGGAAACATTTTCATAGATGCAAACCCTGCCAGACCTCAGCAGAGGGAACCACTGCTATGGCAAAACCAAACTGGACAGTGGAACTCCAAGGGTCTGAGCTCAGGTGCTTTTATTGATTCAGAACTCCTCAGGTGCAGATCATAAGCAATCAAACATCGCCCACAGACATCCAACACCTGCAGACAATACAAAATGCCCCAAACCTGGGCAGCCCCTTACCCAACAGTGCATAAAACAATTATTTTATACATAATTAAAAATAAACTTCCACAACATTTCTCCTTTTCTGCATAAAAAATTGCTTTGCCTCTACAACACAATTTAACACTACACCAGCAAAACTATTTACAGAAGGAACAATCATGAGGCTTGCTAGTGCACAGGGACAAATGAAACCAAACATCTATTAAGCTTTTCACAATGTCTTTGGATAGAAAAAACTTTATCAATGTCCAATTAGCTGGAATTCACTTATGATCTTCTGGACTCATGATCTTCTGCCCTCTGCATCACACACAGCTTGTCCTCCAGGTTCTACCTGGCTTCATTCCACTGATGCTATTCTTGGTGGTCATTCCATGATAATGACATTTTCAGAACTGCTGGGGTCCTTTGCTGCAACTGGGCTGCACTTCAACCACCTCATTTTCCCATACTGCTGTCTGTCTGTCTATTCATCCATCTAACAAATATTGACTGAGTCTGTCTTATGTCATTCTCTGTTCTAGGTACCAGAGGCACAGAAATAAATAACATGGGGAAAGTCCCCGATTGAAGACATCTTAAAGCTGGAGTAGGATCGGACAGGTAGGGGAGGAAAATTCTATAGCGATCTCCCTGCAGCATCATCTGTAGGGCGAGGAAATTGGAAAGAGTGCTAATACCCAGGCAGACACTTCTGGAGGGCAACAGAACAGAGCCAGGTAGAATTTTGTTACAGTTCACGTGTGGAGTGTCTGCGCAAAAGGCTGACCAAGGTTGGATACAACAAGAGGTGATCAGAACATGGGGGTGTTAATTTCATGAGTAGATTGATAGCCATTCATGAGTTTGTAGCTGAACAGGCTGTTGGGAGGTGGGGCCTGGTTGGGAGTGGTAGGTCAGTGGTCATATCCTCTGTCCCTTCTTGCTTCCCTAACTCTCTCTGCCACAAGGTGAGCATCTCTGTATGACCACACCCTTCTGCCATGATACTTTGTTCACCATTTTCCAGAATCAGCGGTGCAGCCCACTACAGACCAAAGCCTCTGAAACTGCAAGCCAAGGTGAAGCTTCCCTCCTTTAAATTGTTTGTCTCAGTCATCTCTCACGGTAAGAAAAACAAAACTGGTTCACATCCCAGGCAGTATGTCTCTGGGCAAGTCACTCGCCAGTTTTCTCACTGTCAATAGAGGTAACAACATATTGCCTTCCTTAAAAATTGTTTTTCAGGACTTTGTATTTAGAATTGAATGTGATGATGCATTGGAAATCTCAGTGGAGTTTATGGTAATGATGTTAGTGGCTGCAGCATCTGTTCTGCTGCTGTAATTGCTGGAATAATGGCGCACGCTGTGGTCACCGGAGATACCGAAGTCCCTCTCTGTGTCTATAGCAGAGCAAGCACCAGGTGCAGGAGCAGAATTCCAGTTCTCTCCCAGTTACAGCTCGTACTCCTCTAATCTGGTGTATGGAGCAATCACAGAATGTGTCAATTAGAATCTCATTGACTGCGGCAGTCACAATTGATAATTTGTTTCCCTTCATTTAAACTGCTTTCCCCAGGCTAGTCATGTTCCTTGGTGATCTTAAAAAAATAAAGGAAAAAAGGCTTCCTCTTTCTTTCTTTCTTTCTTTCTTTCTTTCTTTCTTTCTTTCTTTCTTTCTTTCTTTCTTTCTTTCTTTCTTTCTTTCTTTCTCTCTTTCTCTCTTCCTTCCTTTCTTCCTTCCTTCCTTCCTTCCCTCCCTCCCTCCTTCCTTCCTTCCTTCCTTCCTTCCTTCCTTCCTTCCCTCCCTCCCTCCCTCCTTCCTTCCTTCCTTCCTTCCCTCCTTCCTTCCTTCCTTCCTTCCTTCCTTCCTTCCTTCCTTCCTTCCTTCCTTTCTTCCTTCCTTCCTTTTTGGTTTCCTAAAAGGTGCTTG
The DNA here is from genome assembly GCA_026225945.1 of Cricetomys ansorgei. Classification (NCBI taxonomy): domain Eukaryota; kingdom Metazoa; phylum Chordata; class Mammalia; order Rodentia; family Nesomyidae; genus Cricetomys; species Cricetomys ansorgei. Next base: position 1,812,568 of record JAMJFZ010001899.1, read on the forward strand.
TTTTCTCATTTCATTTCTAACAACCGAACACAGGCTTCAGCAAAGAAAGTCCTGTGTGTGACATCACCTAGAGGAATTGTACCAGCAGGAGGGCTAGAACAGCCTGGGGGCGTGCCATATTTGTTTCCTAGTTGTGGGATTTTATTTTACTTTTGAGTCAGGGTTTTACACTGTAGCCCAGGTTAACCTTCAACTCCTGATCATCCTGTCTCAAACACCTAAGTGCTGTTAAACCCATTTTCAATATGTCTTTAAAAACTAAAACCTTCCTGGCTATATATCAAAACAAAACAAAACAAAAACTCCCCTGCTGGGGATTGAACCTAGGACTTTAAGTATACTAGACAAGCATTCCACCACTGTGCTACAGCCCCAGTTCTTTGCATACTTTCTGTGCATGTCCTGTATTTCATGAGGTGGATCTTGGTTTAACTTACATGCAGTGGGTGTGGTATCTCAGGAGAATTAGTTATCCCTGCAGTCCAGATTCCTTGATGTCAGGAGGCAGACCCAGCGTGGATGCTGACGTGCTCCTGCTCTGCACAGCCTCTGAGAACCAAGGTCCAGTCTTGGATGAAAGAAATAGACAATGGCAGGTCCAGTTGAGTTCTTACTCCATACTACGCTCCAGCAAATACTTAACACCAACTGTACTGCCGACACTTTATAAAATCGGTAAAATCAGATCACTTTTTTATCACAGACTGGGAAAGCAACCTTCCCATACTGAAGTTCAAGGAGCCAGCAAGCAGCGTCTAGATCTGAATCTGGGTCTGACATCAGGGCAATGATTTTGGTCTGTCTTCTCCACCATCTAGAGCAATCCCAGGCAGGGACTGACAGGCTAACTTTAAAGGTAGAGATGGTGTTGTTACCACTTGGAAGAACATTGACTAGTCATGCTTAGTGACCTTGAAGGAGAACCTTTGGGGACTTGAGACCCCTTGGCATGGTGTCTCTGAGCCATGTGAGGGCTAGTTTTATGTAAACTTGGCACAAATTAGAGTCATTTTAGAAGAGGGAACCTCAACTGAGAAAATGACCTATCAGATTGACAAACCTGTGGACCACTTTCATGATTGACAATTGATGTGGAAGGGGCTATCGGCAGTGTCACCCCTGGACTGGTGGTCCTAGGTGCTAGAAGAAAGCAGGCTGACCAAACCATGGGGAGCAAGCCAGTAAGCAGCATCCTCCACAGCTTCTGCATCAGCTCCTGCCTCACTTAAGTTCCTGCCATGGCTTCCTTTGATGATAGGCTATAATGTGGACATGTAAAGGAAATAAAGCTTCTCTTCTCTAAGTTACTTATTATGGTCATGGTGCTTCATCACGGCCATAGAAACCCCACCAAGACAAGTGGTGTCTGATACTCAGCTCTCCTTATGTGGGCAGCCCAAGTGACGTGGGTGTCTCCTTGCATCCCATAAGGCAGGCTCTGTTTTCCATAGCTTGTCCCTCACCCTGGCTCGTGTCGGCGTTCTATTGACAGTGGCCTTGCCTGCTTTTCAGACTAGCTAAACCTAAAACTGGACCCGATATTTCAATAAAAGCCTCATTTAAGTTACAAACTGTGGGAGGATTAATACCATGTTTATCGACCAAATTAATTATCGAGTGAGTTTCAGGGTCCATACGTAACGATTTCAACATTGTCCTTAATGGGCTTCCTCCGTAGGCATTGCAACCACTATTCAAATTGGTTGCCCTGTAGCAGCTACCAGAATCTCAGTGAAGGGCTCATTATTTTTGCATATTTCATGCTTCATTTTCTGCTGAAAATGATCCACATTAGCTAATTGTAGATGTGTTGTTCAGGTCACGGCTGTGTGGTGTGAACTCTGTACAGGAGTGATGGATCTTGTCTCTTCTGGCTCAGGGAAAGTGCCCCCAGGCTATGAGACAGAGGCTGCAGGAGGGAGGTAGCACCCGAACACCAAACAAGTGGGAAGCCAAGCTGTGCTTTGATTCGAGAGATAGCGGCCCAGATCCTGCAGGAGTTTGGATGCATAGTTTAGAGAGATGGGCATGACCTCTGCCTCTGCTTTTGCCCCTGTTCTGGAGGGAACATGATTGCATTTCACCCTCAGTGTTCTCAAGGGCCTGGCAGGGTAGGGTGCCTCATCCTCCCATCTCACTTGAGAGAACTAAAGAAGGAAACATCTTGTCTGACACTACATAGAGACAATAGGAAAAAATAAGTCTGATGCCAGCTCTGGAAAGCCTAACAGCCCGTCCTTCTGAGCTCACACAAACTAGTCTGACTGTTAAACACCAGATATTCTGGGTAGTTTCTACCTCCCCAGCTCCCAGGTGACTCTGGCTGGCCAGTGAGAACATTCCACGGAGGGATACTCTCACTTACATGTCTTCATTCATAACTGTTAACAGCACTCATGCTGATAACCTTTGCAAGGTATGAGAAAAATGCCAGATAGAAAGCAACTTAAAGGTTTATTTTGGCTCATGGTCTCGAGGGTTCCCACATGCCTGCTTGGCCACATGTGCTTGGGCAGGACATCATGGTAGTGGGGTGTATGTGGTTAAGGAGAGTTATTTGCTAGTTGGTAGCCAGGAAGCTGGCAGTGACAGGAAGGGTGCAGAGATGAGATGAGACATGCGTCAAGGATACACCCCATTTCCTTCAGCCAAGTCCCATCACCCACAGTTTCCACAACCTCTCAAAACCATGCCACCCGCCATGGATCAAGTATTAAACTCATGATTCTATAAGGAACATTTCATATTCAAACTTCAGTCTATGCACCCTTGTTAGGGACAGATCTGTTGGCACATACCTGCAATACCATTACTCAAGAGACTGATGAAGGAGAATCAAAAGTTATCAGGCTAACCTGGGCTACATAGCAAGACCTTTGCTCAAAAAGCAAAACCAGGGGGTGGAGATGTAGCACACTTGGTAGAGTGCTTGCCTGGCACACTTGAAGCCTTAGGGTTGATCCTTAGCACAGCATAAACCAGGCATAGTGGTACATGCTGGTCCTCTCGGCGCTTGTGAGGCAGAGGCAGGAGGATCCAAAATTCAAGGTGATCTTCAGTTACACAGTGAGTTTGAGGCTAGACTAGGCTAGATGAGACCCTGTCAAAAGACAAAACCAAACACATACAACAACAAAAGCAACCCAAAACAAAATGGAATGGTAATCGGTCACTTTACACTTTGACATTGCGAGTCTTCCTCTTTTTTCTGAGTGAGGTCAAGCTTTAAGTGAGAGATGAGCAGAAAGATGAGGGTAGAAAGAGGATTCCAGACAGAGGATGGAGCTTTCTCAGAGGCCTCGTGGAAGGAGAAGATAACATTAGATGGGTTTTGAAGGCTTGCTCTGGGTGAGAATGACTGGTGAGGGTGGTGTAGTTAGGGTAGACGAGGGAGACCGTTAGGATAGAGTAACCACAGCGCACATGAGGAACGATGCCTGTTATCTGTAACTAAATATACCCATGTATCACTATTCTTCATCAAAAACCCAGATTCCCCAAGAACAGAAACATGCCCCCCAGTCTCCTGTCGTGGCCAGAGGCAAGGCTGTGACACCGTCTTGGTAAATACGTTTTACCCATGAGTCCCCATGGCTGTCTGTACCTCAACCACTGCAGCAGAACAGCAGAAGGTGCCTCTCCTGCCTGGAACATCACAGGCTCAGCATCTTCGTGTAATTAAAAAAATCTAGTAAATTACTTTCTCCTAGAGCGTCAAATGACACATTTTCTAATGAGTCGGGGCTTCATTTCTCTCCCTTTGTGATGCTGTTGGAGTTGGTGACAGTTACAACATAAATTTGTATAATCTCACACTCTCAGCAGGGAATAATGAGGGAAAAAGTGGTTTTGGCAAATATTTATTGGTGAGCCGATGTGAATACACCAGAGTGGCTACTGCATGCGAAGTGGGTGAGCAGTGAGTGCCTGAGGCCCTGTGGACCGGAGAGGGCTTCTGATGGTGACTGTCCCTCTGCTAGCGTGACACACCTGCGAACGGTCTCTGTATGGTCAGTTCACACTGGGTATTTCTTGCTATTGTGGGGAGTTTCTTGTTTCTTCCTCCTGTGTGGCCTGTGATGTGTGTGGGGTGAACCACCTACCTCACAGTCAGGAGCCTCTCCTGGAGTGTCCTTGGATAAGTCCTTAGTGGGGTCGGGCTTAGGGTTTAATCTGAACCAACAATCAGTTTGAAGAGACAGAACCTACCTATGTGGCCGGAGGGCAGAGCCTTCAGTCGAAATCTGAGTTCGTGTACAGCACTCTCCCCCTGCTCCATGATTTTACTACAGAGGTTCCAGCTACTCAACATTACTGGGGTCTGAAAATCCTAAATGGAAAATTAGGAAAGAATCAGGTGGCTAAATAGCTCACGTTCCTGAGTTGCCTGATGTAATTTCATCTTCAGTCAGTATTCCAGAAGGGACACGAGTCACCCCATAATGCAGCACCCCCTCATTGTAAACACCAGAATTTCCTAAACTGCAGGTTGTGAAAACACATAGGTTCATGTAACTGAGTGTGAGGTTGCAAAACATTGGCAACGGCAGGAAAGCGACTGATGCTGGAGAGAATGTGAGGCAAGGAAGACCCCGCTGGTTGTTGCTGGGATTGCAAACTGGCATGGCCACTGGGGACAACAAGGTGGAGAACTCTCAAAAAGCAAAAAGTAAATCTACCATACAACCCAGCCATACCACTCCTTGGCACATGCCCAAAGGACTGCACATCCGACTCCACAGATATTTGCTCAACCATGTTCATAGTCGCTCTATTCACAACGGCCCGGAAATGGAAACAACGTAAATGTCCTTCAGCTGATGAACTGCTAACGAAGACACACACAGCTGTGAAGAAGAGTGATGTCATGAAATTTTCAGGTAAACGAATGAACCAGAAACTGAATATGGTAACCCAGAAAGACAAGTGCAGCATATTCTCTTCATTATGGATCTTTTCCAAATCTTTCGACATGAGTGTGTAGGCATGAGGAACTGCAGAAACCAGTAAGAGGCTTCTGCAGTGACCAAATATTAACTCAGCATCAAATGGGTAAAGACTCTGTGATGCCCTGGCAGCCCTTGTCCATGCGTACCACGTGACCTCACTGTAGCCTTGGTTGTGAGACACAGCACGCACTCCTTGCGCCTTGTACGCCATCACGTCACACAGCACCAGCACACAGCTCAGATCGGAGGCTACCGTATGCCACAAACTGTAGTGAGTTTTGTACACACAGGTTTTCCTGCTTTATAGAAATGAAAGGGCTTACTTATGGAAAGCAAAGACCTTTCCTATTTTCCGTCATTCCTTAGTCTGTATCTCTTAATTGAATTGTGTTAGAATATTTGATTTTAGAAACTGCTGGATGAGTTGCTGACTTGAACTTCATCAAAAGAAAGAAAAGCGTTAAATGAATTCTGGCTTGTGATTATGACAGAACTTCCAAGAGTTTCTGAAATGGACTTGAACATTCTTCTGCCACTTTGTCTACCCTATATATATATAGAAAGCAGGGGTCTCAGCATTGATGATTATAGCATCAAAATATTACCAGTTCTGAAAAATGTTGAAGATGCTGTCCCACAGCATCAAATTTTTAGGCAAGGTTTAATTATGTAAAAGTAAACCACCTTATCTATCTCATTAGTATGCAAATTTGCTTTAGACTGTAACAAATGGTAAAATTATATGTACTCCAAAGAATTGTTCAAAAATAAATTCCTTTATGATTTATTATTAGTAAATACCTATATACATAGTGTTATGTAAAATCTCTGGGGAGGCTAATGATTTTTCTCAGTTGATAGAGTGTTTGCCTGGCATGCACAAAGTCCTGGGTTTCATCCCCGGCACAGCGTAAATTGGGCTGGTGGCATGTGCCCAAATGCTGGCACTTGGGAGGTGGAGACAGTAGAATCAGAAGTTCAAGGTTATCCTTGGCTACATAGCAAGGCCAATATGGATTAGATGAGACCAATCTCTGTTTTTATTTTTTTCTGCTGGTGAAAAGGGGTCCCAAGAGGAAAAAGTTTAAGCCACATTAGTCTGTGTGACCTCCCTCCCTCCCTGTTAGGCTCTTAGCAGCTGCTGAACCATCAGGTAGATACTGCAACACCATGCTGTCTGTGTTCAATTAGCCTTATTTTTACCTATCAAAGTCTCCAAGTAAGGCAATTTGGATATGCCAAATGGAGGCCAGAAAGTGCTCCCTTTAGAGGAAGGGTTTTCAGCTTAATAAAGAAGGAAAAATGATTTTATAGGAGGTTGCTAAGCCTTGTGGTAAGACCTGATCTTCTACCCCTGGGGCTGGGAAGAAGGGAAAAAACTGTCCCTGTGGTACTGTGGTGCTGTTCTACTCCTGGCTGTGAAGGTGGCAGCTGCAGGGTGACAAGAGATAGTGGAGAAGAGAGTTCCTGTGCAGGGTCCACCATGCTCCTTAGGCTCAGGTCAACACGTGGGGGATTGGCTCATGCCCTTCTGATGAGGAGGGACAGACACTCTCATAGCATAGAAGGGCCAGTGGATGGCTACCAGCTCATTGCAGCAATGATTGCCGTGGGTCTGACAGTGGTACATTCTGAAGCCCTTGATGCTCCTGGGGCCAGGCTGTCCACCATTCCCCACTTGACCTCACCATGGCCCTTCTTCTTTCACTGTTTTGAAGAAAACAGATTTTTGAACTCATCTACCTCTGTCTACCTTGGCTGCTCTGTCTTAGACCACATCTGTCCCTCAGATCAGTGCATTCTTTGAAAGCCTGACAGCTGCTGAGTTTCCTCCCACCACTTTACTTAGCAGAGCCCATCTCTGCTGGACTGCACGTGAATACAAATATGTCTGTGTGTACAAGAGGTAGGTGTGTGAGTTCTCTGCCCTTCCATGTTTGTGGTCACTGTTCTAAGTGGTCATTCCCATCCAAGCACTGTGTGAAGTGTCCATTCTCCCTTCTAAGTGCTAGTCTGGCATGAGACACTAAGAGGTAGCCAGAAGCATGACCACCATGCTAGAAACTGCACCTCCAGGCTCCCCTGTGGCTAAAGAAGTCAAGCGGCTGTGGAACTGATTTTGACTCTGTAGGATATGAATGAAGGACTACACACAATTTTTAGGTCATCAACTTGAAGACAAAGCCATTTGTCTTTTCCTGTTGTATTGTTTATTTATTGTGAAACAACAGAAATGGAGGCCCATGCCTTGACTGTGGATGTGGAAGTCCTGTGTGGCTATGGGTCTGCTGGGTCCCTGGTGACCGTGTGGAGTGGAACCATTCTCTCTAATTATGTTCCCATATGTCTTTGTGAGAGCAGCAAGCCATATCATGTGTTTAAATTGCTTGTATGTGTGTGTGTGAGAGAGAGACAGAGACAGAGAGACAGAGAGAGAGAACCACAGTGTGCACGTGTGAAGGCAACTAGGAGGAATCAGTTCTCTCATACCATATTGATCCATCCTCGGGATTGAACTCAGGTCGTCAGGCTTGATGATAGGTGTGCTTACCTGCTGAGCCATCTCTCCAGTCCACTGACTGCACTTCTGAGTCTGTTGGTGACAGTCTGTTGCCTGGTTAATGACACATGCTGGCTCCACCCACAGGTCCCAAAGCCCAAGGCTCCAGTGAAACTGGGCTCTCATCTGAGTTAGTGGTAGGCTCTGTGAGTGGCAGTTCCTACATGTTACAGACAGCTAGCACAACTGCAATTCAGAGAGGGCCTGATACTGTCTAAGGTCATGGATACAGAGCAGGAACAACAATCTGGGTCCTCAGCCTCCAGTGTGGTGCTTGTTCGTGGTGCCAGGCTTTTTGCCTGTAGCGCTTGGAATCAAGACCATAATGTTGTTATTAAAATATTTACTTGCATGAAAAATTTCTATTACCTGAAACTCATGTATTATAGATGGAATCAGTAGCTTAGAAGGAAATACACAAGAAGAATCACTTTAATAACAAAAGCTATGCAGATAAATTCCTCATTTCAGCAAGCTCTTGGCGGTCCCAAATAAATATATCATTTTTATCAGGCAAGTGCTCTAGAAACAGCGTCTTTGAGAAATATGTCAAAATAATCTCCTGGCTGCGCTCCCTTCTGGAGGAAGAAAATATGATTGTGACAGCAAAAAGAACGATTAGAAAGGATTTCCTCACTACAGTGTAAGCCACCACAAAGGAGCTAGCAAGATGGCTGGTCCACTCCTCTGGTTCTTCAGGGCTCTAAGTGGCAGGAGGAAGCTGCCTGGGGTCAGAGGTCAGGGCTCCACCCTCCACCCAGCATCCTGGGTAGGTCACCCCCAAGCCTTTACTGTCTGCCTTCTAGGGTCATTTAGGAAGAATTTCTATAATGTAGAAAGCCACACAAAACTGAAGTGCGATTCATTTGAACAAGGTTGCCCCTTATGGTTTAAGTCATGGAAGGCAGGGGGAGAGAAGCACGGCGTACTATTGGCTGGTGAGTGAACCAGCCCACAGTGACCCCCCACAGATCAGAGCACTATTGCTCTGATGGCTGCCTCAGTTTTCATGTGACTCCCTGCTCAAGTCTAGGACAGGAAAGTATAGGAGACAGAGAGCCAAGCACCTGCCCTTAGGGTGAGCAGGTCCTTGTCATGTTTGGAAGACTGGGGAGTGGGCAAGCAGAGATAGGAGAGTATGGCACTCCTTTGTGGCGCGCGTGTGTGTGTGTGTGCGTGTGTGTGCGCATGTGCGCGCGCATACACACACACATGCCATGAAAATTCTCCTCTCCTTTAGCAGAAGCATCATTATTTCAAGTCTAACTCAAAAACAAACTCTCCCTTTTCTTTCCTCCCTCATTTGCCTGCCTGTGTCTGTCCTTACCTGATTCTGTCCTAACCCATCCCCATAGCAACCCTCAATCTTCACCAGGCCCCCATGGTCCATATGAGAAGGAGGGCAGCACATTAAAAAAACATGCCATTCTGCTCTTGCATTCCTGTCTGGTGCCCTTCTGTTCTTGAGGGTTCCTGATGCTTTGAGAGATGTAACATCTGAGATGAATTGCAGACCAATCCTTCTGCATCACATGCTACTCAGGCGAGCACAGGCAGTCTCTAAAAATATACACCTATCTTTCCCATGAAGGGGAGTGGGGATGCATCTGAGCTATAACTGTATTAATGTTCCCGATCCCAGGAGAAGCCCATACCTGCAGGGTCTGCAGAAGGGGTGTAGGGGGCTGTCTTCAAGGAAGATAATCCAGTGTGTGAGGCTGGAGGCTCACAGAAGGCTCCTAGGACCCTGAAGCTTTTCTGCGTGATACCTACTTATCATGTGTGTGTGTATTTGTGTATGTGTACAATGTGCATGTATTTTATACACACAGTCATTTGTGTGTGTGTGTGTGTGTGTGTGTGTGTGTGTGTGTGTGTGTGTACTTGCTGCATGCTAAGTCACATTGAGTCTGGGGTCCATACAATGTCAGTCACCATTGATTCCTTTTATGTACCTCAAGAGCACCTGAGAAGACAGAAATAACTTTCCAGGGTTGTATCATTATTTCAAGCCCAATTCAAGGAAAAACCTCTCCTTTTTCTTTCTTCCCTCAGTTGCCTCCCTGTGGCTGTCCCTACCTGATTCTGTCTTACCCATCCCCATAGCAACCCTCAATCCTCACCAAGCCCCCAGGGTCTACATGAGATGAACTTTCCAGTTCTCTCAACACATGCCCTTTTTACAGAGGAGGGACTCAGAGAAATTGGCCATGGGTTTCTCATCAGTTGTGTCCAATGGCAGTGTCCGACCCACACAGTGACTGGGCTGTGCAGATGTGCCAGGAATTAACCTTGTAAACTCACTTTTCAACAGCCTTCACACTACAGTTTAGTTAATTAAGTGATTCACAAGGGATTGGCTGTGGAGAATATTATAAAGTCTCTTCCTGGTGTGTGTGTGTGTGTGTGTGTGTGTGTGTGTGTGTGTGTGTGTGTGTGTGTGTTATTGGCAGCTTCACTAGTCGAGAAGCTTCTCACTTTCTCCGGAAATTAAGCCAGCTTTCCATTATCAGATCGTTTCTAAATGAGTAAAGGACTGGATTTTGACATCACCGCCTCATTTCTGCAAGAAAGAGACAGACTGACAAGTTGTTTTGTCTCACGCTCCTTTGAGCAGAACATTTTGAGGAATGTCCCTGTGTGTGAAAAGATGCTGCTGGGTAGGAGAGATGTCCACAGTGACCAGACATGACAACCATTTGCAAGTAATCGCCCGGGTGCTGGAGTGCAGGACAAGAGGAAATGCATTCCTAGCTCCTGGCTTGGGCTGGAGGTGGTTTGCTCAAGGAGGGGGCAGAGGACATCAGGTGAAATATTGAGGGCATTCTGCACAGCTCTGGATGTTATTGTATAAGATCTGAAATCAACCAGTTCTGCCCAAGAACAGGTTACTTATCTGTAGCAGCATCCCTGCCAGCAGAAGACTGTCCTGCTCACACAGTAACAGCCCCAAGAACTCAACACCCCCTGGACACAGCTGATTGGTCCAAGGTGAGAGGACACCAATCAGAATCTTCCTAGAGACTAAGAATCTTGAATCAAGACTTGCAGAACCAGGGAGTCCTTGATCTTGAAAGGTCCTTGGCAAAGGCAGGTTCAGTGATAGCCCCCTTCTCCTCAGATGGAAAGCAGCAAACTCTCAGAGTCCAGCCATGGAACAAATTCCCAGGTTGAATCCTGCTTTGACTCCAAACTAGGATTCCAGGGTTGCAACCCTTAGCTGGATTTACTCTCTGGCCTTTTTTTTCCCCTTGACCTGCAAAATAGATATCAGATAAAGAGAAAAAAACATCATGAAAATAATTATTATGAAACCACTGTTACTGGTTGTGAAACATCTGGATACACAGATGTTAGCTAAAAACATTGATGGAGTCTTTGGTTGAGAAAAGATGGGTCTGAGATACTGCTGAAAACTCAGAGACAAAGAAGGGATTACATTGTCAGGCATAATGAAGTAAGGACCAGTAGACTTTTCAGAGGGAAGGGGAGGAGGCTGGTGGTAAGAATGAGGGGGTGAGGAGTCTGGGGATCCTGGGTGCTCTGGAGAACAGTGCACATTCCTTTCCAAGGGTGCTCTCCCAGAACCCATCAGCAGCCAGCTTGGCTCAGCAGTTCCTGGGAATTCCTGCATTCCTGTTTCCCTCAACACCAGAGGCAGGATGCTGTGGGCTGGGTCTGTGCTGGGGAAGCAGAAGCCCTGTCCCACATGTCTTCGTTGTGTTAGTCGGCTTTTCACTCTTGTGACAAAATGCTAGAGAACGTTAACTTAAAAGGAGAGCTTTATGTTGGCTCAGAGTTTCAGAAGGTTTAGTTTATGGCTGCTTTGGACCTGTGGTGGCAAAACCATGGCAGGAACCCACAGAAGAGAAGTTGCTCACCTTGTGGGTCAGGAAGTAAAGAGAGAGGAGAAAGAACTGGGCTCCCACATCTTCAGTACCTGACTCTCCCCTTCAGGCCCACAGACCCTGCCTCTTAAAGGGGCCATCACCTTCCAACAGTGCCTAATCTGGGACAAAAGCTTTTGGGGGGCATTTCACACCTGAAGTACAGTAGTTGGCAAGCTTAGACATCCAAACAGACCAAGTCAGGCTGTAGAGATGGCTCAGCTGGTAAAGGCTCAGGCCCCAAACCAAGAGGACAAATGGGCCAGGTCAGCTTCTTTAGTAATTGGACATGAGCTCTCACCTCTGGTGTTTGGATCACAACACATTCCTTTAGAAGAACATTCTGGACTGCCAGGTATCTCCTGGGAAGTGAACCTAGTCTTCAGGCCACAGTTCAAGGGTCTTGGTCCCTACAGCAGCAGACGTGTTCAAAGTCAAGGCCCTTCACGGGCCCATTAGGTATGAGGACACTCACCCATTCCCCCTGGCATTCAGTGATGAATAAGAAAGTAACTGACGTCAGGTTGATTTTGGTTGTTTTTGGAGAACTTTTGTCTCTTTTTGGAAGTTTCTCTTTAGCAGGAAAGTTAGCATTTTTTTTTTGTGCCCATGTGGATTCTGTTGTCGCTGCTCACCTCTACAGCTACAATGTGAAAGAAACTAAAGATTACACGTTAACAGGGGGATACAGATTGTTCTAGTAAAGCTCTATTTATAAAAAACAGGTGGTGGGTCAGATGTGGCACCTGAACCAGTTACTAACTTTTGTTTTTAAAAAGTCAAGGGTGTTCAGAACTCCCCAGTGACCTGTTCATAGAGTGTTCTTTCTTTTACCAATACCAACACTTGGTGAATTTTCCAATCTTGATGCTCATGTTCCTAGCTTTTATAAATTTTATAGTTTTCTTAAAAGTCTGTTTCTTCCTTCATTTCTGGAAGCCTGTTGGGTATTTCATATTTGTCAAGGCCCCAAGATTTAGTCATTATCTCTTCTCATTTTTCTTATCTCATTCTCTTTGTTATGGCTTCTTGGCTATTCAATGTGACATTTTCAAAAGTTCTCTCACATATTTAAAAATACTTTTGGATTCCCCTTGAAGATACTAGAGCTTTTTGCTTAAACATATTATATTTCCTGAATAATTTTTAGGGTTAACGCTTCTTATTGTTGAGCTTTTATGCACTTAAGATGTATTTTCCCCCCTGGGGATATAGTTCAGTTGTAGAGCATTTGCCTTTTGAATTTCATATGTAAGTACTGTGTTTACATTATTCTTCCCCTCCTTCTCCCCTCCAGCTCCTTCCATGCCCCAGCCTCTAAAATTCATGGCCCTCCTTTTCTTTAGTACAAACACACACACACACACACACACACACACACACACACACACACACACACAAATACAACCCACTGAGACCATTTAGCATTGCTTGTATGTATATGTTTTTAGGGTTGACCACTGGTATTGAACATCTAATTAGGAAGCTCATCCCCAAGGAAGACTGAGTTTTCTTTTCTCAGAAGTTATTATTTGGTAGATGCGTGTTTGGTCCCAGATCACAGACAGGGAAAACTTACCTAATATACTGGTTGATTACCTAGATTAAAGTTTTATGGAGTGTCTGAGTAGCCTATGAGAATGCGGAGGGACCCTAAGTCATGGAATTTGCCTTAAACATGTCAGTTAAAGAGCAGGTCTTAGAGCTAGAAGACTTGTAAGTGCTAGATGATGGAGGTCTACTTTTATGGGGAATATTTATTTTCAGTTATGTATACCAGCTTTGGGTCTGCTCCCATTCAAGAGGTGACACCTTATTTTATCCTCCTTGAAAGAGAACAGGACCTGGAGATGATTTTAGTGGATAGAACATGGCAAATTGCCGTGTTCTCTACTCTGTCATAAAAGGTACACCAATTTTTTCTTTCCTTCACTCTTGGGGAAAGTCAGCTGCTGTGACATGAGGCTACTCTATCAGTCCTAGGAGGAGTGGCAAGGACAGAGGCCAATCCTCCCACCCTGGTCCAGCCCTCAGGTGAATTGTCACCCTGGAGGACATCTCAGCCTTGTGAGTGACCCTGACCCAGAGTCACCAGCTAAGCTCTTTTTAAATCTCTAGGCCATGTAAACTGTAAGTTAATAAACACTTGCTGCTACAAATGAATAGCTCCAGGGACACTTTGTTATGCAGCAATGGATAAGTGATACATAGAGTATCGATTTTCCTCCATGTATTTCAGTCCCATGCAAATACATGACTGCTTAAGAATTTTGACGGGAGTAGGTTCAGATTTCCCATGTATAGAAATCAACTCAGGTACCCTGTTGGCATCTTGATGTGCCATTTCTATTTATAGCTGAAGTTTCTAGCCTGAGTCCAGGGTTCTAGAGGGCAGAGTGGTTTTGGGGGTGTATCTGTTTCTGTCTATGTTTAGGGTGCTGCTTCTCTGTCAAATACCTATCCACTTCATAGCTTCCTGAAATTCATTTAGGTCTCTTGTCTACAAACGGCTCTTGTCAACATGTCAACAGTATCTATGTAGACCTGTGACTTCTTTTACTTTCATGTTTAACAGGATCTCAGGTGAGGAAGGAATGACAGAAGCGTGATTAACCTGTAATTTTCAATGCTGCCTCTATAGAACCACTAAATGCCCATACTGGGACATATGGAGAAGACATACATGAAAGTGAAGATGTTAGAGCCCCTGACTGGTGTCCACATCGCAAAGAGCTAATCAGCAAAGCGTGAATCGTGTGTGCTTTCATTTTTAACCCCAAAGCTCAGAGGCTTCAGCGAGAAGGTAGGTCCCAACTTCCCCAGGAGGTAAGGCTGTTCAGTCACAAAGCATATTCTGTGAAGCTGTTCCTTCTGTAGCACGATGCAGGCCTGTCAGCTCTTTCCACGAGACGAAGCCTCTGATGAAAGTTGGGAGGCTTAATGAACAAATAATTAGTTCTAAGAATGTTGCTTGATGTGGAAGCCAACTAATGCTTTTTTAATTGCTTCCGGACTTGCGTCGTTAGCAACCTCATCTCCTCACATGTAAGGTATCTCTGTCACCTGCAGCCCCAGCAGGGCTCTCAGGAAGCCACAGATGCCAACCACAGAGTAGCAGAGCAAAGGCCCCCAGTTTGGGTTCGTTCACCAGCTGGCCCTTGAGCCACCCCTGCACTTGTAACGGTAGAATGGCAAGTCCATAGGCTCTCGGGATTATTACAGAAGTGGGGTGTCCTAGACTGTGTCCTCAAATGCCCAAGGATGCAAAGGATCTAGGGCCAGTAAGGCCAGATCTGGGGGAGTGCGAGAAGAAACAAAGGACACCAGAGAGAACTAGGGGCTTCTTTGATGGTGTTTAGCTGAGAGAAAACCCCAGGTCTCAGTCTCCAGTTTTAGCTGTTGAATTCCATGAAGCGCATCTTCACTTTTTTGGGTTTAGGTGTGAAGTTTTATTCTCCTGTGTGATTCAGAGGAGGCACTGGGAAAATAAGACCGTTCCATAGGGTAGTGTGCGCAGAAAGTGAATGGTTTGGGAGCAGCAGCAGAAAACTATGCTATGACTAGAATCTGAAGTGACCCCTAAAAGGCTCCTGTGTTGATGGTCTCCATCTGGTGCCATCTCTGAGAGGCGATGGGACAGAAGGACAAAGACCTCATCAGTGGGATAACCCTTCGACCTGTTCAAGCTGAATGGGCCATTGGGAGGGGGACCTGATTGGGCCGGTAGGTTGCGGAGGGGTGTGCCTTGAAGATGTATCTTGTCTAGACCTTTCCTCTGATTCCTCTCTTGTGGAACCCTCTCTTTCATCCCTCCTTTGCAGGATGCTCCCTTTTGTCCCTCCCTTATGGGCCCATGTCTCATCTTTCTCTTACAAACTCTTCTGCTTCCTGGATGCTGTAAGGTGAGGAGTTTTGTCCAGCATGCCTTTTTGGCATAGTTCTGCCTGAAAGTAACAAAGCCAGCTGACCGTGCTCTGATACCTCCATAACAGTGAGCCAAAATGAACCTTCCTTCCTGTAAGTTGCTCACCTCAGGTGTTTCGTCACAGTGAAGAAGCTAATTAGCACAAGAGAGCAGGGCCTAGAGGTTGAACGCTGTATATCAAAGGCTCAAGATCATGTCTAAAGGAGACACAATGGAGGAGCAGTTTCACTTTCTATATTTCTATATGGTTTAGAAAAATCTTTTAAGAATTATAATTTTGTAATAATTTTATTAAAACATCACAGAACTCGTGTCCCATCACCTGCTGTCTTTTATGCATTACACTCATTTGCTCACTCGGCTAACACATGTATCTGATGAACTCACTCTGAGTGTCTGCTCCTTGCCCAGTCTCCACATAAGGAGACACAGAGTCAGGCCTTTGTGGAGTTGAGAGTCTCATAATCTGTGAAGGGCCCAACATAGAGCCAAACAAAGCCTATGGGAAGTAGAATTTGAGGGAATATGTAGATTATGGTATGCATGCCACAGTTATTTAACCTGCCTTTCCCACATCTGGTATTGTAGCTGTCTTCCAGGTCATTATAGAAGATGGTTCCTGAGGAGCTGGGGATATAGCTTAGTGGGTAGAGTGCTTGCCTAGCATGCGTGGGGCTGTTTGGTCCCCAGTACCACATTAGCCATGTGTGAATGTGCACACCTGTACTCCTAAGACCTTGGAGGTGAGGTGGGAGTAGGAGGATCATGACTTCAAGGTCATCTTCAGCTACATAATGAATTTGAGGCTAGCCTGGGCTAAGTGAGACCATATATATGCACATATATATGTATATGTATGTGTATATACGTGTGTGTGTGTGTGTGTATGGCTATCCCTGAGGGCAGGGACTATTGTCTGTGCTCATCATCTGTGCTCCAGCTCATGTGGTTCTCAATAAATGATTGTTATGTAAATGAATGCTTTTAAACATCTCCCTAGTGAGTCTTTGGCCAGAGAACAAGCTAGTCACACAGTCCTACTGTGATGTGGCCATGTCAGACTTCCCATGTCTTAATTTCCTTAGCTCTAAATAGAGGTAACAGCACACATCCCCCAGAGCTGACAGGGGAATTAACTCCAGTGAAGCTGTTAAGCACTCTGTGTGTGGCTGGTACCCAGGGAGTGGCAGGTGAAGGATCATGATGGGCACGTGCACTGTCTTCAGTGGCTCCCTCTCCGGTGGATGGAGACAGGTACTTTTCCTGCGATGTGCTTGTGGGTGAGGAGCAGATGAGTCACAGAACGTGTGCAATTTAAATCTCAGTACCGGCAACAGGTCACACTTCGGAAAACTGCCACAGTTTATACTCATGCCAGCTCCACCTCTGCATTCTGGAGATTACAGGGCTTTGCAGTGTCTTGTTATTTCTCATGTCTTCGCTCCTGAGGGAGGATGAGTGACTTACCATCTGTGTAACTCGAGAGAAAGCTCTCCATCCCACCCCGCCCTGTGGGAACACCCTGCCCAGCATGGAACAGCTCTTCCAGAGAAGCCCAGACAAGGTGCCCAAAGTAATTAAAAAGGCTTTAGTTGTGCCTCTCAAAGAGCATTACAGGGGCTCTAATTCAGAACTTCAAACCAAACGGCACATCTCAAGCATTTTCTTTTCTTCTTGAGTTCTCGTGTCTCTGCAGACAGAGTGGCCCAGGGACCTGGAGGTTGGGGCTCAAGCTTGTTCTTACCTTGTGTGATCCCTGTTGTGAAATGCTCGTTTGTCTTTGATTTTCACAAAGCTCTTTCCACGGCTGCTGGGAGCAGGCCAGGTCAGGGTTCTTCTTATGGTAAGAGGGGTGAAGCCCCCCATTCCTGGCTGTGTCCCCCCACAGCTGGGGCCTGCAACTGGGATCTCCAGAGAATGCCTCCCACCTCCAGATGGCCCCCCTTCTGATGCTTGCTCACCTCCGTTCTTGTTCCCAGCCTCAGATCTTGGGGGTGTCTGTATATGGATAGTGGTGTAGTTACTATGGAAACCTAGGCTACATAAAATTGTGTTAGTGGGTTGCGGCCAGCATCTTTTAAAAAATGAAGCAGACTGGACTAGAATATAAACTATGAGAATGCAGCATAGGAAGAGTAAACATTCTTTTAAAATAAAATATGTGCATGCATGTATAGACACACACACACACACACACACACACACACACACACACACACACGGTCATCCCGCAAATGTGCTTCTCCATTTACTTTAGGAGAAGTTGAAATTGAATGAATCTGGACTCCCAATTCGTGGTTGAGGGCTTAAGGCTTTGAAGTGAGGCTTGCCTCTAGACGTATAGTTAGCCTTCCTCCTACAGGTGCCATTGCTCACATCAATGGCTTATTTCAGCGTCTCCCTCTTCTCGCAGCTAGGTCAAACTATGCCATGTGCTTGTTGGGACAACTGGGACCATCCTGCCCAAGGCCAGTGCTCACTTCCCCAGCCTGCCAGCTGACCCCACTCTGGCTTCATGCCGAACCATTGTTCGGGTGTCAGCTGCCTTGATTAGAGATTTCCCTGGGCCGTGTTGGGAAACCTGCTCACACCTCAGATGGCCCCGTCTCTCTGTATGAATTACAAGTCATTGTTTCTTTCTGATTGCTTTCCCTTCATCCCGTCCTAAGGCATCTCCCCCGTCAAAGTGTCCTCTATCTTCTGCAAGCTGCTGGCCTCTCTATGTTTAAGAACTTTTCCCATTTTTGCATCATTTCAGTGTAGTTTTGGAGAGATGAAGGTAGATTCTTGGTGACAAGTACATAGACTTGAAAGCAAGAACTAGGTATTTTGAAGCTGAGATACACATAAGTTGCATAAAATTAATCATTTTCAAGTGACTAGGTCAGTGGCATTTGGTGTATCTATAGTGTTCTTCAGCCATTGCCTGATCTGATTTTGTGTTTGCATAAAGCACTTTCCACATATTGAGCACTCTAGAAGGAAACCCCTGGCATAAAGCATCTGCTTTCCACTCTGTTCTTCCTCCAGTCTCTGTTCATCAACAATCTCTCTCTCTCTCTCTCTCTCTGTGTGTGTGTGTGTGTGTGCGTGTGTATGTGTATGCATGCATGCATAGGCAACAGCACACACATGAAGGTCAGAGGATGGCTTCATAGACTTGTTTTTTTTCTTCCACCATGACCTAACCCTGAAAGAAATGTTGGAGAGGGTTAAGTACATACTGAGGACTTAGTGACCTCAGGCTTCCCATGTCTAGGGACTTCAAATGTAAACTGTTCCTGGAATCCTGCAGAGTGATGCCTTCTCCAGGGAAGGGACACTCCCACTCCAGGTGAGGGAACCAGAGGTGGAGGAGAGCTTAAGTCCACATGTAGGGATAAGGCCAAGGGGCCATTATAGTACTGGGTAATCATGGCATCAGGGAAGGCCAAACTGTAGGCTCCATGGGGCTGAGTCTGCTATAGCCGCCGGTGGCTATTGCTCTGTTACTCCTCTCCATGCTTCTCAAAGATCTTCACCAAAGCCTTAAAATGAAATTGATCTGTGCTTACCGTTATCAGGGGTCACCGTGGAGCCCAGTTCTCCAGCCACAGCAGACTGAAGGAGACGCTAGAAGGATTCAGAAGCTGCTGGGGCAGCTGTAGGGGAATGCATTTAGGTTATCCAACCCCTGGCTGCTGGAGTGCCACCCAAGGTGCTTTAGATAGAGTGAGAAAGCTGGCTGAAATTAAGTAAAATAAGTCAAAGTTTATGAAGCTTAGAGGAAACATAAACTCCTACACGGGGGCCCCAGGAGTGGAAGGGCAAGTTAGAGTAAGTCCCACAAGAAGCTGCCATGGGTGTTGGCGTGACAAGGCTGCAGATTGACTGTCACAGACAGGAGCCTCTCTCAGATCGGGGAAGTCTTGAGCTGAGTCCTTTCTGGGTTTGAGGCTCCCCCACTCAAGGGCCCGTGGCTGTGTTTATTAGTCTTGGGACCTGGGGGGACTTCAGACCAGTGTGACTGACAGAAAGAGCCTGGAGCAGTGTAGCATGAGAAGTGGTGGGAAAGCATTTTGTTTGAAAAGGAGAAGCCCCAGGCCCGGGTTTCCCCTTTATTGAGGGATTACCACAATGGTGGCTTCATTTCCCATGGCAACCAAAACAGGTGACTCAAAACTTAGTGCTCTAGAGGTCTGAGGTCTCCCTGGGCTGAAACCAAGGTCTCGGTGCTGTAGGAGGTCTGCTCCATGCTGTCACCAGATTGAGACATCCTTGGCACATGGCCTTTCTCATGGTGATACTCCTAACCCTCTGACTTCTCGTTACAGCATCTCAGCTCCAGGCTTCCTGGCTCTCTCGTCTCCTTTCCTGGAGCCTTATGATTATATGGGCACTGCTGGAAAATCCAGAACAACTTGGGATCCCTGCTTCCCAGGCTCCCAACTTCATCACAGGTGAGGTGACTGAGCCACAGTGCTGGAATTGGGGCATGGGCATCTTGGGGTGGGGGCTGTCCTGCTCACCACACATGGGAGGAATTTCTTCAGAAGTCAGAGGAAGACTTTTGCAGCTAAGACTTACCTTACCTTATAGATTGGACTTTCTACAGGAGAGTGGAGCTTAGGAAGAAACACCCCTGCTCTCTTGGTTGTTTAAGTAGAGAATTAATTTTGTTTGCAATGGTCCAGCATGATTTCCTGCATGGGGATGGTTGCTAGACTAAGTAGCATTGATGGTCTTTCCCGGGTTTAGGCCTATCATCTCTACACCAGTCTTTACGGATGCCATTCTAGTTATCTGGTCATGACCTAGGCTAGAGAAGGCTTCACACATGTAATTCCAGAAGGTACAGACATGCTTGGGGTGGCAGGCTCTGGCAGTGCCCTGCCTGCTGATCCAGCATCCCTTGCAGGCCCCTGTGGTGCTCTTCCCAGGGGTCTGATTAGCCAGGACACAGGCCAGCTGCAGTTCCTGGATGTTAGTGCCACCAAGAACAGCCGAAAATGGATGGGTATTTAATCAATTCCCCCATTCTGGCGGCACAGCCTCAGTCATAGTCCCGCCTTCACCCTGACACTTGAAAAACAGACTCCTCCTCTCTTAACTGTTGCTCTCAGAGCTTCGTGCTGAATGGTAAGAGGCCTTCGCCGTGAGTCTCATCATGCATCACATGCTTACTACTGACATTCGTCTTGTCGTATCTTCATTTCCAGCATGGAATATATGTTCTGACTCTCAGCACGCAGCTTGTGAACGGTGGCCTGCTCCAGTGCTCCCTCCCAGAGTTTTGTAGACTGTCTAAAGCTGGGGCACATGGAGTCGGCCGTTCATTCATCGCCTGCTGCAGGCCTTTCTTTTCCAGCCCCAAGAAAAGACAAGTGAGGGCCCTTGTTCGAGGTCTTCCGGTGGTGGATAGGGATGCCCCTTTTGTCGTGCCTGCTCTGTGAGCCGTATCTTTGGCTGCAGGGACAGTCCCAGGTTCTGGCTCAGTGCCTCAGTGTTTGTGATGTCCTGGATAGCTGACTGTCCCTTCTCTTGGGGGACATTTTGTCTTTCTCAGACAGCAGCAGAGATATACCCACAGAGTCCCACACTGTCAGGAACTCTTCGTTCTCTAATGTGGGGACCTTTTATTATTTGGAATTATCTTCTGTCACTCAAATATCTGGCACCCATCCAGGCTAAAATGGATCCCACCAGCTCTCATCCATGCACCCTATCCTGGGTGGGGTTCCACGGGTTTCCAACACCCACACCATCCAGAAGCACTCAAATTTCCTCCTTTCTTTACCCCCACTCATTTCACTGTCCCTCGACTCTTTCTCTTCACTTCCCTTTCCTGTCCTGGGGTTGGGACAGCAGGGAACTCTGCCACCCACCCTCAGATTTCTGTCTTTTCTCATGACTCTCCTCTCCTGCACTAGTGTGGCATCCTTACACAGTCCTGGGAAAGCACCAGCAGACCAGGTTTTCCAGGATCTATCCACCTTCACGTCTCACTGCCCAATGTCCAGCTCGGAGCTGGGAAACCCATGTCCTTGTTCCCTGGTGCCAGCAATCCACAGTTAGAAGAACAGTGACCCCAGTTCTCAGGTCTTTATGGGGATGGGTAAGGGCAGTGTAGAAAGCTAATTGTCTCCTCTGAGAGCCTCTGCTTCCCTCTGCAGGAATCCCCTGCCAGCCCTTGGCGGTGTGAAACGTAGATGGAAACAGATGGCAGTGGCCTCTCAGCATCCTGTGGTCCTGGGGCGAGTCCAGCTTCAGAGGGACAGCAGGCCAGAGTGGCCACAGAGCCTTTCAGAAATAGCTGGGCCTGGCAGAGGGGAAGTGCTCACCAGAGCACACCCAGCCTGAGTCCAGCAGCCTCCTCTGCCTTGGAATGAGAGCAGGCTCTAAATCCTCTTTCCCATGGCTGCCTGCTCGGCTTGGGGCCCACAGCAGATGGCGAGGTGGGCTCTCCAGTGGGTCTGGAGCGTGGGCTTCCAGAGTGCTAATGTTTCTCAGATCTCCCTTGCAGAGAGTCAGCTGTGACAACAGTGTAGCTCAGGCCAGGAAATGGAAAGGCACTGCCAGGTGGCAGGAGGGGCTGCTTCTTAATTAAGGCACCTCCCCAGCTTGCTGATGACAGCCGTGGGTTGGAAATAGTCTATGCACCTGTCTGTGACCTGGACACTCCAGGACCATGTTCAAGTGGGGTCCAGACCCTTCACCAGAGTAACTGGAAAACAGTATCTCACTGAACCCTCATAGAAATCCTATAGTTGGCACTGCTGTGAAGCCCATTTAATAGATGGGAAAGTTGAGGCAAGAGGCTGAAGCCCATAGAGTGAGTCAGAACCCAAGCTCATCATTAGACAAAGCTGGATCCTGAGTCTTAGTCCATTGCAAACAATGGGGCAGCTCTGTGTACCTCTTGGGATCACAGTGAAAATAAAATAAAACAACATGGACAGCAATCCACAGCCTGAACTGGCCATTTAGTGATAGTTTTGGGACTATTTTAATGCCTGTTGTGAGTTGTGTGTTAACTTCGGTAGGGTGTAACACCAAAATATTCGGCCAAACATTATTGGAGAACTTTCAGTTTTTTAAAGATGAGAAAGCAACTTTTAAATGAGTAGACTTTGAGTAGAGTTGATTGATTCCCTTTCATGAATAACGTGGGTGGGCCTTATCCAATCAGTTGATGGCCTCAAAAGCAAAAAAGACAGCTCTCTCCCAAAGAAGATGGAATTCTGCTAACAGATCACATCCGGACTCAACTACAGCCCACCCTGGGCAGGGGTGGAGGGTCAGCCTGCCAATTTGCCGTGTAGAACATGGGCTCCATCCAAGTCTCCATCCATGGTCATGTGAACTGATTTCTTGCTCCCTACTCCCCATTCTCTCTCTCTCTCTCTCTCTCTCTCTCTCTCTCTCTCTCTCTCTCACTTCTATCTTATTAGTTACTGTCTCTGAAGAATCTTTGCTGGTACATTTACTAGTAAGGGAAGGTTTTAATCATGTGTGGTTCTAGTAATGTGGAATAATATGTAACAATTAAAAAAGATGTATGGTTTGTCTGTTTGTATCTTGTGTTTCTCTGTGAGTGGAGACATTTGGAGGTACACATCTAGAAAGTTCTGTGGAAGCAGGAGGTGTCCTGAGAACCAGGGAGGGTGCTTGGCTCCTTTATTTCTTTACTGTGTAATTTTAGCCCACATTACTGTTGCCGTTATAAAGATGATAAAGAAGAAACATCTGATAAGAACTTACTGGTTTTAGATCTTCCTCCTCCCCTCAGTGTTTAGAGGCAGGAGGAACAAAACAGAGGAAACTTGCCCCAGTCTCTCTGTTTCACTGATTTTTATGGGCATCTGGCATCTAGGTGAGCTCAGCAGTCCAATGGGATAGCTGGGGAAGGGAAAGAATGGACTCTACTGCTGGAGGGCCCCAATCTGCAAGCTCTGTTGCAAAGCTCAGAATGCCCTCACTGCGTCCAGCCATCCAGCCGCTGTCCCAGGTGCTGAAAAGCCAACTGTGGCTGAGTTTTCACTCACCATCAGCTGTGATTAAAAGTTGGTGAGGCAGGAGCCCTGCCCCTTGCTTGGAAAGTTTAGGAGAACAAGAGTCAGGTCAGAATGCCCTGGATTTGGCAACGGGGCCAAGATGACATCATCAGGAAAATGTCAAGCAGCTTGAACCCCTCCCCGGGCTTCCATCCTTTCATATGGTCAGCTGCTGACAGTTGGAATTGACTGTTGGTTTGACTGATTTAGCTGAATCAATGCATCATTTGATGATGCTGCCAAGAGCAATTTCCACCTCTGCTTCTATAGAAGGGCAGGGTCCTTCCACCCCTGAGACCATACAGGATGCCAAAAGGAAGTGAGAGTCCTTAGCTCCTCCCCAGCCAGCTTCATTAGAGACCTCCTATCCAACACACATTCACCTGGAAGGCACTCACTGTTGCCAATTCTAGAAGAGGCCCTGCTCAGCAGCCAGAAATTGATGGAAATCCCACGTTTCAAGCAAGCAGAGAATATTACATACAGCACAATAAAGGGGCTCTTCATAGAATACACCACAGAGTAGCCCAAGGGTTATAATGCTGGTGCCTGAGTTCAGACAGCATTCTTTTTGAAGCCTCAGTTGGAAAGTTCTCAACGGTGCTATGGGATGGGCACTTGTTCTAGAGACAGCCTCTATGCCTGAAATGTTGAGTCCTAAGCCAGAATGGAGATGGAAAAATCTGAGGACACTAGCCATGTCTCAGTAACTCAGTCCTCCACAGGTAGCTGCCAAACTTCCTAAGAAGTGTTTTCCATAAATACATGGTGTCCTTGTCTTTGGGAAAGCTGACCAGAAGGTGACAAAAAACCATTCTCTGTAACCACCACCCCAGATGTGGATGAGTGTGAAACTTCTCCCACAGGCTCATGTGTTTGAACACTTCTCAGCTGCTGCTGATGTCTTGGAACTTGAGGAACCTTTAGGAAGTGGAGCCTGGCTGGGGGAAATGGGTCATGGGGGTTGGGAATTTAAGCTTTATGAACAGGCCCAGTTCCTGTCTGTTCTCCCCTTCTTGGCTGTAGGTGTACTGTGACCATCTGCCTAAGTCCTGTGTCTGTGTCTTTTCATTGATAGTTTTTTGTCTACTTGATACAAGCTAGACTCATCTGGGAAAAGGACCCTCGATTGAGAAAATGCCTTTATCAGATTGGCCTGTAAGTACATCTGTAGGGCATTTTCTTGATTAACGATCTATGTGAGAGGGCCCAGTCTAGTAGGGAGCAAGGTCACCCACCCCTGGGCAGGGGTCCTAGGTAGTATAAGAAAGCAGGATGAGCAAGCTATGGGAAGTGAGCCAGGGAGCAGCACTCCTCATGGCCTCTGCTTCTGTGCCTGCCTCCAGGTCCCTGCCTTGAGTTCCTACTCTGACTTCCCCTCATGATGGACTGTGAGCTGTAAACTGAAACAAACCCTTTTCTCCACAAAATGCTTTTGATCATGGTGTTTTATTGCAGCAAGAGAAAGCAAGCTAGGAACACACCGTGCTGGACTATGTTCCCTTAAACTTGAGATAGAACCAACCCTTCCTCCTTTAAGCTTCTTCTTGTTAAGTATTTAGTCATATTAATAAGAAAAGTGAGAAGCACAGCACCCATCCTGGAGAAGATGGGGTGTGCCCGAGGGATATGGCTGGGAGTCCCTTGGGGATGACCAAGTTCGGATCTGAGCTGGTGCCTATGCCCCCTGTAGGGACAGAGTGACATTCCTGTGTTAGGAAGGCAAGGTCGCTGGCCCTGATAACTGCCTTAGCTAATTTTTGTGTTACCTCAATAGACAAGCTTAGCAGCAAATTTTTCTACCCTTCCTTCTTTCCTTCCTTCCTTCCTTCCTTCCTTCCTTCCTTCTTCCTTCCTTCTTTCCTTCTTTTTTTTTTTGTTTTTTTTTTTTTCAAGACAGGGTTTCTCTGTTGTATTTCTGGCTCTCCTGGAACTCACTCTGTAGACCAGGCTGGCCTTGGCCTCAAACTCACAGAGATCCACCTGCCTCTGCCTCCCAAATTCTGGGATTAAAGGTGTGTGCCACCGCCACCCAGCTGGGCCTAGCAATTTCTAAAGAAATGCATTTATTTTTTTAGTTCCAAAGATTGGGAAGTCTAAGATCAAGGTGTCAACAGGCTTACTATTTGGTGAGAGCTGGTTTGGCCACTTCCAAAATGGTGCCTTAAACATGGGGTCCTCTAGGGAAGAACTCTGTTCTTCACATAGCATAAATTTCCAGGAGAGAGTGACCAGTACCTGCAGGCTCTTTTGCAGTGACATTCATGGGAGCAGAGTCCTCAGGGCCCTGGGGTTTAAGATTTAATGTGAGCTTAGGTGGGCACACATTCAAACCCAACTGACAATGACTTACTGTGAGGCTGTCTGGGTGCCTGCTCCATTTCCATCTCCAGCCCACTGCCCACCTCCATCTCTAGGATCTTCCTGAATGATGAGGGGCTGAGCCCTGAGCTGATTTCACACTGTCCTCCTGCTTATCCTGTTTAACCTGCTCCAACCTGCACACATCAAAATACAGGTAACAAAAGCAAGCCAGATCCTCATACCAGCACACACTAGTCTGCCCACAAATTCCCAGATCACAAAGTTAATGCCAGATCTTAGTGGTTAACAGACTTAGAACTATGCAGAATACCAAGTGAAGTTCCTACACCCCGCCAACCCTGTTCTGCCATCAGCAACTGTTCACAGTGTTGACTGCCCTAGCTCTGTTTAGTCTTTAATTACGAGCTTTACCAATGAGTTCCAAAATTAAATTCCAGAAGACAAGATGGACTCTTAATTCACGTCCAGAAGATCTCTAGTTGTTGGAAGATGTAGGTCTCAAGGCAGAGCAAAGCCATGGGCATGGTTTGGAGAAGGAGCCAGGTCTGGAAATCAATACCTTGAGTAGAGACAGTGACTTCAATGGTGGGTGGTCACCACATTTTCTTTCCCAGAGGCTTTGATTGCTGCCCTCCACCACGCTGGAAACCATGTGTGTCTGAATTCCTCCCACTTCACCTCTCCATTCTGCCTCAGGTTCTGCATAATGCTTTAATCAGCATGGCTTATCAGTGTTGCTTTACATAATGTTTACAGTGTTAACATGGTGTGAGTGTGTGTGCGTGTGAGCGTGTGTTCCTGTCCAAGGTGGGTCCATAGGAAGGACTGCTTCTCTCTGGCTACAGTGTGCTTTCATCCATGATAGAACTCAAAGGTTATCTCTGGAATCTGAAGGACTAGTTTTTCTTCATGGAAGGCAGATGCTTTAATCCGGAGAACAAGAGAGAAATTCAACCCTGCCAGGAAACCTCGGTACTTGTTTGGAAGGCGCCATTGTGAGGAGGTGAGCTATGAACTCTATTCTCACATCTTTCATGGTTCTGCCTCACTGGAGCCTAGATATTTGAAACTGCTTTGAGAAGGTTAGAACACATGGGTGGGTCCTGCTCCCCACAGCAGTTAGGGACTCACCACAGTGGCCAGTCATCCTTGCAAGGCAGGGGTGGTGTTGACATGCTGAGAGTAGTGTTTGTTGCTCAGTGTCAACTTATCTGGATTTGGAACCACCCAGCAGATCAGCAAGGCACATCTCAGGGTGTGTCTATGAGCACGTCTCCAGAGAGGATTACCTCTCTGGAGGTAGTGGGGAAAGAGCCTCCCTGAATGTGGGTGGCACCATCCCATAGGCTGGAGGCCCAGATGGGCAAAGGAGGGAGACAGGTGCCAGTGTCCCCTCTCTGTTTCTTTGTCTGTTCCATGTGAGTGAGCTGCTGTCTTACACATCTGCCACTTAGGATGGAGTCGCTCCTGCTGATGGATTGAAATTGCTATGAACATGAGCCAGAATCTGCCATTCCTCAATTAAAAGGTTTCCTCAATTAAATGAAATGGTTTAGTAATACTGCTGAACAAGAGTCATAGGCAGTGAGGCCTCATTTGCATCTTGCTTGTGACTCCAGGTGTGGCTAGGCCTGTGTTGTACTTACCAGGTTGTACAAACAGAAGCATTCTATATGTATTCTCTAGATTTTACTTTCCCCTGGTTTTGCGTGCGTCTGTGTGTGTGTGTGTGTGTGTGTGTGTGTGTGTGTGTGTGTGTGTGAATGCGCGCGCTCTCTCGAGATTTACTTCATTCTTTATAATAGCTGTGTAGTATTCCAAGTTTGGGGCTCACTTTTTGTATTTTTAGCAATTCTCTTAGAAACACTTACTCGTACATCTTTTGGATTGGGACTTTTATTTTGGTTGGATCGGTTCCCAGAAGCAGCATTGCACTTGGGTCAAAGGGACGCCACATGTCTAACTTTAATAAATCCTGTTGGATTACCTTCTGAAATGGTTGAAATGAGTCACAGTTCGCCCACCATCAGGGTTGTGAGTGCCGTTCGCTCACATGCTTGCCAGGGCCAGGTGCATCAATCTCTCTCAATTTGGCAGCTCACACTTTTGTTTTTGTTTGCGTCTCCCTGGATGCTCAGGAGGTCTTAGATCCGTGGTAACCTGTTCCCTGGGTGCTATCTCTGAAGGTGCACTGGGTGGATTTCCTGTGAGAGGAGAAGGTGGGGACCTTCTTGAAGGTTCAGGAGCATGGAGAAGAGGAGTGAGCGCTCCAGGCTATGGATGTTCTCTGGGGATGGTGGTGGTCCAGTGTGTGGAAGCATAGAGTCTACAGCACAGATCAGGGCAACCTAGGAATTAGGGTCCCCTTCCTCAAAGTCAGAGTGGAATGCAAATTGGCTTTTTCTTTGTTTCTGGGAGGAGTTAAGCAGACATCAGGATGAGTTCTGCTGCTATTCCTAGAGGACAGAGTGAGGGCGGAGAACAGAGACAGTGACCTTCTTCAATCTCTCTCCGTTGCTGTAATACAGCACTCTGACCAAAATCAACATGGGGGAAAGTGTTTATTTCAGTTTATACTTTAGGTCATCACTGAGCGAACTCAGGACAGGGACTCAAGCAGGGTCCCAAAAGCAGGACTGTGGAGGAACACTGTATGCTAGCTTCCTCACAGGCTCAGCTCATTCTTAACTTCCTTCTTCCCTTCCTCCCTTCCTCCCTTCCTTCTTTCTTTCCTTTCTTAAAATAGTGTGTGTGTGTGTGTGTGTGTGTGTGTGTGTGTGTGTCTCCAGATATCCTTGGAATTCAAAAGAAGGCACTGGATCTCCTGCAGCTGGAGGTACAGGCAGTTGTGAGCTGCCTTATGTGGGTGCTGAGAACCAAACTCAGGTCTTCTGGGAGAGCAGCATGGACTCTTAACCACTGAGCCATCTCTCCAGCTTCCTTAGCTAGCTCTCTCATATTGCCCAGGACCACCTGCCCAGGGAATGATGCCATTCACAGTGGGATAGGCCCTCCTACATCAGTCAACAATCAAGACAATCCCCATAGACAATGCATGCAGGCCAGTCTGATCAGGAAAGTCCCTCAAGTGAGACTCCTTTCCTGTGTGACCCTGGGACAGGGGATGGGACAGAGAGGAGATCACAAGAAATGATGGAGCGCAGCCCCTGCTCAGCGCGGGGTCTGCCAGCTGGTGTTGTGTGAACCATAACTGCTGGAAGGCCATCAGTGGAGCAGATCTGAACAACAGAGGAAGCTTTAAAAGTCTATCCTGTCAATCATAGTTACCATCTGAGTGGAGGTTCTCAACCTACCTGATGCTGTGATCATTTTATACAGTTCCTGTATTGTGGTGACCCCGAACCATAAAATTATTTTTCTTGATACTTCGTGATTATAATTTTACTACTGTTATGAATTGTAATATAAATACCTGATATGTAGACGGTCTAGGCGACTCCTGTGAAAGGGGTGGTTTGATCCCCAAAGGGTCGAGACCCACAGGTTGAGAACTGCTGATCTAAGCTAACCTGGTCGTGGAATGACAGACTCTCCCAACTTGCCCAGGACTGAGGGACACCCTTGACTGTGAAATTTCAGTGCTAAAACCTGCTAACCTCAGAAAAATTGTTATGAACTGATCACCTGACCTGGAAGTGACCCTGAAGACAGAAGTTTCTTTGAAGTAATATAAAAATCTCAAGTGTGATTCCCAGGCTAGACCACGGAAGGGGGTTTTGGAGGCTCACTTTAATCAGCCATGCTGAAGTGCTGTGGGATCTTGCCAGGCACAGTGAAGGTGTGGCAGTCACTTCTATGGAGCACTAAACTTTTATAAATCTCAGAACCGAGGTCACACCAGGGAGGGCCCTCCTGGAGCACCTGAGTCAGTTTCTGCTTCTTACGAGTTGGTGCTAAGCTGTAGGGTGCTCCCCTCAAAAAGTACATCATTGACATTAATTTCTAGAATCTGTGTCTTAGATGGCAAAGATTGTTGACTTTTTTAGGGTTTCTCTTGCTATGATAAAACACCGTGACCAAAAACAACTTGAGGGGAGAAGGGTACACATCTTGGGTCACAGTTCATGGAAGGAAGTCAAAGCAGGAACCTGGATGCAGGAACTCAAGCATCAGCCATGGCTGCTGACGGGCTTGATCCTCATGACTTGCTCAGTCTGCTTTCTTATACAACCCAGGACCACCTGGCGCGACTGGTGCTGCCCTCGGTGAGGTAGGCCCACTCACATCAATCTAATGATCAAGAAAATTCTCCACAGACTTGCCTATAAGCCAATGTGATGGAGACCTTTTCTCATTTTAGATTCTGTCTTCCCAGATAGCTGGGCTGATGTTAAGGTGACAAAACCCAGCACAGATGAACTGAGTTGACAATCAAGAGAGGAAGGATTTATTCTCAATCACTCTGAGAATCCTCAAGGCCAACACACAGGACCTTATAGAAAAGAACATAGGGGTTTTATACAGACTCAGAGAAGTTATGTGATTAATGAGATGGAGGTGATGCAGCCATATGCCTAGGGTTACTATGACAACCCCTACAAGCCAGAAGCAGCACATTGTCCTCCAGGAATCTTAGAGAGAGTATGGTCCTGCTAACCCCTTGGTCTTAGGCTTCTGGACCCAAGGACTTGTGAGAGAGGCACAGTCCTGTGCTTTGAAATCACATGAGACTGGTGTTCTGTGGTTACAGCAGCTAGAGGACAGTAACAGTCTTCAAGACTTGAGCTCCTTGGACCCGAAAGACTGTGGCTTTGGGTCACATCTCCATCTGACAATCTGCTGTTTGGAATCTCAGGAATAATGGAGACCTGATGGGAAGGAGTCACTGGTGCTCCGAGCCTTCCAAGTCCCAGCATTAACTCTCAGGTGACATGGGACCAGCCTTTTGCTGCACTCACGAACAGTGGCCATGCTCCATTGCAGTCCGTCACTGAACTCCACCAGGCAGCTTGTGTTTGAGGGTGGCAGGGGGAAGACATGCACAGCTCTGGCAATGTGGTGAGACAGAAACTGGCAGTAGACAAGGAAGGCAGGGCGGTCTTGGCAGCAGAGCTGGTGTTAATGCATTCAAACAGCATCTCCCATTGGCTCAGCCTTTTCCAGCTTGCAAGGTGTTTTCACATCCTGTTCCTTGCCTGATCCTGGCGAGGGTCCTGGAGGGAGGCAGGGTGAGCTGTTAATGTGTGGGGAAGCCACAGCTACGGTGGCTGGAGGAGGTGTTGAGGCTCTGATGAGCAGAGAAGACAGAGCTGCTGCCTCCCATCCAGAGCCCACTTTCCAGGGGCTCCAGTGGCTCAGGCAGGTTCTGTGGGGTGCTTCCTCTGCTGTGTTCCAGGAACAGTTATTGCAATGCCACTTGTGCTGGGATGTCTCAGGTTGGCCTTCCCAGTCACAGGCGCTGAGTGCACAGGTATGTATTCTGAGATATTCCAGGGATTTGGGACTGGAGTATGGGAGGAGAGATGTGGATGAGGCTGAGCTGCAGTGCCATCCACAAGTCCTCAAGAGCTCTGCCACCTGCTTGCTATGAACTTGGGAAGTTACTTGATCTTTCTGAACTTTGATGACACACCTCTGATGATACGCCTGCCCAGGAGGCTACCAAAGGTTAAGATGGAGGACACACGCCCTGTTTTGCTTCAGGATGGGGCTCAGGACAGACTGGCTTTCCTTCTGTTATCCTATCCCATAAACAGTGCTAAATGTAAGAAGTGTGTGTGTTACTGAGTGCTGGGTGCCTGTGGTGTTTCCAGCCCCAAACCAGAAGCTCCTGGAAAGTGGAAGTGGGAGAAACATTGAGTCTGCTCTCAGACAGTTTTTAGTTTACTGAAGGTCACAAAGTAGCCTTGTGGACTGAAGATACAGTTCAGTGGTAGGGACTCTCCGAGCATGTGTGAGGCTGTGGGCTCAATCCCGAGTAATGCAAAAAACACCCAAAGCTCCACCAAGCAATCCCAAAGACATCCTCTTATGAAATAATAATAATAATAAAATCATCATTGTCCTCATCTCACATTTATGATTTAATTTACTCTTAAAGCATAAAGTATTTTTACCCCATCTACAGACTAGAAAACTGAGGCTCAAAAAATGGAGGGTACTTGTCAGAGGACCCCAGGCAGGTTGGTGGTGATGGGACAGGAAGTGGAATTCAGATCTCAACAGCTTCAAACTCAGTAGAGGGGCTGATGTTGATGTTCCTCTGCAAAGAGAGAAAGATGGTGTGTGTGTATGTGTGTGTGTGCATGTATGTGTGTGTGTGTGTGTGTGTGTGTGAGTGTGTAGGCGCGCACATGCACTTGCCTGCCTTTAACCTTGACTCTTCTCATCCAATAGGAAGAAAGCATGAGAAAGAGGATGTCCAGGTTTGGAAGTGACTTTGATCTGAATAGGGGCTGATGTCCTGGGATATGGCAAGCCTGGATGATTCTTGACAACAAAGAAGCTAGAGTCAAGGTTTGGAGGGTTGTGTGGGGAAGTTTAAATTATTTTTAAAGCCTGGTTTAAAGTGTACCATTCAGAGATCAATTATTTTTACGATGCTGTGTAACCAGCTCCACTGTCCATGAGCGAAGGCTTGGCATCGTCCCAAGGAGAAACACGGTCCCTCCTCTTCCCAGACCCTGTGGACTCTAATCTATATGCTTTATGGATTAACTCATGTGTGGAAACATATACTAATATGGATTATTTAGTGTCACAGAGTGGTTTTGAGCTTTATAGTGCTGTGCATTAGAACTGATTTATGGCTGGATACTCCCTTGGATGCACATAGCACAGTTTGTTTGTCCATCTGTGGTCAGTTCTACCTTTTGGGTACTTCGAATAAAGTTTCTAAGAACTGCCACATCACAGTGTGTTTGAGTGCCTGTTTCAATATTTTGAGTGGAGTTGATGATATGCTAATTCTATATTCAACTCTGCATGTGTGTATACTTGTGTGTGTGTGTGTGTGTGTGTGTGTGTGTGTGTGTGTGCTCTCCTGCCTTGTGTATACAGGGAGAGATGTGTATATGGGTCATGATGTCTGCCTGGCATTTACATGGATGCTGGGGAATCTGAACTCTGCCCTTCCTGCTTGCATGGTAAGTGTTTATCATGGAGGCACCTCCCAGATGCATGTTTGGCTCTTTAAAGAAGACCAAACAGTTTTTCCATAGTGAGCATGCTGCTTTGTGTTCCAGCAGCAGCTCGCAGATACTCCAGCCTCTCCACATCTGTGCCAACACTTGCTCCTCTCTCTACTTTCTTCTTTTAAACCAGCCATCCTAGTGGCTGAAGGGCATCTCCCTGTGGCTCTGGTTTGCAGAGCTAGGGGCAGACAATCCTAAGCATTCTTTCTTGAGTCTGCTGGCTCTGTATCTACCTTTTTTGGATAAATGTCTATTCGAGTCCTTTGCCTATTTTTAAATTGGGTTGTTTATTTTATTGTTATTGAGATGTGGGAGCTTTCTGTATAACTTTATATGTAAAGTTCTTTAGAGAATTTTACAGTCTGATTAGATGTATAATAACTAACAAATATTTTCTTCCCTCCTATGGGTTACCTTTTCATTTTCTTGACAGTCATTTTTTTGAAGCATAAAATTTAAATTCTTATGTGGTCCAATTTATCTGTTTTTTTTCTTCTAGCAGAGTTGGAGTTTATCAAAAGATATTTTTTAAGTGTAAAGACTTAGAAAAGGGCTCTATGGAAGAAAGCAAAACACACTAGAAAACATGGGTGTAGGCTTCCCCAGGGAATGATGCTTTTCTTGTGTTCCCCCTCTCTTGTTCTTCCTGTGGTATCATACTTATGGATCCTCTGCCGAACCCAGGGTCATGAAAGTTTCTCCTATGTTTCCTTCAAGAATTTTATAGTTTTAACTCTTAAATTTGGGTTGTTGATCCATTATCATATATGCTATGAGATATGGGAAATCACTTAAAAACTTTCTGTTTAATACTGCTATTCTATTTACTTTTCAATAAAAAGAAAAAACCAGTTCTTAGAAGTAAAAATCCAAGACGAAGCAGATAAAGTCAGAGGTATTCAGGCAGTCTCAGATGATGTGTAATTCAGCTTTCAGTGCCTGGGGGCCAAAAGATTTTGTGAGCCTCTCTTCTGTCTTAGCTGGGGTACAGAGTGGGCTGCTGGGGCAGCAGGTTGGGGAAGGGCCTGATAATCTGTTTATTTTTTGTCTTATACTGGAAGGACTCCTAACACGTGATTTACCTTCTATGATGGTTCATGTTGATTGTCAACTTGACACAATCTAGAATCATCTGGGAGGAGAGTCTCAGTGAAGAATTATCTACACAGGTTGGCTTGTGGGCATGTCTGTGAGGGATTGTCTTCATTAAGTTAACTGATGTGGAAAGTCCCAGTCCACTGTGGGTGTCACCATTCCCTAGGCATTCCTGTACCATAAGAGGGTAGAGAGATGGAGATGACCTCTACACATGAGTCAGTTAATTTTCTCTGCTCTTGACTGGGGATGTGACCAGCTTCCTCAGGTTCTTGCCTCTTCAACATCTGCAAATGATGGACTGCAACCTGGAACTGTGAGCTAAGATAAACCCTTTCTCCTCTATATTGCTTTCTTCCAGGATGTTTTATCACAGCAACAGAAATGAAATAAGGTGCCTGCACAGTTTGTATGTGTATAATACGGTATGTGACTGGGCATAGCATTCTGCAACACATCTCTGGGATTCATTCATTGCTTAAACCAGTCCTGTGCTTGTTGATGGAGAACTTTCCTTCCCTCCTCTAGCCCCTGTCTACCACTGCTCCACTCTTCAAGTCTACAAACTTGACTACCTCAGGTTCCTCTTTAAGTGGAATCATGAAGTAATTGTCTTCACATGGCTCACTCCACTTAGCATAATGACCTCCTACTTACCTGCATTATTACACATCTGTCAGGATGCTGGGATCAAAAAGACAAGAGATGAGTACTGGTGAGGATGTGGAGAAACTGGAGCCCTTGCACACTGCAGTTGGGAGGGTGCAGGATGGTGTGTACATGATGGAAAACACCATGGAGTTTCCTCAAACATTAAAACAGCACTATTATATGACCCAGCAATGCCTGGACTGGGTATTTGCTATAAAGAGTTGAAATTGGGCTCTCAATGGGATATTAACAACCCTCATGTGTTTTGCATCCTTATATTGGTGGACATAAGGAAACAACCTAGATGTCTGCACACGAATGCATAGAAAGGATGACTTGTACACACAAGGGAATATTATCCAGCCTTAAAAAGGAGATGGGTTCTGCAATATGAGAGAGTCTATACTTCTAACCCATTCTCATGAGACACAGCTGGTTCAAGACAGCCTTAGCTACTGTAAGGGCTGATGGACAGGCCCCCTTGCCTGGCCTGTGTGCCCAACCCTCTGCCTTCCTCTGCCTTCTTTGCCCAGGGGAACAATAATCAGGATTGGGCAATGATCAGGTATATGGGAAGGAGTGAGCATCACAGAATTTCTTGCTTGGAGGCTATGTTTGGCAGACATCCTTTTTTAGCCTAATTCATCAGCATTGTGACTAGGTCAGGTGACAGGCACCCAGGGTACACAGTCTAAAGGGACCCACTTTTAGGACCATGTCCCTGCATACTTGGCATGCATATGGCCCAGACAGTGGGAGCCTATTTACATTGCATTCCCTGAATACTCATTCTGGTTCCAGCTCTCAGCTTAGCATCTCTGTGGGGTCTCTGGTGGCCCATTAGGAACAGACTCAGCTTGGTGTCCATAGGAGGAAGTGTGGAAATATGAAAAGATCACAAACAGACTCCCCAATAGTCAGACGGTACAGCTACCTCATTTGGCTGAATGCAAAATAAAACCTCATTGTTCAGAATTTCAAGCTGGAAACAACATTGCATTTAACTCAGTGAAGCTTCTTCTGGTTTCAGGGAGCCCAGGCTGTTGCAGGGGCCCCTGAAGTCCAGCCTTATCAGACCTGTAGTGACAAATGGCTGGTTTGATGAAACAGTAAAGGCCCTGGCAGATGTGAAGGAGCTGGTGGCATTAGAATTATGCTGCCCACATATGGTGGGCCACTCCTTTGAATTGCTCAGCTGGCCTTCTGAACTGAGGCCCTCAGGCTGCCTGGGCCAGCCCTAGGAGGAGCCTTCATTGGCTGCTTTACTAAGCTACAGCAGAGAGCAGGAGACAGCTTCATCTTTCCCCACCACAGGTGTGGGCTTTGCCTGGGGGTGAGCCATCTTCACTCAGCCTTTCTGCTTTTAAAACTGAGCAGGTAGGAAGAAAGCCTGTCAGCCCTCCCCACAGGGGAAGCAGAGGTTTGTCTGGAAGCCTGTAGCTTGTTCCTAATGGGAATGAGCCTTGCAGAAATGGTCTGTTTACAGAATAGAGAGGGCTGAGTTGTAAAAGCTATAAGCCCTGGCTTGTGGACCCAGGACAGCAGCCTTCTGGGGCTGGCTCAGGCAGCCAGGTCTAGGTCTCACTTCTCTCTTGTGCTCTCTGGAGGTCCTCAGGACTCAGGAAGAACATGGTCAGGTTTGGAAGGTGGCTGGAAATCTGGCCCTATGGTGGATCCAGGGACTGTGTGGCTAAGATCCATCCCCTACCTCCAGTCTACAAGTCTTGGACTTAAGACTCAGCTCTCTGGGAGAGCTCTTGGGTGGCCCTGATCCACTAGTCCCCACTCACATCTTCATGGGCTGATTGGAGGACTTTCTGCTGTATTCTGGTTCCAACATGATCTGCAGCCACTGGAGGGGTAGGGCAGAATGCGTATGTGTACCTACCTCTTTGCCTCCCCCATTGCCATGAGTCTTTGGGGGTCTTCAAGGCAGTGATGTGTCATGGAGGTAGGCTCCATAGGGGAGTGGAATGAGGGCTTCCACTGCTGGCTATGTGGGTGCAAGAACAGGCAATGGCACCACCCCACCCCATTTGTTACTCACCAAATCTTCAATAAGGAACACAGACGTTCAGGTGTCACCCATGTCAGCCTTGAAACCAACTGAGCTAGGGCGAAGTGGGTGGCCACTCAGAACTCATCCTGTAGCCCAGGCAGACTTTTCAGATACAGCTGATACACCCTGGGAAATGACAGAACAGCGAGCAATGGAGGAATCATTTTCATTAGGGAAGGGGCTTGGCCATGTTCTAGTTTGGTTTCCTGTTGCTGTGATAATCACCATAGTTCATCTCACCATGTGATATTACCATGATAAATCACCATGACCAAAATCAGCTTGGGGAGGAAAGGGTTTATTTTGCTTGCATGTTGTAGTTCACCACCGAGGGAAGCCATGGCAGGAACTCAAGGCAGGAACCTGGAGGCAGGAGTTGAATCAGAGAGCACAGAGGAATGCTGTTTGCTTCTTCTGGCTCCCTTAGGTAGCTTGCTTATATAGCTCATGTCTACCTGCACAGGGATGGCACCACCCATAGTAGGCTGGTCCTGCTGCATGAATTAGCTTAAGAAAATACCTCATATACATTTTATCCACAAGCCAACCTGATGGAGGCAATTCCTCAACTGAGGTTCCCTCTACCCAGGTGTGTCAAGTTGATAATCAAGATTAACTATCACAGGCCACAAAGCCTGCTTTTTTTTTTTTTTTGCTGAGGTTTTAAAACCTCAGCTGACTGGTGTGTCCCAGAAGCCTGGTGTAGTAGGACAGGTCAGTTCTATCCAACTATGGACCCCTCATCAAGGGGCATCTCTGTCCTCGGCATTTAGGGTGAAGGAAGATGGTCCCAACTCCCTTACCAATGTGGCTGTAAAACATTGCACTTGACTATGTGTTTCTGGGCTCCAGTAATGGCCTAGTGGAGTGTCTCTTGGTCACTGCATGTGACTTTTACAATTTTTTTCTTTAGAGGACAAGGAAAGCATGCAGACCCTGGGATCTACAAACCTGGCTTTAAATCTCAGCCCAGGCACTTCTGAGCTCTTCACCACCAGTGGTCAGCAACAGTCTCAACACTTTATATAAACACATAGCTCATCTTCATATCATCTAAACATAAGATAACTCTACTATTAGCACAGTTATAGAAAAGGGGGGCAGGAGCATGAAGAGGTTAAATCACTCACTAAGGTCTGGAGAACTGAAGCATGAAGAGGTTAAGGCACTTGTCAAAGTCACACATCTAGCAAGTGGTGGCAGACTGGAATTTGAACTTGAAACTCTTGTTGTAGGTACCATCTCTCTCTTCAGGCTGCCTCTAAGACCTTAAAAATATTAGTTCACGAATCCTGGGAAGTAGCATTTATTCAAACTCCCCTTTGTAGATTTCTGCTATTTAGTTTGGGACAGGTTTCATGGAGCCCAAGCTAGCCTTTAACTAGCTCAAGGACGACTTTGAACTTCTGATCTTCCTTCCTCTTAACAGGCATGCACCATGTGTTGCTGGTGCTCAGACCTAGGCAAGTACTCTACCAACTGAGCCACACCTCCACCCCAAATACCTACCATTTTGACCTATAACAGTAGCCTCATGATTCTGGCATTAGATCTCCTTTTATGGATGAGGCACAACAGCCACACAATTTACCTAATCTTACCCAGCTAGAAAGAAACAGAGCTGAGATTTAGTCCTAGATAGTTAGCTTGGGAACTGGATTCCAGAATTTGTACACCTAGATGTTGCACATTTTTACCGTTTATGTAACTGGGCTTTAGAAAGAACTGGAGTTGTTAGCTCTGAGCAGAAAGTAATTTAAAGTTTAACTCTGCCCATTAATTCACTCCCTTGACTAATTTTTTCCCTTCCTAGATGGAACCTCAACAGATTCCCAGCTTTCCTGCCAACTCCCAGGGATTAATAAATAGTTCATTTTTCTTTAGTAATTAAAACACTCATCTTTTGTATAATTGAACCTCTAATCTCACCTCTAATTTTAAGCAACTTCCTCTTCCCAGACACCCTTCCCCTAGGCTTCCCTCGGTCAGGGAGCTATCACTGTAGGGCTTTTCTATGCTGAAGGAGGGAGGAAGAATGAGGGATCAAAGCCGAGTATCTGATCTGGTGCCCCTGGGTGAGGGGCTTGTTGGGGAAATTTATTTTTAGTTATGTTTAAAATGTTTTATGCACTGTAAGGTGAAGGGCTATCCTAGGTCTAGGGCATTTTGTATTGTCTGCAGGTGTTGGATTTCTGTGGGACTTGTTTAATTGCTAATGATCTGCACCTGCTATCAGTAGAACACCTGAGGAGTTCTGAAAGAATAAATACACCTGAGCTCAGGTGCTCAGGGATCCACTAGCAATGTGGCACTGGCCATGATGGTGGTTCCCTCTGCTGAGGTCTGGCTGGGTTTGCAGTTATGAGTATGCCTCCATGTCTCTCTTGCTGAGCCACCACAGTAGCCTAACTACTACAGGGGCTCCTTCCAAATGATGTTCTCTCATAGAACACTTTGGAAGGTTTCTGGACACCTCTCATGACAGTGCCCTTGCATGAGCTGCTCCGGATTATAACATCCTTCTGGCCCCTGGCTTCCTGATGCTGCCCCCAAATGGACCCTTGTGGTCTTTTGGTGGTGGGGGCTTGCATTTGAGATGACTTCCTCATGAGAGAGGCTATTGTGTATCCGCACAGTTGGACATGACCTGTGTCATCATGAATGAGGGCATCTGTGTTGCTCCCATGTTATCCGTATGAGATAGAGCTGCACAGATTCATGGACCTTTAAGAGACCCTCTCAAGGCCCCTCTCTAGGTTACACGAGAGGTAAGCAATTAGCTGGGTCCACTCTTTTACTGTGCATTTGTCCCTAAATTGTCCCTAGGGCTTCTCCATGGCAGATTCTCACAAGTCCTCATGTTGTGAGTAGAACTCTTCAATGGTGTTGTTGCCCAGGGAACTTCTTCTTGTGCCTGTCTTTGAGCTCATCAAGCTCCTGTTAAGCAATCCCAGAGAGCTTATTGGTCACCAGTCTGAACTTGAGTGGAACCCTTTCTTTGGTCTGTTAGGATTATTTCTGTGAGGGTTAATAGACATGAGAGACTCGAGATCCCCACAGCCACTTCTCTTTGGACACCACCTGCAGTCCCCATGCCCTGTGAGGATGCGCTGTTCCTCTCATCAGAAGATCCATGTCTTCTCCTGTCCTGACTTTGGCCTGCCTTACCACTTGCTGTGGTATAGAATGCTGAGGAAGTGACCCCATGTCAATTCTAGCCTCACTTCTAAGATTCCACTTTAGGGCCATGAGGTGACTCAGGATAAAGGATCTTGCTGCCAAGCCTGATGCTCTGAGTCCAGTGCCCAGACCAGAACTCACAGGATGGAAGGAGAGAACCAACTCTGGCAAGCTTTCCTTTGACCTCCATATTCACGCTGTGGCGCACATCCTCCTCAAATAAATAAGTAAACAAATAAACGTCAAAAGATCCTTTTTGCCCTTCTGAAATCCTGTTGTTGTGCTCCAAGGAAGTTCAAGGTTCAGTGAGAAAGGCTCTGGGGGCTGAGATGCCATTGGGAAAGAGGCCATCAAAAGGGAGAATCAGACTGTGCCAACTGCTGTCCATCAGCCCCACTGAGTGAGAGGACTTCTGTCATCCATGGGACTTTATATGCAGCTGCCTGGTGGCCTCAGACAGTCGCCACTGAGCAGAGGATCTACCCTACCCATCCTGGGAGTCAGGGTACATGGAGAATCGGGAGGCTCCAAGCCACAAGGTTCTGGCTGATATAGTATGTGTGTGTGTGTGTGTGTGTGTGTGTGTGTGTGTCCAAGATGCTAATGTTAGATCTTCTTCAACAATTTTCCACCTTATTTTCTGAGTGTGTGGGTGCTGGGGATCTGAACGATGGTCCTCATATTTACAGGTCAAGCATTTAATTGACTGAACCATCTCTCCAGAATTTCTGTATGTTTTTTTGAACAGCCCAGTCTAGCCTCTATTTGATATGCAGCTGATGATAATCTTAAACTTCTGATTTTCCTGCCTCTAACTGCCGAGTCGAGGTATAGATATATACTACCACAACAGGTTTATTCAATGCTGAGGATGAAAACCAGGGCTTTTTGCATGCTGGGCGAGCAGATACAGACCTTACTTCAGCAGGTTTTAGAAGAGAAGGGTCTGCCATCCAAACCACTTACAGCTGTGCTGTTCAAATTTCCCTGCATGACACAACAGGGTCATAAATGTGTCCTGAGGTAATGATCAGGACAGAGGCAGGTGTTGTGAGAGAAGAGAATGGGTTTGTCACCGGACTGTTCCTCCTGCTGGGGACATCATCAGTCATTTCACTGAGTCTGGAATGCACTTTCATTAGTTAGTGGGCCTGGAGTCTTGTGGTAGACAGCTTTAGTATTCCACTGTCCACAGGTTTCTGGGCCCAGAATTAGAGTTCCCTCAAGGCTCCCTCCATATCTGGGTGTCTAGGAGATGGGCTCTCAAGTCTTTCTGCATGCTCTGCTTCCCAGCCCTGTCTCCAGTGGCTACAATAGCCTCTAGCATGGCTAGCAACCCAGAGGATGCTCAGTTGTCCTACCACAACATTCCCATGATCAAAATGAGGCTAGACATTTCACTGGAACCTGCATGGCAGCACCCTCTCTTCCTGGCCTTTAACCTGAATGGTCTCCGTGATCACTAAAGAGGATGCTCCGAGGCCAAGTAACTTCCCCAGGTCACCAGGTCGATTCATGGTCAAGGTCATAAACTCTGAAGAGCTGTTGGCAGGATCCTTGGAGTAGATGCAGAGATGGGGTACGGTGTGGAGAGCACTTGGCAGGAGTCTGAAATCTTGGTTTGTGGTTCATCTGGGAGGCCGTGGGGCTGGATGGAGGGAGTTGGAATGGTCAGTGTGGGGCAGGGGACATAAAATATGGAGAGTAAAGAAAATACTAGAATGACAAGGAGAGGTTTCCTGGAGAGGGCATCTGGCAGGAGGGGACCAAGGTGGGCTGGGCTGAGTGTTAGTGCCAGAGAGCCTGCTCCAACCCCATGGGCTCATATCCAGTTTGGTTCAGCGTGCTGTGCACAGAGGTCATTCATTCAGTCAACAGCTAGAATTTGTTGAGTATCTCCCATGTGAGGCTCTTCCTAACCAGTAGAAATATCAGGGTAAATGGAACAAAACTGTATCCCTAAAGGCATCTAAAGTCCAAGGATGGGGAAAGGCAAGAAACAGGTGGCAAATGCTGGAATCACTGAGCGCCTACGAACAGTCTATGGTACTAGGTTAAGGTCTATGGCTCCCTTCCTCAGACTGGATGTCCGCTGAGCCCTCCTGGCTCCATACATAGCCTTTCTGTGCCCTGAGCAAGGCTGCTGGACTGAACCTCCCTCTCCATACTCCAGTTGGTCCATTTTGTGAGTCAGCCTTGCCAATCTCATCTATTGTTGCTGTGTTGACCCCGCCGCCTGCAGGCAGAGGTGCCACTGGATAAAGCAGCCTTGAAAGCTGTTCAGGCAGCAGCAGTCCTTGGAAGCTAACTTCTTGCACATGGAGGCCTGAGTGTTTTCAATATCGGAACGTGCGACCTTCACAGTCTGGGAGATGACTGTCACAGCGATTGCCACAAAATCCAATTTTAATAACACCATTTACTTGACTATCACTGTCTCCATCTCTGGCTAATTTTTATCCCTGTGGTTTCTTCATGCTTCTGCTGACAGCATCTCATTTCTCCAGGACGATATGTTATAAAACAGCCAGGATACATCAGATTTCCCTCCCAGGGGTGACAGGACCAGAAGAATGGAGACGTCCTCAGTTTAAGAAAATGGGCTTTCATTGTTAATGTTGAAAATGATGCAAGATGCTTGTTACTAGCTATTAACTTTTAAGCTTTTTTCTTTCCCAGAAAATTAGGAATAAGAATGTGTCTCAAAGTTGGACAAAGACTGTTAAGACAAAGATCGGGGAGAGATGGAACTCTGGATTCTGAACTCGGTTGAACAAAAGGAAAAATATTTCTGGGCATTTATTTCTTGAGTGCTGACCAGAGAACTGAGCACACAAGCAAGCATAGATCAAAGCTTAGCAGGCGTTTCCACTGACTGGCTATGGTGTCTTGGGAAATTCTGTTCACTGGTCTGGGCCTCAGTTTCTCCACTTGTAGAACGAGGGCAGTGTGCATTCTACTCAAACCTTGCTGGCAGTGTAAGCATGGGCAAAATGGAGCTGTATCCAGTGGCATTGAGGATGCAGCCCTACCCAACACTCAGCGATTCTGAGATTAGTTTTCCACCTTAGAGGAGCTCACCAGGTGGATTGAGGTTTCCACATCAATCATAAAGCAAATGCATAGGAAACATCTTAAATTGCAAGCTTTGTGGGGGGCAGTGTGAGTGAATCCATCTATGCACAGACTGCAGTTAAAAGCAAAAAAGCGGTGTGTGTTGGACTCATATAGCCATGGGCACAAATCTTGGGCCTGGTGCCATGATCCCTGAGAGTGAGCTGCCCTAAGCTATTTCCTATGGGAATATTTTACCTTTTCTGCAACATACCCGCAATGCTATATAGTATCCTGGGGTTTCTGTGTCCACATAAAAGCTTAAAACATGGGCAGGGAAAGTGCATAACCAGTTTCTGATGGTGGCCACTCTGAGAAAGAATGGAGCCTGCCCCGGGAGTAAAGAGAGAAGGGATTTGGAATCTGGCTGTAGTGTCATGTGTGTGTGTGTGTGTGTGTGTGTGTGGAGAGAGAGAGAGAGAGAGAGAGAGAGAGAGAGAGAGAGAGAGAGAGAGAGACTTTATAAATATGTAAATTTGCCAAACAGTATAAGACTTAATTATAAATGCAAAATATTTTAATATCTTGT
This sequence comes from Cricetomys ansorgei, assembly GCA_026225945.1. Lineage (NCBI taxonomy): Eukaryota > Metazoa > Chordata > Mammalia > Rodentia > Nesomyidae > Cricetomys > Cricetomys ansorgei. The sequence continues at coordinate 1,856,029 of JAMJFZ010001899.1, forward strand.
ATGTAAAAACAAAACATGATATGTATATATTCAAGTGACATTAAGAAAGTGTCAGTTCTGTCAAATAAATAGAAATACTGTCACATGTTTTCCTTGCATCTTTATAATTTCCTAACAAAATTTAAAATGGCAGAGAACATATAAGAGGCAGCAAGAAAAGATCATTCAATGGGAAGCAGCAAGTCTGTATTGGCTCCAGGGCTGCGGGTGCTGGCTGAGGACTCCATCTGAGATTTCAGCTCAGGAGAGCTCCAGCTTATTGGTCTTGGTACCTCTGACCATCCAGTCCTTTGAGAAGCTGAAGCAGCTGAAACTGGCTCCAGGACAGGAGAGAAGGACACTAACAGGACCACTGAGAAAGAGAGGCTGCAGATGGAGGAAGTTATTTGAAAACTCCCTTGGAGTTTCCTGAAGTGTGGAGGCAACAGGAGAATCATAAACTGGTCACAGTTCAGGTAAAGGCAGGGAGAGAGGGAGGGGAATGCAGAGCCAATAGCTTAACATTAAAGAGACTTACTGTGATCAGATTCTGCAGAGGTTGGGGCTGTGTGGGTCTCCATGCTGCAGAAACCAGTGGAGCCCCAGCTTGGAAGCCTCCCTTTGTAGTCAGTGTGGGGTATCAGATGGTAGGGAGAGTCAGAGGCAGGGGGAATGAATGCACAGGCTACGTTTGTCCAAATGAGTGTTCTTGGGAAAAGCTGGGCAGCATGCAGCCTCTGGCTCTTATGGCAGAATCAGCAAGGAGGAGGGAGGAAAGGCTAGAGGGAGCGATGGTAATGAGGTCTCTGGAGGGATTCATTTTGCACCCTGCCCAGCTTAGTGCTTGCCAAAGTGATTTATTTATATGCACCCCCATAGTCCTAGGATATTGGTATAAACTGTGCTATCTTCACTTGAACAATGGGGAAAGTGAGGCAAGGAGGCAAGTGAAAGTTGGGTAAACTGAGATAGGCACAAATTAAGTAATTTGTTCAGGACTCATCCAGTGGTAAGGGGTAGAGCCAGCTTCTTCATTTGGAGCAAACTGCTGAGCCACTGTGTCTTGTCATTGCTAGGACAAAAGCTCAGTAGAAAACATGAAAACATTTCTGAAAAAAACAACAACCCAACATAAAAAACAAAAAGAGGAACAACAACAACCTATTAATAATGCCCTTGTGGTGACTGGAGCCCTTCCAGCCCTGGCTGTTCCCGTGGAGCATCTGCTCTCAGCACTGTCTGTAAAACCATTCTGTGAAGTGCATGAGGCAGAGGCCAGCATTCCTAGTCTGAGGCTCAGGTGGATGAGGAACCTTGCAGGACCCAGCTAGCATGGCTGAAGGAGCTTGGGGGTCAAAGTACTGGCTCTTTGAACTCTGCCCAGCAGCCTGCAGACCTTCAGTGTCTGTAAATCAATCCTGCTCACCTCAGGCCAACCCTCAGTTCTGCCTCTTCCCCTATTTGTAGGAAATGTCAAGGAGAGAATCCTGACATTTCTTAGTTTTGCCCTTTCTTGGTGACCTTTCCCACCAACGATTTCACTATTTTATGTCTGTACTGAGGCTGCGCAGACCCTGGACCTTTCATCTGTAGCGTCTGCTGCAGATTAGCTCACAGAATAGACCTTCTGCGGCCTCCCGGCTCTCTTCCCTCCAGGAGGCCCAGTAGAGCAGTACTTGTGGATATTTTTATGGGTCGTGTTTAAAAAAATTACATCCAAATTAAATTTGTGCTGATTTAATTAGAAGTCGTCAGCCTAGGGATTCCTTTAGTGCTCCTGCCGCTGGGTCCCGGGCAAACAGTACTCTCTGGAAACTGCTGTTCCTACCAGGAGCAGATGAAGGGTGGTTTGGGCTGCCCCTTGCTGCCTGTTGGCTAAATGATCTTAGGAAGTGGGAGGGCAGAGCTAGGAGCGCCCCGAGACCGCCAGAGTCCTCATTTCTCCTTGCCTGAAAGATAGACAGCGGCAGAAGAGAGGGCAGAGAACTGTCTGAGGTTTGAGGAGACACAAACAGAGCCAGATAGATGGTCTCTGTGATGGTGGCGTTGCCTAGATGCTGCTATAGAAAAGGGCATGGCCAGAGGCTAAAAATCTCTGCCTTCTTAATGCAAGAAGAGCAGAGGCTGAAGCCAAGGCCCAAGAATATCTACAAGCCCGAGGGACCCAATGCAGCTCCTGTGTGCATTGTCGTGCAGAAGGCAGACTTCTGGCTGTCTTTCAAGATGTCCACAGCCTAACACTTCAAACCCAGGGATATGTTGCCTTACATAGCAAAAAGGCCTTTGCTGCTGTGATAAAGCAAGGGTTGTAACATGAGGAGACACTGCTGGGTTCTCCAGATAGGACCAAGGAAATCGTGAGCTAAAGAGGGGACAGGGAGATGTTGTGGAAGAGGCAGAAGGTGGAGGGGGGAGTAAAGGAAGTGGGAGAGGGGGAAGCAGAGAGGAGGGAGGCTAGAAGCAGAAGGAAAAGAAAGAGGAGGATGAGGCAAAGAAGGGCAGCTGTGAAAATCTGGAAGATGCCCCCCTTCTGGCTTTGCAGGTGGTGGAGGGAGCCAGAAGCAAAGGGATTCTGGAGCCTTTAAAACTGGCAAAGACAAGCAGACAGGCACCTCCTCCCAGTGCCCCAGAGGAACACAGCTGTGATGACATCTTGTCTTTAGGACTCCAGACTTCCAGAACTCAAGACTGTACTGTTGTGTTGTGCAAAGCCTCTGTACTTTGAGAGTTTGTGACAAGATTCCTGGGAACCTAAAGCAGGCCCAAAGGCTGAGCTTCAGGTTCGGAAGGAAGAATGATCAGCTGGATTTTTTTGTTGAATGTGTTGAAACAGCCAACGGAGATTTGCCTCGTGCCTTTAGAAAGGGGGTGGGATGGGGACTCCACTGATGCCTGTTGTGCATGGCTCATGGGGTCAATGTGGCTTTGGCAGTGTCTGCACTCAGTGCTCAGCTCTGTTCCAGTTTTCAGTGTGGTCTGCTCTGAACCCCCTTTTCAGCCCAATGTTTTATTATTTGCAAGTCCAGGGCAACAGTTTCCACCAGGCTTTACCTTCCTCTGATCATTGAGCAAATCACATTTCCTCCTCCTCCTCCTCAGAGCCTCAGTTAAAGCCTCACAGAATCTTAGAAGCTCTCATTGGGCACACCTTAAGTTTGCATCCTTTAAAGCACTAAAGCCTTTTCAGAGATACAGATCAGATCAGTGATGGGCCCCTAGATGCAAAGGAAAGGTTGTTCCAGAGCGATAGGTGGAGCGACCCAGCATTGGGTGCCATGCACAATGTATAGAAAGGCAAGTGTTGCTACTCACTTCTTTCGTGAACCTTCAACTGCCTCACCCATCAGACACATAAGCTGTGAAAATGCCTTGAAAACCAAGAAAGACGATGAAGGCCAGGACACTTTGCATACCATCTGCACACCAGTTCAGGCTGGCAGCCATTCTACCTAGATGCCCCTACCTGCATGAGGACCTAGGTCAGACTCAATGGGAAGCCCTCTTCTCTTAGACACCATGACCCAAAATGAATACCAGGAGTTAGAGCTACAGGGTGACACCATGGATTACGTCCAGAAAAAGTGACAAATGGAAGACTGTTCATTGGTCTTTGGTTGACTGGACCCAGGACCACATCTGCTCATCAGACTGGAAGTCTCCATCTAAGCGGGAAGGATTTCCAGGGACTCGGCTCAGTGGTAGTTGTTAAACGGAGAAAAGCAGTTGTTGAATTCTGCTATCTGCTTTCCCTTCCATGGAACAGAAACCAACTGTGCTCCTTGGGGAGGTATTTCTAAATAGTCCAACAGAGCAGAAGCATTTGAATGCAAACATTCCCTTGAAACTTTGTAATTCTCCTTCATGTCAAGAGATATGCTTGATTTTGTTGTTGTTATTTAACTATTTGTGTGCTTTAATTTATTGATTGCTTTTGCTGTCCCCAAAACATGTGAGTCAACCTTTGGGCAGCAACAACACCCCTATATGCACTTGCAGACACAAGGTTCAAGATTATCATAGTCTCTACTACCACCATCATCATCACCATCATTCTGTGGCCAGTATCAGCACCAGACATTGTCTAACCAAGCTGCTTCTCATTTTTATATGTGTTTTATCTCCAGTGCCTCCAACTGCCCTGATTTGTGGACACTGGCTCTGTGTTATGGTAGTGTTTAAATGCTTGGGATATTTTATAGATTACACACATACACACACACACACACGCTTATATATACTTGGAGATGGAGGAGCTCGTATGACTGGCGAGTTTCAGAGACTTCTTTAAGCTCCTGAGTTGTTTATTCCTGCTTAGTGAGCTTCTCTGCAGGATGGACTGTTTCATTTCCCATATTTCAATTAGAAGGAAATTGCTGTTCAACAGCTGTCTCCCTCTTCAATGCAATTCCCACACACTTTACTAGAGTAACTTTTGTGTTATTGTGTTCAAATACCTGACAGAATAAACTTAAGAGAGGAAAAGTTCCTTTTTGTTCACAGTTTCAAGAGTGTTTCAGTCCACCTTGGTGGGGAAGACATTAATGGCAAGAGCAGGAGTTGGAAGTCTTCACGCGATGACTTGACCAGGAAGCAGAGGATGAAACCTGAAGTAGGGCTGGGTTATAAATAACCCTCAAAAACCTGCTTCCAGTGACCCATCTCTGCAGCCAGGTCTCCACCTCCTAAACATTACAGAAGCATCCCTGAATAGTGCCACCAACTGGGGGACATTCCAGATTCAAATAACAACACCTGTCTAGCAGAGCTCTCCAGGTCTTTGTTACATTTCACTGTGAAATTTGCAGACATGCTTTCTTCTTGGTGCTATCTGTGAGTCCCATGAGGATAGGGGCTCCATATCTTCCATTTTCACACCCCAGGACATCAAGCAGCGCACATAGCGAGTGCTCAGTGCACAGAGTGTCCAGATGGCTATGACTTCATCACTATGCTGTTTCAGCTCGGATAAGCCTTTCTGTAGCAGAGGCTTCAATGTCATCTGAGAAGGAGGCATGAGGCAGCAGGTGTGTTGAGTAATAGCATTGATCTCCTCGGGTCCTTCAGTTCTGTAATTCATCAAGACAGTTGAGCGGCATTTTTACAACTACAGAAATTCTTTCTTACTCATGGCACATCTCATGACCCCCAGTACATGCCCCAAACCATGCATGATACCTAACTCTTCATATACCATGCTATTGCCTAAACATCATACATACTTCTAATGATATTTAATTTATAAGTTTGGCACAGTAAGAGATAAACAAAAGTAAATGAACCCAAATGAAACAATGCCATCATACTGCAATAGAACTTATTTAAAAATTTGGAATAAGGGTGGGCAATGTTGCACACACCTTTAATCCCTGTACTCATGAAGCAGAGGCAGGTGGATCTCTGCGAATTCAAGGCCAGCCTGGTCTACAGAGTGAGTTCCAGGACAGCCAGAGTTACACTAGAGAAATCCTGTCTCAAAAAAAATTGAAGTTATTTATTCCTTGAAGTTTCTGTTGAACATTTCAGACCACAGGTGACTATGGGTAACTGAAGATGAACCTTATGGTCATGATGACTGCTCGGATGCAGAAGATAGTCTCAAGCCTCAGGCTGAGCCAGGGAAAATGGCTGCTGCAATTGCTAGTTTGCTGAATGGCCAGACCCAATCATCATACATGGTGTGCTCTAGTCCACAGACTCAGTGTATACCATTAAGTGCCTTCTATGTGCCAGTCATGGTGTTTAACACAGTAGGGACAAGATTTGCTGTCCCTTCGAGAAATTCCCTGTTTCATCAAAAGAGCTAAGCAAGGCAGACCTTGGGGAGACCAAGTAAAAGCTTGGTCTTTGTTGTTAATTCCTCTAGGTTGCATCCAGGAGTTTGTTTCTTGCCCTTTCCCTATCCATAAATTGGATATTTCCATGGAGCACACTGCAAGTGTGGTGGTTAGCATTGGTTGTCAGCTGACAGGATCTAGGATCACTTAGGAGGTAAGCCTCTGGATATGTCAGCGAGGGACTGTGTAGTTTAACTGAGGTAGAGAGGCCCATCCTGACTGCTGGACAAATAGAAGAGAGAAAGGGAGCCGAGCACTAACATTCATATCTCTTTGTTTCTTGACTGTGGATGCAATGTGACCAGCTGCCTCAAGCTCCTTCTACCACGTCTCCACCACGATGGACTGTCCTCTTAAACTGTGAGCCAAAATAATCTCTGTGCGCCCTAGTTACCCTTCCTGTCTCTGTGATAAAATACTCTGACAAGGCATTTTCACAGATGTAAGATTGTGGGTGGTGGGTGAATAGGTATGGTACGAGCCATCCAGGCAACCCTTATGAAGGAATGAAGTTACCTCATACCTCAGTTTAGTGCTAACTTTCATGCTGGAAACTGGCATTGGGGGAACTTGTAGGCATGAACCAGGTAGTTAGGCAATGTACAACTCCTTCCCTGTGTTTCTATTTCTGCTTTCAAGTCAGCATCTGAAGCCATGGCTGGGACTGGCAGTCCCCACCACACAGATGGTGCATCTTCAAGGTCATCTGAGGTCAACATGCTTTAGTTTACACTGTAGGAATTGACATCTTTAGAAACCATGTTCTCTAGCCAATAGCATCATCTTCATGGCTGCAGTGCCATGTTCAATTCTAATAGGAGTGCATTTAGCACCCAAAGTGTGTTCTGTGGTTCAGGATGTATTTAGGGCCCTTGTGTTGCCAATCTTCATTTTGATGAAATGCTAGATTATGGCCACAGATGTCTGCATCGTATCACACGCTCCTGAGAAAATCACTGCCAAGGGGCTAACTTTATAAAGTGGACAGCCAGCTCAGACCTCTATGTCTATTTATTTCATGACACAGGTGGATCTCAGGGAAACTTCAGTGACTGATTGCTAGGTCTGGAGGCAGATCCCGAGAAGGTGGCATCTCTATTCATGACAGAGCCTTGCTAGTCTTGACCCCCTGCCATTTTGCATACCTGTGCTAAGATAAATTCTAGACACCTTCTCTTGGCCTTTAAGAGTTCTTTTATCTAGTCACACTCTGTTCCGCAGCTTATCTCTAACCAGTTTTCACTCTCTTCACATTCTGCAAAGCTATACAAAGTGTTGGTTAAGCCCTCAAGATGATGTGCATGGCATGTTTAAAATCCGAGCTTCTGTACTTTGGAAACAGCCTTTATCATTTTATTTGATGGAAAACTTCAAACTTTCTTTCAGCCTGGAAACAAACATCTTCTTCGCAGGCAGACCATCCCCTGCTCCCCCTATCCCCAGCCCTAAGGCTGAATTAACCCATCTTAACTCTGAATTCCTATTGCACTTTGCTCTTCCAGGTCCATAGAATTCTCACTGAATTTTAGCAGTTCACTTTATGTTAGGTCTCTCTCACTGGTCCACAAGTTCTTAGAAGACAGAAAGCATATTGTAGCCCACAATTGTATTCTCAGTCCTGGGCCTAACACTGTTTCTGGGAGTGAGGTGTTTGATAAATGCTCATAGAATGAGCAACAGAACTAAGGAATTCCTAATGAATAGTACCTCTTTCCTTCACCTGAGTTCAGAACCAATGGGGGAACTGAGAGAGTTAACACAGAGAGACTAAAGAAACCCTAAATAACCCCAAGCGTAGAGGATGGTGGCCTAGGAGAATCCAGTTGTCTTGCTCCTGACTGATTCCTGTAGAGCCAGGGATGACTTACTGCCAGCTTGTACTTTGGGATATGAGGGAGACTTCATGGCTGCAGTCAGATGATCTGTTTGGTGTGAGGGCAGCTGGAAAGAGTCAGCACCCAGTTCCTTCTGCTTGTAGGGGCGGAGTTCACTTTGTCAAGAGGCCAAGTACAGTTAGCAGAAGTTAGGGAAAAGATTTCCTCCCAGACAGCAAGGACTGTGATTTTTTTTTCTCTTTATGGATCTTTTCTGTTTTGCCTCGCAACCCAATTCCTCATTTCCAGGTCATACATTTTATAAAAATAAAATTTCTTATTCTTCCTCTTTATCCTCAAAGTTTTTCCCCCTTCTACTTCTCTGGAAAATGATTTAAAACTGTGGTAGAGAAACGCCCAGTGACCTGTGATTCTATGGGAGCCGTTACACACAGTTCTTGGAACCTTTGGTGTCCAGATGCTGCACTTGTACTAGGGCCTAGATTGTGATATCCATGGGGCTCAGACTCCAAGATAATCAGACAGTACCAGAGAAGGAAGGCAGGAGAAAAGAAAACCACACCAGAATGTGAAACGTAACGCCATAAGGAAGCACAGGGAACGGGAGTGACAGAATTGAAATGATCAATTTCACTTGTTTAAAAATTTTCAGGTAAAGAAAAGCAAGAACTCAAAGGTAATCAGGGAAGGTTTCCCAGAGGAGGTGACAGATGGGCTGAGTCTGAAAGAATTAGTGATCAGTAGGAGTTGTGATAAGTAATGGTGATGATGGCAGTGTATGTTGACATTTCAAGAAATGGCACGCAAAGGAAACTTTGGAAACTTTGGAGAAATTTAGTATGTGGAAGAAATTACAAGTTGAGCAGTCTGGCTGAGGTATGAGACTCTAGCTGGAGAGTGGCTGGAAAGGGAGCTGGAGACTTAGAACTGTAAATCAGGAAACCACAGGAAAGCCTGGGGAGCGTGTGATTTCAGTAAATAGGTTCTTCTGTGGACTGCTGTAATCCACTCAAGGCAAGTGAATGCAGGCTTGGTGGACTTGTTTCAGCACCACGGGTAGTGGCCAGCCCAGTGCCAGGGGCTGTGGAATATGCCTCAGTCTCAGATTTTGAACGGCACTCAAGGATGAAGGGGTGGGGAAAGTGGCTGGAGAGATGATGTTCAGAGTCTGGTGATAATGGGGTGTGTGCATGTGTTCAGTTATTCATGGACTGGCGCAGAAGAGTGGTGCTCTTCTAGAAGTGGATACCGTGATTGACATGGCATGTGGTTTTTCATGGACATAAAGGCATTATTATTTCTGAAACACAGAAGGACTAAACCCTGAGCCCCTGTTACACCCAGGACAAGAAGATTCTCTTCCATAGATGTGCTTTGATTACCTTTTTGGATATATGCGCCAACTCAGAGATCAGAGTGCTTGGGCTCAGCTTGGGCCTGGGATCTCTTGAAGGCAAGCCACTCATTACAGTTTAAAGTGCCAGAACACACAATAGAAAATTCTCAGCCTACAGAGGTTACAATTCATTTGAACATTGAAGAGGTTTTTTTTTTTTTTTTTTTTTTTTTTTTTTAATATGAGCTAGAAATAATAGCTTTCCCTCACACCTTTGGCTATATACATCCCTGTCTCTGGCAGGTCTGAAAAGGCACCCTCTCTCCCTTTTTGCTGCCTGAGTTAGCATCCATCATTTTCCTTTTCACTCTCGAGCACCCACAGAGCCAGGTGTGAAATTGAACTGTTACTCAGCAATCTCTAAACTTCTTAAGTCATCAATTCTATGGTCTCTTGAAAAGCAAGACTGGCTGGAGGGCAGCAGAGGTCTCCTGGATTGGACAAGCCTGTGGAAAAGAAGTGAATTCTGAACCTGGATCCATAGAGGACTGTGTGTATGTGCGTGCGCACTCACCTGGGAATGGGTGTACAACTCATGTTTCTGGGAGCAATCACATAATGCTCTTCAACTTCTCTAAAAAGCACGTAACTACCTAAGGAGTTCAGAACTCAAGAAAAGAATAGATTTAGAGAACTCAAATATCTCTGGCTGAAGTTGCTACCCACATCCCTATCTCACTGCTAACCCTACAAGCCAAAGCAAGTCCCAAGGTAGTCAGAAAGAGATTCACTACCCATTTCCTACTGCAATGCACCTGAGCCTGGAGCTATGCCTGGCCAGTGGAGCATTTTTGACCAAATCACTGGGTTTTCTTGGTAGTGCTTGTGTGGGGTAAATCCTTTCGGAGGTCCCAGTGAAGATAAAAGGGAGAAAACCAAGATCTCCAAGGTCTGTAGAGGCCAGCGTATGTATCCCTAGCATAGTTCCAAGCTACCACACCCAGGGCTGCATTGAGCCACACAGGACCGGAAACAGTTCATAATGGAGGTGGTGAGACCAACCTAATCTAAGGCCCCAGCAAGGCAAATAATGAGCATACTGCATATCCTGAATGTTATTAACCTCCAAATCCTTAGAGGTAGGCAAGACCCATGCTAGATTTTGAGAAGAAAGTGGTAGTAATTGTAGTGGGGGTGGGTTTGATGAATAACTGTCATGAAAGTTTATTTCTAGTTATGTTTCTAACAGGGCTGCCTAGCCTTGACAGTTCATATTATCTGAGGGTGTTGGCTTTATGTAAAAAAAAAATAATAATAATGTTTGCTTCCACATTTTCTGTACCTGCTCAGTGCTTTCTGGCAGAGCTATTGTGGAGGAGCAAAGTTGCTGTGGAGGAATTCTTGTAGTCCTTCTACAGTCAGAAAACAAGAAGAGAACACTTCCCCTAGGTCTTGAATTCCCCCCATAAAGGTGACATAGCTCAGCTGCTAAAGGATTGTGGGATAAGACTAAGCTACAGGTTTTCTTTATTATAAAAATAGGCTTTTGGCTGAGGAGACAGAGGTTTTTTGTATCAGTAGAACATCTGAGGAGTTTCTGTATCAATATAAACACCTGAGATCAGAGGATCAGGGTTCTGCTGTCCACTATGGCCCATGCCATGACAGACATTCTGCTGAGTCTGGAAAGTTTGCATCTATAAAAATATCTCTTTGTCTTTCTTGCTGAGCTAGCTACCCAGTAACTATCTGCTACAAACAACTTACTCCTAGATCTTTCTTTTGAGTGGGTGAGTTCTTCTCTGGAACTTCAGAAAAGGTCTTCCTCCCTATGCCTCTCTCCTGTGCATGTAAGAAAGTGGGTGTTGCCCAGGCACTGGTGAGAATCAAGCCTTACTACTGGCTCTGTCATATTCCTTTTAAGCTACCGCGTCTCAGGAAAGCTGAGGAAGTGTCACTGTCACAAATACCAGAGGAAAGGGGAAGATGAGGAAATGCAAATGGTTGGAAGCCTGCCAGTGGAAAGGCCACACCCAGCGCTGTCTGAACCTCAGGAAAGGCAGATGTGGACGTGGACCACACTTCACATGCACTAAGCCTTGTGGGATGCACTTTGTTGACACTGCTTAGCTCATTCATCCCAACGATGCTGTAGAGCAAATGTCACTGAGTCCATTCACAAACAGCTCACTCAGAATCCAGGAATGAGGGTAGAGGAAAGGAACATGATTGAATTAGATAACAGCAAAGTTTCCATTCTGAAAGGCTGGCAAGTAAAGAAAGTAGTAATATGACTAGTGAATGGTGTCCCAACGATGTCCACATCCCAATCTCCAGAGTCTTGACTGTACTGCATCATAAAAGGCTTTGTAGATGCAATTAGGTGTTAGATGATGAGCTGGGTGATTATTATGGGTTATCTCGATGGGTCCATCTTAGTTACACAAACAAGTGGAAGAGAACAGTAGACAAGTCTACGAGGCGAAGATGTGACTCCAGAGGACAGACACTGAGATACTCATGGGGGAAAAAAAACAGGCAATTCAGCAGGTACCTATAATCCAACACTGAGGAGGAAGGGACAGAAGGATCCCAAGCTTATTTGCCACCCAGTCTAGTTGAGTTGTTGAGCTTAAGGCTTGGTAAGAGACCCCATCTCAAAAAATAAGTAGATTAATTGAGAAAGACAGCCAAGGTTGGTCTTTGTTCTTTACATACATGTGTATCCACAGATTAATGAACACACACACACACACACACACACACACACACGCATGTACACATATACACACACATGTATACACACACATACACACACACACATGGGGGGAGAGAGGAGAGAGACAGAGAAAGAAGAAAAAGAGGGCCGTTTTCCTACCTAGTTATGAGACAACCATCATACTCAGGAGGCTGAAGGATATCTTGATGTGTGGAGTCTTCAGAGCTCATTCAAATCATCCCAGATCCCAATACCACATTTTACAGGAAAGATTTTTGTACAGTTGTACAAGGGACCTACTTCCTGGGTTCCTTAGATTCCTTCAGTCTGGAATGATTCTCATCTTTCAATAACTCGGCACTTCTGAAGATCACAGTAGTTATTTTGGGTCATCTGATGCTTCCTCATGATTAGACTTTACGTACACATCACAGGCAGGAATAGAACAGAGCCACCAGTATATCTTCCGGCATCCTCTCCTCCATCCCTCCCAGTACCACGTGATTCCAATTTGTCCCTTACTCGAGATGTTTGAGCTCATCACTTAATTAAGATGAGGTCTGCCAGACTTCTTCACTACAAAATTATTCTTTTCCTCTTTTAATTAATAAGCATTTTTATTGAAGGGGGTTTGAGATTGCATAATTATCTTATTCCTCACTACATTTTAACATATTCACTTATTTGCATTTACCTGGACTTCCAGTTTTATTTCATGGGCTGTTTAATGTGGTACTTGGGTTATCTCACAGGTGACCAATGGGAGCTGGCAGAGCTTCCTATTGCCATGGTGACATGTCACCATTATCCTTTATTCACCTCCTTAATTTCTGTTGTAGGATCTTCCAGATTCACTGTGCTCATGTCCTGTGTCTAGAAGCAGTCATTTGTCTAAGGGACATGTAGCTTTTAGTGGAATATGGTAGTTAGTAGGCACAATCTGGGTACTGGAGATATATATATATATATATATATATATATATATATATATATATATATATATATATATATATATAATGTTGGAATATCTCTGCTTATAGGCTTTCTCAGAAGACAAAGCTAGGAAATCTGTTTCATTTATGTCTTTCTCTAACTTCTGAAACCCATTAGGTTATCTCCACATATCCAATTCTAACTTAACTCCACAACATCTATTTATTCTGGATTTCTCCCTTTCAGTGTTCATAGCCTGCTTCCCCAGTAGTGATGACCCCGGACATCAGTGTTTAGGATTTTCATTAAAAAGTGCCACAAACTGAGTGGCTTTGACAACAGAAACCTACTTTTTCACAGATCGTAAGTCAAGATGTTCAAGAAACCCTCAAAACTGTTGGCAAGGTGGGTCCTTTCTGTTGGTGTGAGATTCTCTTCTGTGCTTGGGCCCTAGCCCCTGGAGTTCACCACCGAACTTCAGCATGCCTCAGCTTCTAGACACGTCCCTACAGCTACGCCTCTGTGGTGAGAGGTTGACTGGTATGGTGTGTCAGTCCCCAGAGGGACCAAGAAGCCAGAAGTCCTCTTAGGGGAAGATGTGCTCATCTTCACATGGATACTTCTCCAATATCAATTTTTGTTCTTTCTATAAGGATGCCAATCAGACTGTATTAGGGGCCCTCTCTATTATGGACTAGCTTCATCTTAGCTAATTATATCTACAATGGCCCCCTTCCAAGTAAGGCTACATTCTAAGGATCTTGGGGTGAAAGTATCACCTTGTGATTGGTGAGGGGGACACAATTCAGCCTGCAATGTCTGGCTTCTGTTCTCTTCAATGTTTATTTGATCATGGCTCCTCAGTGTGACCAGCTTTCTGTCTTGGCTCTACCTTTGCTTCTCAAGGACTCTGAACTCTCCTGTCAGGCTACTGCCCTACCCTGTGTATTGTGGTTTTTGCTCCCCCTAGAGGCTGGCACCCCAAACTCATCACCGGCTGTAAGGAGGCCTTCTTATCTTGCTAACACCTGAAGCCTTCACACCAGGCTCCCGCCATCATCCAGTCTTGGATCTGAGGCATGTCCAGCTGCTCTCCATCACACAGATGCCCTCCTCAGCGAGTCTGGTGCTCTCAGACCACTCCAGGCTGCTCAGGTACTGACATTTTTCACAGTGTCCCTCCCCTTTGGGTACCCTGGTTCCCTAAGAGCTCTTGGTGGGGTATTCCCGTGCTAGTCAACTCTGTGTCACTGTCACAGATGCATGAGAGTAAAAGAGGTTTATTTTGACTCCTGGTTTTGGAAGTTTCAGTCTGTGGATTGGCTCTGTTGCTTTGACCCTGTACAGCTCCATGACAGTCACTTGCTATGGAGCAAAGCTGATAACCTCATTAGGAGGAAGTGAAAAAGGGGAAACAAGGGGCTAAGATCCCAGCGTCTCGCTCAGAGACTGCGCGTTATACCTCACCTCCCAAAGGCTCCGCCATCTCTACTGCCATAAAAAAGGATCATTCTTTATGACTGGGTTTCTGGAGGCACTCAGCAGCTTCCCTGTGGTCACTCCCCGAGGTTCCCTCCTCTTGCTGCAGATACTCTGCCTTGCAGTGTTCCCCTGACGGCAGTAGGATGGAATGTTCAGGAAGGAAGAGTATGACAGAAGACAGAGGAGGCAGAAATAGGAGGAGGAACAACCAGACTGTTTGTCTCAGTGCCTCTCTCTTCAGCTGCCGTAGAGCATGGCTGACAACCATGTTGGTGGCAGAGGTGGAGGGGGTAGACCCATGTAAGACCTGTAGGCAGTTGCAGAGTCTCTCTCTCTGGTTATCTTTTCCTAAGAAGTTGATGAAAATAAGCTTATCTGGGCAGAAATGCTGTGGTGAACAATGTAAATTAGATGCAAGCTCTTCTAAGGATCCTTATTAACCAAACAAATCCCTCAAACCCTGCTCCCCTGGGTGTGCTCCTTCGGCTGTCAGCACACTCAAGTCTCTCCATTCTAAGGTGACAGCAACACATTCTCTGTCAGGCTGCCATTCGCAGCTCTGACTCTCTCTCCTCTCCTAGCCATGCATCTCGTCTTTAAGTTCTTCTCGACACGCTGTTCACACCTCGACCCCATGCCATCTGCTTCTGCTCCGTTCTGTTTTTAATTTACATACACTAAGAAGAAGGGTTTTTAGAACTCAAATACAACTTGAATTGTGTTTTGAAAGTGCTCCTCTGCCTACTTTGTAGGGCGCGGGTATGGAGAAGCTCCGAGAGCCGGCGGGATGACCAGCGGTTGCAGAGCACCTCGCCCAGAGTTGGCAGCATGGGCAGAGAGGTAACAAGGGAGCTGAGAGGAGTGAGTAATGGGTTGTGTTTGGGAGGCAGGGCTGGATGGAGGCTCCTATAGACTGGATGCCGGAAGGAGGGAAGGACAGCAGATGGCACGGATGATATAAATCTAGACATGCTGGAGGAGGTTCATGGATGGCAGTCACAGGAGACTGGGGGAGAAATGCATATGGGGATGAAGGTATCTAGGAATCCCATCTGGGTGAATTCTGTCTGTGTCAAGCAGAGTTTAATATGTCTATTTGGTGGGGCAAGGCAGACAAGCCGAGTCCAGCAGTCATTGACTAAGGAGACCTCACAGTGACATACTACAGGAGGTTGGGAAGGAGGTCTGGGGAGACCTGCTAACATTGGCTCTGCAGCAGCCATCAAGGGAAGTGAGCCCCGGAAGGGCTGAAGGTCAGCATTTGTCAGCACTGGCCTGACACTAATGCACAGAAGGGAAGAGGAGCCGAGCGAGCTAGTACGGATCTGTCCTCAGGGCAGTCACTCATGTGAGAGACTACTGCCAGGCCCCCCAGGCTAAGTCCCAGGCTGATTACCAGGCTTTGTTCTGATGAGGACTTCAAAGCTAGAGTCAGAGCTGCAGGTCTCAGAAGGCAGCTCTAGTCACTCTCCAACTTGGAGACCTCATGATCCCATGCCATTAGTGGCTGGCCCAGTAAGTGAGGGCACATTAGAGCTTACAGATCTTGCTGTGACCCTGTCTAATCGGCACATCAGCTCTTAAGGGCCGGGAGCATTTTTAACAGGTTTATGTTCCTAGTTAAAGGAAGAAAGGCTCAGAGGCCATTTGTCTGAGACCACACACCCGGGACACAGTAGAGTCAGGACTGTCTTTCTAGAACCTCCACCCCGGCCTCTATCTCCATCAGAACTCATGAGGCCCTCAGGCTCTGTCAACAGGTAAGAGCTCTGACTGGCAGGCTCTCCTTAAACAACCAGCCAGGGGCTACTTTGTGCTGGGACTGATGTCTTGTTCTGTGACTTCGGCCTCAGCGAGTCCCCTGGCCGAGACTGCACTCACTGGCTCAGATCTGCCAGTCCCGAGCCTTCAGCTCAGTGACTCACAATCCTTTGACATCAGCTCCCAGGGCCTCCTGGTGTTCTACCTTCTCAATCACCTCTTCCAGGGAGGACTCCCTGATTCCTTTGCCCTCTGTGCCCTCCCTGAGGGGCCTCCAGATTACAATATGACTGAATGCTCCTTCAGGAAGCTTGTGTATCTGTGACACATGCTTCTCTACTGAGCAGAGAGGCACACTGCAGTCACTCATGGCCCTCCAGATGAACTCTGCTTCTGCAGTTGCTTTCATCCCAGGTCACCACACATTCAACATCTCTTCTTAGCCCCAGGAGACTGATTCAGCTTTCTCTGAACCAGACGAAGCAAACCGGTCAAATTCAGACTGAGACGGGGACTCTTGAGTCGGGCTGGAAAGTTCCTCTGCTTCAGTTATTCTTTCCTTTCCTTGGTACTCTCAAAGTCAAGCCTGTCCCAACACTATCTCACAGGAAACCCATTCCTTCTTACGCTTTCATCTTCCCCTCAACAATTGACCACTACTCTCTCTGCCCCCACCGCATGGTGTCCATTCAACTGTGCAGACACAACCTTGACCTTGAGCCTTGTCTTCTTCGTTTGAAACAGCTTTCTCACCCTGGGTGTCATCCATCTCATGCGACTTTCTCTATCTTGTCCACTCTCCAAGACATGACCCAGAGGCCTTTTTAACTTTCCATCATCTATCCGTCCACACAAAGTCACACAAAACTCAGAAGTGTTTCCTGAATGGTCTCTATGAGAGGCACTGGTCCAGAACATGACACTGGACAATGCTGATGGAGCCTGCATCCTGGTAGCCAACCACATCTGTGGTCGTTGTGTGACCCTGATCCTGAGAGTTTGAGTTACTACTCTCAGGTCTCCAGTTGTTCAGGATTCTAGGCACCAAAGACACAAAGATGAGTTGGATAGAGTTCCTGTCCCCAAAGCTCATGGCCACATCGTCTTAAAACAACCTTGTTACTGGGTCTATACTGACTTTCAGTCTGTCAGTCCTTCCTCCTTCTCCTGGTCCATCTAGGCACACCTGCACAGGTGCCAAGTCTCAGCACTGATCTCAGCAACTTGCCCCCATCTCTTGTTCTCCCTCCCTGTCCCAGTGGATTCTGGGAGCTAAGTTCCGAGCAGCTTGGAAGGGATCCGTGGAGCATAAAGATGGGTCTGTTGCACTGCATTGCTCTGGGCTAGATAAATAGTTATCACCAGCCAATGCGGTTAGGTAATCATCAAACCACATAATGCAGAAAGCGCTCTCCTTGAGAGCTCCTGCCTAATCCATGGCAGAAAATGCTAATCCGTGGCACATGACAGCCTTTTATTTTTCTAGACAGGAAGTGTTTTCTTCAGTTACCTAATGACTTCCTTGACAGAATAATGAAGGGATGTGGATTCAAAGCAGCCCAGGACTCTTGAGCCTTCTTGGCAATCTGGAGGGCTGGCTGCACGGAAATAGCTTGAGTAACTGCTGACTCGCCGGCCTCGCCTTCATTGAATTAACTGCTCACAAAGATGGAAATTTACCAAATTAAATTTTAGTGAGTGATTTCTGTTCGCATAAACCAAAGAAGTGAAATCATTGTGGGTGTGGTAGACCGCCCCAAGGGGCTTGGGTGACATCGGTGGAGTGCTGTGGAGCCAAGCAAAGCCACAAGAGAGAAAAAGATTTGATCCTGGCAAGCAGGAAGGAAGCCCATCCACAGCATGAGAAAGGGGAGGCTCAACTCCACAATCGGCAGGTTGTGGTCAAAACCCAAGGTTTCCCACTCCAGGCTGATATGACCTAGGTAATATCATTTACAACTCTCTGAGCCTCGGTTTCCTTATCTGTAGAATGGGGACAATGGTACAGATACAAAATGTATTCCATCTATGAATGCACTTGCTTACCGAAAAAGGTCTATGAAAACACAGTTGGTAGTTATTAAGTAATTTCCAGCCACAGGAAGTTGAGTGGGAACGAATGAGAAACAAGGCAGAATGGTCCCTCTGAGCGTCTCCTTTGCAGGAAGTACACAGATGAAACTGTCTACTTCTTCACTTCTCATGGGACAGACAGGAATCAGAGGACCTAACATACCTTTGGCATGGGTCTTGTTGGAACATGACCAAGTAGCCAGCTGTCCAGTAAGTTGATGTTTGTCTAGGTTGAACAGCATCCTCCACACAAGGTAGGGTCAAGCCCAGGTGGAAAGACAGTTCGACTTTTCGATCCTTAGCAAGGATGAAGACTTCACCACAAATGGTCCTTTGTTAAATATGTAGAGCCCGTGTGTGGTAGAGCAGACCATTTAAAAAAAATATCCACTCTCTCCATTCTCAGGCAAGTTTATCTGCTTATGCCTGGGCTAGGGCTTCATCAGATGCACTACAAAACAAAACAAAATTAACAGCATGATGCAAACGAGGCTCCAGACACTATCAACCTGGGTAACAACCCCTCTAGTGGCTGAACAGCCCGTTCACAGGGGTCACCTAAGACCATCTGCATATCAGATATTTACATTATGATTCATAACAGTAGCAACGTTACAGTTATGAAGTAACAACGAAAATAATTTTATGGTTGGTGATCACCACAACATGATTAACTATGTTAAGGGGTCGCAGCATTAGGAAGGTTAAGAACTGCTTTGAAGTGATCTGTGGGTGGAGACTCCCCATTTGTGCCTTGGCCAGCACGTTTTTCCCTGAAGCTGGAGCCTCTCCATCCTGACTGGGCTCAACAACAAATACGAAAGGACTAACAGAGCCCAGCTTTGGCAAGAACCCGTTCTAGCCCAAGCCTTAGCCCAAAGCAGAACAACTCCTCTGACTTCTCCTGGATCAGACACTGCTTAACTGACTTACAGGCATGTCGGGGGAAATAAGTGCTCAGTTGCCTACAGCAGAGATTTGTCACAGTTGCCATGGTGCAGGAAGAGTTGCCTGACACCTGGTGCTTCCTATTTACTGTCTCATCCAGTTTTTGGGAAAACCCTCATAGTACAGAGAGGTAACAAACATTGCTTTCTTTTATGAACTTTTTTTTTAGAGGAAGAAATTGAAGCTCAGATAGACTAACTGACCCATTAAGTAGTTAAGCCAGCCTTTCAGAGTGTTCCCATGCACTAAGATGGCTTCTCTGCTGGCTATCTGGGAGCTGAGAGATGTCCTTGGGTACCAAGGGTGGAACGACAAACTTCTTCCCCTTTATCATTCCGCCCAAGGCCAGTCTGTCAGTAGGGCTGGAAAGGATGAGTGACCTCCCAGGGACAGCTAATGATTGGTCTACAGTTCACACTATGGCATTTCCTATGACTTGGGTTGGTGCCCAAGTATCACTGGGCAGAGATAGAAGGTAGTTTGTCATGTGTAAATTTAACAGGCAATAATGCCAGCTACTAAATTGTATATCATTCCTAACGATGTTGTCATCCCCTAATCAGTCTAATTTATATTGTCAACATGATGTAATGGTCCCACCAGGCACGGGCCTTCACAAATACAGGATCCAATCATGTGAAAGACCAAAGTGAGCCTAGCCTTTAACTTCTGAGCCATCTCTCTAGCCCCAATGAGACACCAAAGTGAATTTCCACCAGTTGTGACTGAAAAATTACATTAGGTTTGCTGACTACCATTTTGGAGATCAGAGAGAATGTCTATGAAACACCCAGCCTGGGCCCAATACCTAGCAGGCACACAGCTGGTGTTGGGACTCCTGTCCTCAGAGCCTCAGAAGTATGTAGTGGGCTCCAGAAATACTGAAGGTATCATTCCTTGCTGCTTTCTATTGTTTCTTTTGAGATAAATCCTGTAAAGTTTCTCGTAGTGCTGTCATGTGGGTGTTTACATCTCCCCACAGCCCTAGAAGCTGGAGCAGAGGAGAAAGGTGTTTTGGAAAGGGAACTCTCCTGCTTTCCAAACTCCTTGGGTAAGGAAACCCCAACTTGCTTGCCTTGTAAATGGCAGTGTCTTAGTTACTGTTCTATTGCTGTGAAGAGAGACCATGACCGAGGTAACTCTTATAAAAGAAAGCATTTAATTGGGAGCTTGCTTACAGTTTCAGAGGGTTAGTTCATGATCATCATGGTGTTTAGTAGACAGGCATAGCACTGGAGCAGCATCTGAGAGCTTTATATTCTGATTCACAGGGAGAGAGTAAGAGAGAGAGAGAGAGAGAGAGAGAGAGAGAGAGAGGGAAAGAGAGAGACTGACTGGTGGGAGCTGTGTGGGTTTTTGAAACCTCAAAGCCTGCTCCCGGTGACATACTTTCTCCAACAAGGCCACACCTCCTAATCCTCCTAATACTTCTCAAACAGTTCTGCTCACTGGTGACTAAGCATTCAAGTATATAAGCCTGTGGGAGTCATTCTCATTCAAACTACCACAGGCAGCATCACCACCTACTTAGTAAAACCAGAAATCTGCCCCGCATTCCTGCCTCCTCTCCTTCCCTCACCATCCCAGACCATGCCATTTTGCTCACCTGAAGCTACCACCCTTATGTAGGTTGTTACCCTGTGGGCCTCCTGAGTCCATGTTTCTGGTCCTGCCCTCTGCCCAGTGGTCGACACCATGGGTTAAAGTCTGTGTTGTGATTTGAATCTGAATCATCTCCCATAGGCTCACATTTTGGGTGTTCAGCCCCCAGATTGTGGTGCTAATTGAAGGTTGCAGTGGAGCCTGGCTGGAAAGAGAAGTTTGCCAGAGCTGGACACGGTGACACATGCCTTTAATCCCAGCACTCTTGGGGATCTCTATGGAGATTGAGGCCAACCTGGTCTACATAGTGAGTTCTAAGCCAACCAAGACTGTACAGTGATACCAAATCTCGAAAGAAAAAAAATTAAACCAACAAGTTCCTCCATCCCTATAAAAAAAGAGTAGATCACTGGGGATAGGCCTTTAAAGTTAAACCTGCCCTGGTTCCAGCCTGCTTTCTCTGCTTCTTGGACAGCAGTTATGTGAATGATCCTCTTCCTTATGCTCCTGACAGCTTATCTTTTACCACTGAAATCCTTCTGAACTCATGAGCCACAGTAAATCTTTCTTCCTGTGCCATTGGCGCATACATTTGAATGCTTGGTCCCTATTTAGTGGAACTGTTCAGGAAGGATTAGGAGGTGCTGCCTCATTGGAAAAGGTATGTCACTAGGGGTGGGCTTTGAAGTTTCAAAAGCTCACAACAGACCCAGTCTCCCTCCTTCTGACTGTTGCCTGCAGATTCAGATATAGAACTCTTAGCTATTTCTCCAGTACCATGCCTGCCTGCCACCATGCTCCTTGCCATGATGATAATGGACTAACCCTCTGAAACTGCAAGAAGCCCCCAATTAAATGCTTCCTTTTAATAGCTGCCTTGATCATGGCGTTTCATCATATCAATAAAACACAGTAACTAAGACACTTCCCTTTAAAGTGTTTCTCTCAGGCGTTCCTTCACAGAGACACAAATGTTACCAATATGGTCAGACAGCAAGTTACGGCATGCCCTTGCATAAAATCCTGGCACTTGCCTGTGAGTCAGTGTTCAGCTTGGAAAACAGAACCCGTGTCAGCAGGATAGTCACCGGGGGCCTGTATGTAGGGAACAACAACAAAGGTGTGTGAGAGCTGAAAGCAATAGGGAGAAGTGAAGGGGCTTGAAGATGAGCTGCAGTCCCCAGGGCTTCAGGGATAAGGAAGGAGGTGCTGTGCCTGGATAGAGGAGCAGAGAGCAGGGCCCATCCACGGGACTGTCTAGTAGAACCTGGAGTGGCAGCACATCACTGGAGAGTCTACCCAAAGCAGAAGGTGGTGACACACACTGCCTTTTTTTCTTTTCTCTTTTTCTCACCTTCCAGTCTTCTCACCCTTGCAGTCCTATGCTTGGGCATCCATTCCAGAAATAAGTATGTCTGTGTATGCAGAGTTTGAGCACAGCCATGCTTTCTACCACACCACTTGAAAATAGCATCCAACAGCTGTGTGTAATCCCTAAAACCTGAAAGTAAAGGCAAGGGGATCATTACAAATTCAAGTCCAGCTTAGTCTGCATTACGAGTTGCAGGGTAGCCAGGGCCATATGGTGAGACATTGTCTCAACAAAGAAAAGAAATGACTCAGAACTTGAAGCAATTCTAAATATTCAGCAACAATGAAACAGCCGAAGGCCCCAGGTCTGTTCACACAGGAGACCAGACCAGTGCATAGTGGTCCCCATGAGTGATGGATGTGAACCCAGAAAACTAGTAGTAACTAGGGAGAGTTTATGCCCAATATCACATCTATTTCCCATTCTTGATCCACTTCTAGGATGGCTCTGTGGGCTGGGCTCCCTAGTTTTCTTTGTGACTGGTGCCCATCTAAGAGGGCCACTGGCCAGGAAACAGAAGGTAAGAAGAAGATAAAACTAAGTCAGTCATTGACAATGTCATTATATACTGACATGTCATCCTGTGAAAAGTTGGCACCTATTTACAGCCCACTGGAAGTGTGAGGGGATCACAGAGTCCTCCACCTTCTAGCAAGTGATGTGACAGCATTTCACAAATGAATAGGCAAGTAAAGTCACCTATGGCTACTAATGAGACAGAGTGTATCTGCCCTGTGCCATTGACCATACTGTGTGTGGATGGTCTCGGCATAACCTCCCTAGTTATCTCTTCCTTAGTGTACAGGAGCTATGCGCAACCGTAGATTTTTAAATTCTTCATCTGTTGTCTGCCTGTGTTACAAACATTGTAAAGAATGTCTTCTTTCTCACTGAGATATGATTTCCTACGAACCTAAAGTTCCTTACATTAACCTGACCACTATCTAGATGTGTTATATAACTCGTGATTTCTCCCCAAAGATTTTTTTATTTAAAAGTTCCTTTCCATATACTATGTTTTGATCATGCTCCCCCAACTCCTCCCAGATCTTCTCCATCTCTATCTTTTTTATGCTTTAAAAAAATTGTCTTACCTCCCCTTTCTTACTCCCTTTCTACAAATTCTTACCTCGCTCTACTGACATATACTGAAGATGTCTTTGCAAAGACGGTGATGTGAGCTGAAAATCCCATGCGTGAAATAGCCTTGTTCCCACCTTCAGCTTGATGTGCTACCATGTAAATTCCGTCTTTGTTTTCATGTTTGCCTTCCCATCAGGCCTAGGTCCTCCTCTCTGAATCTTCACTGCAAAGGACAGAAGTGTGGTTGGGAAGAACATGGGGACCCCTACCCCACACTCTACAGGTTCTTTTACCTCTGAGCACCTGCTATTCATTGTGACTCTGATCTCCTCCAGGAACACCTGCCTGTGTCAACATGCCCTAGACCACACACCATGAATCCTGGGTACTTAAGGTCTTCTGTCCCACAATTCCCAAGTAGCCGTGTTACTCTACTTCCTGCTGCTTCTCTCCAACTCCAGGAAGCAGCTGCTCTTGGCCAGTGTAGAGGAAGCAGAGTGAGTCAGAAGTCTGAGATAGCTAGGAGGAGCTGGGAGGCAGGAGGCTGCTTCCTAAGGGTTCTCACACATCCACATCCCATCACCAAAGCCTTTCTTAAATGTTTTTCACTTCTCAGGAACATAATCCTTGCATCTCCGCTCATCCTGGTTCCAGTCTCCTCCAAGTTCAGTCAATACTTACTCCTACCCAGGCACTCTGGAGGAAAGCCTTGGGGTTGCAGAGGGTGAAGGTGAGGTGGGCAAAGGGCTGGGAGACAGGATGAATGGGGTGATGGCTCTGGGGAGGCAGCAGGGGGAGAGAGACTCTCTCTAGGGAGGAGGAGGGAGAGTTAAAATCTTATAGCTCATTTCCCCATCTGCATGTGTTTAGTGAGCACTGTGGCCATGCAGCTAAAGACAAGGAAGACCCGCAAGTGTAGTCAACAAGAGCTAAGTGGAAAGAGCTTGGAAAATGGGATCGAAAATTCTGGATTTGAGTCCCATCTTAATATTTTGTATATCGTGTGTCCTGGGGAAAGTTACTAAACTTTTCTGGGTTCCATTTTCTTCTCACGTGAGACAGATTGATTATGAATGGAGCCTATGATGTATCTCTGGTCAAATGTAAAGACTCCATGCTGATAATAACCTGGACAATGTTCTGTGTGTCACACATTATACATGTTTTACCCATCTTCTTATTTAGTCCTCCCAAGGCCCCCAGGGGGAGATTCGAAGGTAAGAGAAAAAAGACACAAAGAGGCTGATAACCTGACCAAGGTCATCCAAGTGATGACGAGAGACCCACAGAGGGACCCCAGGGTCTCTAGGGGTAGTCTCATGCTCTTTCTTCCCTGGAGCCTTGGTCTGACGGAGTGGTGCTGAGCACCAGTCGTCAGAAGCCTGGGTGGTGGGCTTTGAACCTACCCTACAGTGTCTTTGGCTCCCATGTTTTATCCCCGTTTTGTTCCTGAGGATGCCTTGTTCTTGTGTCCAAAACTAACTTGATTGGCGTAGGGTACCATCTGGGGAAATGATTCAGCCTGCTGAGGCCTTAGTTGCCCTAATAATTCTGTTGGCTTCTCTCTGGGCTTGCAAGAGTAATTACAAGACCTCTTTGAGACCACAAAGCTCTCCTGTGGGTTACAGAGCCTCCGACAGGATAATGGACTGTTTCAATGCTAGCACAGTGGTGCAGACCTGACAGAAGCAGACTGGCTTCTGCCCATCTCTTTGCAGATGGGGATGCTGAGGTTCAGATGGGAAGTGGCTTATTTATAGTCGCTCGGCAACAGGAAACAGACCAGAACCCATCCAGGATACTCCCTGTTTTACCTCCCCATTGGGTGGTCATCTGTCCTTCCTTGGTACAGGATGAAGTTCTGAATAGTGACTTCAGCTTTGCACATCAGACCATAGTGTAGTTTGCATACTTCATCGCCTCTGTCACAATTACTGATTGTTGACTAATAGGTGAAGAGGAAGCTGTAGCCGAATTGTAAAGAGTGAGCTGGGCTCTTTGAATAAAGATTTATTTGCAAAGGTACAAAGTGGGCTGGCTTTTAGTGGCAGCTTACAGCTTGCCTTTTCTCCTTTTAAAGATTTCAGTTTTTCCCAGATCTGGTCTGCAGCCCACAGAGCATCTGGTACATTGACATTTTGCTCCAAATGTCAGGACCATGATTGGTGATGGGGAGACAGCACCTTACCCAGGAGATCCAGTGCCCATCTGTCCAGAGCCAGGGCATGCTGGACTCTCTTTGACTACTTGGATTATCCTTTTAGTGTGAGGACCCTTCACAGCATGCAGCATGAAATCTGAAATGTTAACATGGCAATGAGGAAAGAATTTTGTGTGGGCAAGGGCTGAGCAGGCTGCATTGCTGGCTCCCCACTTTCCCCAAAGCTCCCCGTTATCCATCCTTCTGATAGCTCCTTGGAATTCTTCATTTTCCCATTGTTTCCATGGCTAGGCTGAGAGCCCATTCAAATTAGAGTCCATTCCTCACTCACTGCTATGGCCCTGGAGCCCCACAATTGGCCTGCTACATGGTTCATGGTCAATAAAGATGCCGAGCAAATGAGTGAATAGGTGAATGGACTTAGCATGGGCAATGCGGCTTCCAGAGGAACAGATGTTCACCCTTTAGACGGAGGCTGAGACAGCGCAGAGATGAACTTGGGGTGGAGAATACTCATACCTGTGAGCCTAAAGCGGTACCTTCTATAGCTTCCTGTTCTTTACTAGGAAGCAGAGATTGAGGCTTCAGTGCTATTTTGATGTGTGATGACCAGGGATCAGCTGGCTTGATCCTTTCCTGGCCCTCATCCCTCTTCATTAAAGGTCTTTGCAAGGAACACAACCAGAATAGAAGTCAAAACATGCTACAACCTGTTCTGTGTCACTCCACCCCAAGGCATTTTGGAATTATATCTGCCAGTACCTCAGATAGTGACCGTATTTGCAGACATCCTTACAGATGATGTCAAGTTAGAACGAGGGCATGAGGATAGAGCCTAATCCAGTAGGACTGGTGCCATCAGATGAAGGGAAAATGTGGACTGCAGACACATGCATAGTGTGGAAAGTCAATGAGAAGAGACTTAAAGAGGGGGCTGGAAAGATGGCTTAGCAGTTAAGAGCACTGGCTGCTCTTCAAGAGACCCAGGTTCAATTCCTAGCACCCACATGGTGGTTCACAACCATCTGTAACTTTAGTTCCAAGGGATCTGATGCCTTCTTCTGGCCTTTGTGGGCACTAGACATGCATGTGGTTCAGAGACACACATGCAGTCAAAACACTTACACACATTAAATAAATAAACATAAAATTAAATTTAAAGGAGACACTAAGAGAAAGCCAGCAAAGGGAGAGGCTCAAAACCATCCCCTCTTTCTCTCAGCCTCAGGAGCAGCTGACCACACTGACCCTTTTATTTAAGACTTCCTCTACAGCTGTGGGACACGTATCTGTGAAACTCACCCACTTTGTGGTGCTTCCTAAGGCAGTGTGAAACCTTCCTGCCCTCACTGGTGTTTGTCCACTCGACGAAAACAGATACATCCAGGAAGTGAGGAGCTTAATTGAGAAAATGCCTCCATCTGGATTGCCTGTAGGCAAGCCTGTGGGGCATTTTCTTGATTAACAATCGACATGTGAGGCCTAGCCTATCGTGAGGGCAGTGCCACCCCTGGGCTCGTGGTCCTGGGTGGTATAAGAAGGCAAGATGAGCAAGCTAGTAGGAGCAAGTCAGTAAGCAATGTCTCCTCATGGCCTCTGCTTCAGTTCTGCCTCCAGGTTCCTGCCTTGAGTTCCTGCCCCGACTTCCCTCAGTGATGGAGTGTGACCCAAGAGTTATTAAGATGAAACAAACTCTTTCCTCCCCGAGTTGCTTTTGGTCATAGTGTTTTATCACAGCAATATAAAGCCTAACTAAGGTACTCACTTTCAAAGCAGCTGGGAAAGTAGAAGAGGAAGTAGTGGGAACTTGGGAGGGGGCTGGGAGAAGACAGAGGAGAGAGGGTAAAAGAGTGGGGGCGAGCGATCAATGCATGATACCTACATGCAGGGAAATGCTGCATGAAGCCTGTTAATATGAACAGTTAACATGTGCTAATACTTAAAAGAAGCTGCATGGATTCAGATCCTGATGGAGCGCTGTCGGAGAACACTGTCAGGCTTTGTTCTTACTGGTAAATACACAGAAGAAATTCTGTATTTTTTAGAGTACTTTTAAAAAATTATATTTGTGAGTATGGCTTGGGCTTGTACACATGAGTGCAGTGTCCATGGCAACCAAAAGAGTTGGGTCCCCTTGGAGCTAGAGTAACAGGCAGTTGTGAACGGTCTAATGTGGGTGCTGGGAACCAAATTTGGGTCCTTTGAGAGAGTAATACACTGTCTTTAGCTACGATTCATCTCTCTAACTCACTAGACATGAATCTTAAAGCCCCACCTGAAATGGAATCATTGATTATTCAGAAGGCTGGCTTTGTTTTTGAATGTACCATGCCAGGTGCTAAGACTCTGTGGAGGGGGCCTGGGTGAAGTGTGTCTGGAGGCCAAGAGGCCAGTGCCTGGGACTGCGGCAGGCTGCAGTAAGCCTTCCAGAGATGACAGGGACTGTGTGGATGGGGAGAGGGGAAGGATGCAGGACATGTGTGAGAAGAGAAACCTCCCACTCTAATCGGAACTCTCCTTCATTCCTGATTAAGTGAAGGTGGCACAGGCTTCGTGTGTATTTTTGTCACTATGATATTAATTTCACCGAGTTCTCAGGCCAGGATGGCTCTATGAATCCTGCCTTTCCTGAGCTAATGGGCTGGCATAAATAACTCCGGGGGGGGGGGGAAGCACTCAGCCCCATAGCTCCTAAGCCAGGCTGGAGTTAATCAATCCTTGGCTCCATGTGTAGCCGAAGGCAAAAGATGTCAGGTCAGAGGTTGTGCCTGTCTGGGGCTAATTTCCTGCTAAAAGATGCCTCTCCAGAGAGCCTGGGTGCCCTGTGCTTAGAGGAAAGCCACACTGGGGAGTCAGGAACCTGGCCTCTGATTCTAACTTTGGCACTCCATTCGGTGGACACTCCGTCTCTTGGGAGAGGCTGGTTCAGTCTCTCTTGGCAGCAGATGTCCAGCCCCCTGTTTGCTGTCTGCAAGTATTCCCCAGCTGGTGGCTCACCTCATCTGGCACTATTACAGTCCTCATTTCTCCCAGAAGACTGGATGCACAGGCTTTAGAACTTGGCCCGGAGCCAGGCTGCTTTAACTCAGGCTTTGGCTCTGTCTGTTACTTGCTCTGAGCATTTTCTAAGCCCTCTGACTCCCCATCTCCTCATTTGTCAGATAGGCGAGGAGTGATGAGGGCCACCATCTAACCTAGTGCTGCCCAGCCTCAGGGCTTACTGTAAGGACTTAATGCACGACCATGAGTCAGGTCTGGGGCTGGGGCCTGCACATCTACAGAGAGCTTACTGAGTGTTTGCTATTATTAGATCTCTCTCCTCAGGGACTTTGTCTGCCCTAGTTTCTTGTGTAGCATTCATGGCAGCTCAGATGCTCTGACTCCCCCATAGCATCCTAGAGAAGGCCAGGACTATGGAGAACATTCACTGGGACTCTACTGTTGGCGGCTCCTAGTCTTCTGCCAGCCTGGCTGTGAGCTTTTGAGGTCTCAGTACAGGCAAGTGTTCAACAGTTAGTTCATCAGATGTTTTGTTGATGGTGCCTTAGCATCTTGTACTGCCACAGGCTATGAACAGAGCCTTCTGGGATGGGTCATCTTGCAAACTGTCTGCTGAGCTCATACTCCAAGGACTGTGAGGAGAGCATAGAGGGGTTGGCTTCAAGCAACTCCCTTTGTACACAGCACTTGACAGTCACAAACCCTCATCATCCTCTTATTTATTTGTGTTGTTAAAATTTAATTTATTCTGTCACAATCTCTCTCTCTCTCTCTTCTCTCTCTCTCTCTCTCACACACACACACACACACACACACACACACACACACACGAGTTTGCTTTCTATTGCTGTGATAAATACCATGATCAAATGCAACTTGGTGAGGAAAGAGTTTACTTAGCTTACAGGCTCTGATCACAGTCCGTCATTGATGGAAATCAGGATGAGAACTCAAGCAGGGCAGGACACTGGAGGCAGGAACCGAAGCAGAGACTTGTGGTAGTTATACACCTATGGGGTGGCTCAGCACAGGAAGACAAGGAGGTGTTTTCATAGGTGCAAACTCTGCCAGACCTCAGCAGAGGAACCACTGCCATGGCAAGTGCCAACCTGGATAGTGGAACCTCGAGCATCTGATCTCAGATGCTTTTATTCTTTCAGAACTCCTCAGGAATTCTATGGATAGCACATGCAGATCATTAGCAATTAAACAACCTGCACAAAAATCCAACACCTGCAAACAATACAAAACACCAAGGCTTATGCATCTCTTTTTCCAACAGCGCACAAAACAATTATTTTAAACACAACTAAAAATAACTTCCTCAACAGACCATGGAGGAACACTGTTTACCAGCTTGCTCCTCATGAATTACTTAGCCTGTTTTCTTATTACTCTTATATACCTGTCCAGGAGTGGTACCACCCATGGGGTCTGAGCCCTCTCACATCAATCATTATTCAAGAAAATGTCCCACAAGCTTGCCTACAAGCCAATCTGGTGCAGGCATTTCTCCAACTGAAGTTCCATCTTCCCAGCTGACCCTGCCATGTCAAGTTGATAAAAAACAAAACAAGCCCCCCACACCCCACACTCCCACAGTTTTTAACATTATAATCTCTACAATTTATCTGTTTGTTTCCTTTCCCCTCCCACTGAGGTGGAAATCTTTTTGATTCCATCAAATCCTCCTATCATTTTTACATCGTTTTTGATTGTTTGTGGCCCATTGTATTTTATTAGGGTTGCCTTAATGAACACGGGGATCATTTACTTGTATCAGTGGCTACACCACTGAGGAATATGATTCCCAGAACCATAACTATCTATAGCTTCTGGGGCAGTGTTATTATCCCTCCCTCTGTGATGGAAAGTTGAGCCCAGTCTTACATAGGTAGTCTTTTCTGGGTCAGTGGGTATAACAACCATGCCAGTTCCTGAAGGCGGCTCTTCACAGCACTCCTCCCATCTTCTGCTGCCTACATGCCCCCGTCTCTGTGATGTTCCCTGAGGCTTGAAGGATTTCCCTTGTTGAAGTCTCCTTAGAACCTCCTCAGTGCTCAGGGGGACTGACATTTCCAGGACGCTGAGAGTGCAGAGGGAATGAGGCCTCCGGATGGCACAGCTGGGTCAGTGAGCTGTCTTCTGTTGCTCAGTTTCCTCCACTTGCTCTGCACCTGCCCAGCCTGGTGCCTACTTCTGGAGTGACTGGTACAGGACTCTGTCCCTTAACCAACTCAGAGAGTTGATCCTCGGACCGTGTGCTGGGACAGGGTGCCCGTTCCCCAGCACATAGAACCAGAAAGCACAATTCTGAAAGGCCCCATGATGTATTTATTTTCAGAAGCCATTGGGCAAACCCAACTCCCAGAGACAGAGGCTCAATTCATTAAGCTCAGATGATTAATTATGGGGCAATTAAATATTTGATTAAATTAATCCTAAAATGTTTAAACATTGTTTTGCAAAGAATGTTTGCTCATTAATTATAAGGAGAAATGCATGAATGAAGCAGGGATGAGGATTGTGTGAGAACCAGGAGACTAGGAACATGCCCTTGAGGCTTTTCTCTGGAGAGCTGGGAGGAAGAAACTACTGCAATCCACTTCTCTGCTCTTGGCACCTCTGTGATCTTGTTTACAAATGAGACTTGGGAAGATGGAGTCATGGATGAATTCCTGGCAGGACTAGGATCCAGAAACAGGAGATCTAGTCCTAACATTGACAGCTGACACTTCTAGTGTCCTTAAGTGAGTCCCTGTCCCATTGGTGTTAGGGTCTGTGTCTTCCTATAGGTACATGTGATGACAACATCAACTCTCCAGTTTCTTATGGGATGGGCTTTTAAGGAATTTAACCCACATTTCTATCACCAGCCAAGAATGTAACATCAGATCAGGGAGTGTCTAATCCCTAGTGGTTCTCATTTCTATAGGCTCAATGCTACCTTCCTTGAAACTCTTTTCCTTCAGTGGATACTCAGTCTTGATGGGGCATAATGTGGCCTTCATACCTGTGACCAAAATCTACTGGAGGGGATTTCCAGAAATGAGAGACTCTGGAAGGGAGGCTGGCCAAATAAGCAGCAGTGACGGGGCTTCTGTGAGATGTCCTGGGTCTTGATTGCATAAGGTTCTTCCGAGGGTATTCTGCTGCTTTGGACTGACCCAGGTCTAGAGATAAGAAGAGTCCAGGGTCTGGAGGAAAGAAAGGACTCTGGGCATGGTCTAGCCAAGCACAGCAGAGGGTATACTATGGGCAGTCAGAGATGCTGGGGCAATGGCGAAGGAGCTTCAGGGGTGGTGTGGCTGGAGGCTAATCAGGGGGCTCCAAAGTTATGTAGGAGTGAGGCAGCAAAGATAGCCAGTATACACAGCTCTTACAAGCTTTATTGAGAGGGAGCACCAGAGATATGGTGGTGGCTAGAATAAGAGGTTTTGAGCAAAGAGTGATTTTTTGCATATAATATGATCACTCAGAGAGTACAATTTAATATTGGAATCTTTAGAGAGCAGGGATCATAGCCTGCATGTTCTGATGACATGCAGTCTCTGCTGGCTCTGTCCTATCTGTTGTACATCTTCCCATGAGCTCCTGGATAGTACACATGCTAGGTTGATGAATGTGAGTTCCCAGAGTGGACAGCTTAGATTCCAGAGTCCTGTGAGCCTGATGGAAGAGCAGCAGGACACAGCTGTCTCAGTCACTGCTGATGGAAAGAGTGGTCTAGTAGCCTGGAGCCTGGAGTGTCAGGGTTCCCTTCCTGAACCTGCTACTAGCTAGCTGTGTGAACCTGGGCTGGTCACTTCCCTATTCTAAGTATAAACTTCCCCCAGAGGGGGAACAGTTCTTGTTTTGTATTTTGTGATGTTTTGTGAACCAGCACTCTTTGGTGTCCAACTCTTCTTGCTACAACCCCCATTTTGTGTCTCTGAATAGGGGCTGTAGGAATCACAAGGTATCCCAGGGTGTCTTGTTTTAAGCCTTCTAAGTCTTCTTAACTACTACCCCAACCCCCATGAAAGCCTTAACTCTAGCCTAGCTCAGCCTCATTTGCAAAGCTTCTGGGATGGTTAAGGGTGCATCTCTCCTTGATGTAGAATGAGGTGAGGGGCTCCCTCCTCTCTCCAGTTCCCTCTTCCCTGGCAGGATGAACCCCCATGTTCCTTGCAGTACAGACTGCTGTTTGTACTTGAGTTTCTGGAACAGCATAGGACCCAGACAATTTCCTCCCATCCCCAGTTTCAGTCACTGGAACAAACATGTGGCTTCCCATGAGCATTGCAGGGAAGAACAAATGTCCAATGCCAAGGGCTTCCATCCATAGAACTCCAGTCCACCATATTGGCAAGTCCAGGAATGCTCGGTTCGCCCCCCTCCTCTGCCCAGCCTCCCATAGCTCTGCTCAGTATTTGGAGCACTCAGAGGACCCAAAGGTTCAATCTGCTTTGTGAGACTTAAGATATTGGGGGCATGGCATCATTAGGCATGCCAATTGCCTAATGATGTTTGATTTCTCCATTGCAAGCTTGAAAGGTTAGAAAGAGGGATTGATTATCTTGTAGGAAGGCTGCATAGTGTGGTGACAAGAACATAGGGTTTGGAATCATGCTAGAGCTAAGTTTGGAATAGTAGCCTGGCCACTTCCTAACAGTTTGAGTTTCAGGTAATTCACCCTCCCTAAGCCTCAGTTTCCATCTGTGAAGTGGAGATGTGTATAGAACCTCTGTCTACCTGCCTCACAGCTTTGACATGAAAATTAAGTGAGGGGTTTGTGTATCTGACACCTGTGGCCCAGAGAATGCTGGATGGGAGAAGGTGATCTGGCTCCCGAGGCTGCTGTTCACAAGAGGCTGGATGGTGTCGAGGCAAGCGTGGCACCGTGCTGCACAGTGTGGGCTTGGCTTTTAGCCTGGATCCTGGTGAGACAGTAACTGTTTTGGCTAATTGGAGCAGAATAAAAGTACCACAAAGCAGCAGAGAGGAGATAGCCAGGGGAGAACGAGCCCATGGGACAGTACTGCAGCTGCCTGGAGGAGGGTGAAGGTGGTGCAGGAGCAGTGGGGAGAGGGGCATGGCAGACAGGGTGCCCAATGAGAGGACCACATGGGAGGAGGCCCCTTCCTGCAAGAACTCATGGTGGAAGTGAAACTGACTGTTTAATTTGTAATGCACATTTGCGTCTCAGTTAACTTCGAGTCAAAAGTATTGATTTCTTTCAAAGTGTTCTTTCAGCCACTTTTGGCTGATCTTTGGGTCATTACGGGTTTTTAAAATTTCAGAGTTGCTCCTGCAGATGCTGGGACTCTGCCTCCATCTCTGCTGCCATGGAAACCAAGGTGCTCGAAAAGGGTTAATTACAGGAAGAATTCTCCCAAACTGCACCTTTATCTGCTGTCATTACACAATGAGAAGCCATGTTCTATCCCTGGGAACTAAACACACCTTCCCAAATGACAGCTTGTGTGTGTGATGGGGCAGGGGATGGGAAAACCCAGGATGTGATTCTAGGCATGTCACTAATGGAGAATGTTATTATCCACACAACACACATTCCACAAAGGATCGAGGATAAAACTCAAGTCAGAAAAGTGCTAAAATCATCTTAATAAGGACTCTAGGGGCTGGAGAGATGGCTCCATGGTTAAGACCTCACACAGCTCTTCCAGAGGATTAGCGTTCAGTTCCCAGCACCCATGCGATGTGGCCCACAACCACCTGTAGCTTCAGCTTCTGGGGATCTGGTGCCCTCTTCTGGTCTCTGTGTTTACCTGCACTCATGTGCACATATCCATACCTGTACCTCCCATAATAAAAATAAAATAAATCATCAGTTAGGACTCCACAAATAGTTTTTTTTTAAATCACTTTTTGGTCAGGTGTGGATGGAATCCAGGGCTCCCGACATGCTAGACAAATTCTCTGCCACTGAGAGTCCCCAACCCCTGAACTATTTTTTTTTAAATGATGACTTAAGAATTAAAGTATTCTTCAATAATATAAGGACACTTATTTCTAAACAAAATTTTGCACCTTTAAAGTGCAAGCTAGATTAAAGTCAGGAATGAAAAGGAAAACCTGTGCTACCACACTAATAATTAACAAGCTGACCAACTTCCTATAGCATTCTGGAAGAGTCTTAAGGTGGAACAGATTGTATTTGGACATCCCAGTCACTTCAGTAAGGCAAAGCAAAATGAATAAGAAGGGTGAGATAACAAGAAAACATTTGTGTGGGTAGAGACTACAAAGGGTTGGGAAAATTTACGGATTAAACAGTCTGAGGCAGAAGATGGATACAAACTGCATACACGAAAATCGATGGTCCTCCTGAACACCAGCGACAGCCAGCAAATAGAATGAAAAACATCCATTTGTAACAGAAGTAAGTGAGCTAACATGCTTAGGAATAAATATAATATATGCCTGACCTTTATAAAGAACACTACTGGTGGGATGTGGACAGGGGGAGAGCTGTAGTATATCCCAAGATGAGCACACATGCAGACATGGTACTGTGAGAGCGTCTCCTGCCTCAGGTTAATTCTGAGAATTAACACTGCCTGACTCTGATCAATCCCGACAGCACTCTTCTGCACACACACAGTTCCAGAGACACAGCGGATGCAGGTTTCAAAGGCAGTGTTGAGAAACAAGAGGATGCGGCAAAGCCTGGCCCATGGAGCATCGCAGCGTTTTCTAAAATAATAATTTAAAAAGTAATAAAAAAATGAATGATGCTGGGAAAGTGGATGGCATTGAAGAATTCTAATTTGGAATCTCCCTCACATGAAAATAGACTACAGATGGATCGAAGAGCTAAATATAGTCTTAAAAACAGAAAACTTAGCAGAAAATGAAATATGTATTATCTTTGTCAAGAAAGACTGCTCTTGGCTTTGAAGCAAAAAAGGAATCCACCAAGGAGATGACTGATAGATGACACCAAGAACAAAATTAAAACTCTGGTGTGCTACAGAACACACACACACGCACACACACACACACACACACACACACACACACACACACACGCACACACACCAGCAGCAGCAGCAGAGGAGGAGGAGGGGGAGGCGGAGGGAGAAGGAGGAGAGGGAAAGGAATAACTTGAGAAGGGAAAACATAGTCACCTCTACTTTAATACACAAAAGGCTGATAACTGTGCTGAAGGAGAATCTCATTAAAATATCTGTGAGGAAAACTATGTGACTCAATAATAGGTAAGTGGGGAACACATTGCAAGGACTGTTCACTGTTGGGGGACCCCATGAGCTAGCAAACACCTGGGGGCACGATTGGCGTTTCTGCTGATCGGAGCAAGGGGAAGAAAGCAGTCTTAATCTGTTTGATAGTTGTTGAACTAGTAACAGCACCTCCCCTCGATGCTCTGGTCTCACCAACCCTGTACCAGGAATGGAGTGTGGGGTGGGATGGAGTGGGGACACAAACCCGGCCATGCTCAGAGGTGGAAGAAAGGGCACTGTTGCTTTAAGTAAGCGATGCGTAAGAAGACTCTAAGGGCCTGTTAGTTCACCACTGGAAAGACAGACACGGTCCCTTTGATGGTGTTTCCTATGTTATTATTCAATAAGAAAATGTTGGCAGTAACCTGTACACTTGGTGATGAGGGATTGTTGAGGAAATTATAGGTCACCTACACTATATTTTGTATCTATTAAATCTGATTATAGAAGCTGTATGAAAACATAAAAATGTTTATTATGCATTGTTAACTGGAGAAAAAAATCCCTGCATGCTGAATTACACACACAAGTGCAGCAAAGAGAAATGTGCGCTTCAGCAGATGAGGGCAGGAGGAGGAAGAGAAAGAAGAGAGAAGTCTTGCTAGGGTGGGATTTGAGTGTCTGGCTTGTTATTATTTTCGTTTTAAGACTGTGGGCTTCCAAATCCTGTAGGGTCCACACCACAGCTACTTTCCCAGCGATAGCCCCTCTCTGACTGGGATCTCTGCTTCCCGGATCACCCACAACACTGGGTCTCTGAATCTGGGCTCAACAACTGGTCCAATAGGTTTTAACATCCCTAGATGCCTCCAGAAGCCCCTGACTTGAGACACCAGCAGGCCATCTCTACAGCACAGTGGGCAGGTGACTGTCCTTCTGACAATTGGTCACTGCAGTGCCCACATTGGCAGGTTCATCTGCTTCCTGATCTTCTAGGACGTCTCAACTTCAGCCCCAAACTGGAGGCCAGCAGAGGAGCTTCCGCAGCCAAGGGTCAGCTCCTCCCCAAGAAGAGAGAGAGGACACAGTGTCAGATCCCAGGCAATGGCAGAGACAGGGCAGGAGCAGGGCAGGAGCAGAGGCAGGGCAGGGGCAGGGCAGGGGCAGGGCAGGGGCAGGGCAGGGGCAGGGGCAGGGGCAGGGGCAGATCAGGGACAGGGGCAGAACAGGGGGAGAGTTGGGAGTAGCAAGCCAGAAGCAACCTTGCTGAGTCAGGCAGATGTTGGAGATCTGACTAGAGCTTCACCCACCCACCAGTGACTGCTGCATCCTGAGCTCCACAGCTCAAAGGCCTCCACATACATGCTTCTCCATCCCAAGAGTTGCTCAAGTGTGTGTCTGTGTGTGTGAATGCAGTCTATGCATGAGTGTGGCCTGTGTGCTGTTCATATACTCCTATTTCCCTCTCTCACAGTGATCGACCCTCTACACTAGTTCCTACAGTTTCCTCCTCTGTAAGAGTCTGTGAATAGAACCCGGACAGCCTCTGTTCTGAACGGTAGCCACAGATGCAGAAGCAGCTCAGGAGCAGATGGACAGCACTCCTGTTTGCACAGGGCTTCCATCTGGGTGCCCCTGCTTCCTGAAGGACAGTTTCAGCACTGAGCTGAATTAATGTTCCAACTCTCCATCCCTTTGTCCACAGAAATGTGTGTCACTCCACCACCTTTCATGATTTGTACAGGGTTCCTGGAGACTTGTAAGGGGGTAGGATGGGGGTGGGACACACAATGACACATGACACTCTGCTGGAAAGTTCTGCCACTTATGTTTCTTTGATTTTTCTCCCTGCATCCCAAGGGCCAGCCTGTACCCCAGGTTTGTGAATCCAGACACTTTCCCTCCGGGTGGGGCCCTCACACCAGCTCTGAGAGTGATGTGGATTGTTATCCCAGGAGCGAGGAGCTCTCATTTCATTTATACTGTAATAAAACTCCTATCGATTTTAATAAAATTGAAAAATCTCTTTGTGGCTGAACAGCCTGGGGCTCCACCCACCGCTGCTGACTGGCTGCATTTTCTCCACACTGTGGACATCGTGATTCATGGCTGGGCACCGCTGCAGCCCAGGGCCAGTTTCCCGGCAGAATGAATGTGGACTATAAAAAGTTTCACATTTGAGTACCTCCCAAGGGGGCTTGGCTGGGAGGAAGAAAGTTCCCAGTGAAGGGGTCAGAGCCATGGAACAACCTAAGGATGGCCTGGGGAGGGAGCAGAGTCTCAATTTCCCTGCCCCCGCAGTCTCAGCATCATTTCTGCCTGAGCTCCGAGAAACAGCTTCACCTGATCATCGAAGTCTTGTCCAAGATGAATGACTTCTTGTCTCAGCCAAAATTCCTGGTCCCCTCAAACCAGAACACTTCCTATCCAGGTGCTCAAGTCAGAAGCTGTATGTAGTCCTTGACTCTTCCTGTGGTTTCTAGGATTAACTATGCTCTGTCCAGGACCTGCAGGTGCCGTGGCTTCTGCCCAGAACCATTCAGAACCATTTGCCCCAATCTTCTTTGTCTCTTCTCTTTGCTCAATTTAACCACTCACTCCCTTTGCACACGGCACTAACCCCGGCATTGGTTTCTCCCTGTTCGGTGCTCTGATTGACCCGACACACAACCCCTTCCACCATTACACACGTGACATTTGCCTTTGTCACATTTCTAAGCCCTCTCGTCCTTAAGTCAATTCTCTTAACAACCTATTGTTCTAGGTGGTGTTGTTGTGCCCTCTTTAATGGACAGGGAACAGGCACAGAGCAGTTAAGAGTGTGCTATGTGCTCAAGGTCATATGATGAGTAAGCAGCAGAGCCAAGGGACCGAACTTGCGAGTCTAGGCTAGTGACCACTCTGCCTGCATTGTATGAGGTTGCCAAGGCCCCGGGCACATGTTTTCATCCACATTCTTCACCTTGCGTGGAAGCTAGGCAGTTTGGTCTTTAGTGACCTTGTTTCTGATAGAAGCAGGAGGTAGAATAGTGATTCCCAGGGACTGGGGAGGATAACGGAGAGAGAAGACAAGCAGGCTGGTTCAGAGCTACAAAAACATATTTATGCAGAAGGAATGAGATCAAACCGCACAGCACAGGAGCACAGCTCTAGCCAACAGTGGCTCACCACACATTTCAAAGGAGATAGAAGAAGGGAGTTTGAAGTTCTGAGGTGATGAATATGCCAACCACGCTGACAGGGCTAGTCCACACTGCATACGCACACCAGAAAATCACAGCGTATCCTGTAAGAGACCAGTTAAAATAAAAAACACTAGCTGAAATTTTCCGATATATACATTTACTTATATATTCGCTATCTCCACCTCCATCTTTCAAAGATTATGTTAGACTATTTTTTTTTATACAAATAGAAACATACAATGTAGTGTTTCCCCTCCTGGCTTCTCTAATTTACCATAAAATACTCCTATACTCTCATCTTACAGTGTTCATGAGTGCTTTTTATGATTTTTTCCTTTTTAGGATTTGATAGTATTCTGAGGTTTGGATTAACTGCAGTTTCTCATCGTCGATGGTCATCTGGGTTGTTCTCAGTCTGTGGCCATGGAAGTCAGTGTAAGGATGGGGCTCTTGTTTCTGTTAGGTAAACACCAATCTATAATTTATGACAGGCATACATTTAATTTAAAAGTAATATTTCATTTAGATAATTGTAGAGTCACAGATAGTTTTAAGAACTAATATAGAGAAATCCATGATGCCTTTCCCTTTCTCCCGGTTTCGACCTGTAATCACAGGTTGGTGAACTTTGCTAAGGTACTACAACCTGGATACCCACACTGTGACAATCTCTCAACTCACGCAGGTCACCCCAGTCTTACTTGTGTCAATCTCCATGTATATCTAGTTGTACCCAGTTTTGTGACTCAAGATCTCACCACTATGCCACAGAACCCAGCATCTCCATCATCAGAACATCAAACCCGAGCACTGGGTTTCAGTTGAGGCCTGCAAGGATTCTGCTAGAGCTCCAATAGCTGAGCAAGAACTAAGAGTTGAAAGTTTTGCCGAAGATTCACAGCATTTCTCTGAGGCTGCACCAGCCCAAGGCTCCACTCTTACAAACCAGCCAATAGCTGTGAGACAAAGACATGAGGGAAAAGCACAGGAATTTCCAGCCCTGAAACTGTTCAGTAAGACATCTTGCATGGAAAATAAAGATCTGACAGCCTTACCCCTGGGCTTCCCTCCATTTCATTACAAACTAAGGGGACCCCAGACCTAAATTCCTTTGAATTCAAATCACTTACCCATTCATTAAATGATATAGAGAGAACAATAGATGTGTCTCATCTCAGTTGCTTTTAGGATCATGTAGGAACCCAAATTGTACATTCCGAATGGCTTGAGCTGCACGGGAAGCTCACACGCCTTGGCTGCCAACACCAGCAACAGAGATTGAGCGGAAGGCCTGGTGCCTGCTGTGTGGGACATTGGTCTGAGAAGCTCTTCTTTTAGTTGACTTCCAATGCCAAATAACCTCCCTCCTGCCAAACCAGGGGCCACTATATACTTATTTTCCTCTTGTTATTAAAACACGACAGCATTGCTCATAGTACATGTT
Organism: Cricetomys ansorgei; assembly: GCA_026225945.1. Lineage (NCBI taxonomy): Eukaryota > Metazoa > Chordata > Mammalia > Rodentia > Nesomyidae > Cricetomys > Cricetomys ansorgei. The sequence goes on from JAMJFZ010001899.1 coordinate 1,895,963, forward strand.
TGTTAGCAACTATTCTCTACACCGAAAACATATAAGCATAATATTTCATGGAAGACAGACTTCACCATTTGAAGAAGAGTGCTTGGATCCTGCCCAGCATGCACAGGGACTACTGCAGCGGAGAACACGAGGAGGCAGTGCTTTTGTGTGTGAAAAAAACAGTGAGAAAATTCCACCTGGAGAATTACTAACCTTGTGGATTTAGCTGATCACCATCCCAGTCTTCAAAATATGCCGTCCTGAGCGTAGGCAACTCCAGTGTTAGGAAAGCCACTGAAATATAGATGAGACACAGGGGCATCACAAGTATGTGTGGTGCATACCTGCAACGTGACATGGTTCTGTAGATCAGTTTACAGTAATAAATATTTGAACACAGTTTACAAAAGAAGCCTTTGTTTGTTGAAAGAAGAGGAAGAAACAGGAGAAATAAGCTTTCCAAACAAAAGGCCAAATTTTCAACAAATGACGTTGGTGTGTCCTTCCCGTTGATTCGGAGTAAAGATTGCTGCTATGGGGTTTATTTTTAAAAAGACTAATACATGGTTTTTGTTTGCTTTCAAATTTTTAAACCAGATTAATAGTTAAAATTCCAACAGGTGCACAGCTTAGAAAATAAAATACTCAACGAGGAAAACAACTCCGATAACTACTGTTGTGAAGTGCAGAAGAAACACTTGTGTTGGGTCGTTTCCTTCTTCTATTATTGAAAAGGGAATTCTATGTAAAACGTAATGGTAAATTGGGCTGGAGAGATGGCTCAATGGGAAGAGCACTGGCTGCTCTTCCCGAGGACATATCTTCAGTTCCCACACCCACATGACGGCTCACACCATCTCTAACTCCAGTTCCCAGGGGATTTGGCACCCTCTTCTGGCCTCCTCAGTCACCAGGCATACATACATGTGGACATGTGGTGCACAGACATATATATATATAGGCAAAATACCCATACACATAAAGAACTAAATGTCTATATTATAAAGGAAAAACAGACTATCTTATTTTCAGATTTGGTGCTTGAGACATGGTTGCCATGTGGTTTTCGTTAGATGTCTTCTAAGATAAGACTTTGTGTGTGTCAATGTATAATAAGACTGAAATGAGATTACTTCCCATTTGAAGTTTTATAGAGTTTAAAAACATCTCATCCACTGTTGGCACTGTGCCATTGCAAGACTTTACTATAGGAGTTCATATCTAGCTAAACTGTTACATTAATTAAGAATATACTCATCTTTATTTGTTATGTTGGAACTTGGAATAAATTGATCTATTACATTAATTAAAAAACACCTTGCCAGTGTTTCCCAGCACCCAAATTATGGGTGACAGGATATTTAATTATCTCTGGCCTTGTCCATGGCTGCATTCTTTCTATTTCTTGTGTTCTGGCCCTATGATTTCCTTGAAATTCTAGAACATGCCTTGGGCTCTCTGTACCTCCTGACATCTCTCTTCAACACACTTCTTTAGAACTTTCCTTGTTTTGAATATCTTATATTTCCTATGGGAAAAAAAAGTCCATACCCCCTGGTATATTTTTTACCTTTTGTCTGTTCCCGAAATCTGACCAGTTATCTCTGGGACAAAGGTAAATTTTTGTCCTCTTTCACATCCATTATCCACTCTCCTTATTTTTTAGCAGTTGGAGCCTCTCTCAATTTGATCTGGCCTCATGGCCGCCCGTGGGAAAGATACATTGCTCTGACTCCCTTGCAGCTAAGTGGGACTGCAAATAGGTTCAGGTAAGGTTGATTAGACACATGTTAAAGTGTTGTTTGTGACAATAGAAGTATCCACTTACACTTGTCTTTTGTCCTCTTTGTATCTCCCATAGTGTCATGTGGCCACGGAGTCAACTTTGATTATATAGAGTGGACCAACTTTTTGTGATGCAGAGAAATAAAGTACAAAGATTCAGAATTACTTAAAAAATGCTATAGAACAGAAGTTCCCACTGGCTCTGGGCTACACAGCTCCCTCTGAGAGGAAACTGACTTCATTGTTTTTGGAGGGGCCTCTTTGTTGGAGTCTCTTTGTTCCAGAAACTTAGTTCATACCCTGAGTTATATAATAAATCTCTAACCCATGCCTCCATGTTAAAGCAAAATGATTTAATTCTATTTAGTGGCAGTCTTCAAAGGGCTAATGTATTGATACGTGGATGGGCTTGTAATAAACTTACAGTTCTTATTGATCATTGCTATTTCTTTGTCCTCATAACTCTACTTGCTACCTGGCAGGATGTAAAATGTGCCCTTGTTTGCTTGTTTGTTGATCATTTCCTTCATGGGGTGTGGCTTCCACCAGCTGGGTCTAAGTCTGCTTCGCTCTGCTCACAGCTGTGCCCACAGTCCTATAGCATGTCTATGTCCTATTCTATGTCTATAGAATGTCTACCCACAGTAGACATTCAGCAAGTGTGACAGCGAATGTTTGCATGTGTTTCCCTTCCCCCAACATTTCTTTTTTCTGTCTTTTGTATTCTTTAGTTCATTCTATGCACAGCACCTTTGAAACCATCAACTTTCTAGAGCGTAGTAGGCTTAGCTTCCAGCTTAACTGTACTGAGAAGGATCCACGCTGCTTAGGCAGAAGCTACTGGGCTGCTCATGGTACTCCCTTCCTTCTTATGCTCTATAGCAGTGACTTGCTCCGTTTCCATTGCAGATTTTGTCACAAGACAGGAGCCAGGCTGCATTCCAATGGCTGGCCACTGCCTCCCACCTCTGCCTGAAGAAGGAATTATCCTGTCTTCTCCCAGGTCTTTTCTCTTTGCTCACTGTCTCCCCAGGCTCCCGGGGAATTATTAGCTGATGTGTGGAGGGAGCATGCATTCTGGAGGAAAATATGACAGTGAGGGTCGAGCTGCTGCAGGCTGAGTGATCTTGAGATGGAGAGGCAGAGAAATTTTAGCACAAAGTACGGGAAGCCTGGGGCAGCAAAGCTTTCCACACAAACCAAGGAATACAGAAGTCATAAATGAAAAGCCAATCAGATCTGAATTCATAAAATATTTATAGTATCTGAACAGGGAAGAGACAACAAGATTAAAAGACAAGCAAGATAGTGATATGAAATATTTTTAATATGATGATTAATTTTGATTGCCAATCACCTCCTTCTGATCCACCTAGATCTCTCCCCACTGTGTGTGTGTGTGTGTGTGTGTGTGTGTGTGTGTGTGCACATCCCTATATTTGCATTTATAGCAATGCTATATTTAGTATTACATACAACGTGCTATATTGTAATGGTCAATATTGACTGTCAACTTGACTGGACTGGGCAGTGTCTAGGAGATGGTAAAACACATGCCGGGGCTCTAGGAGCAGCTCCAGAGGTGGTTCACTGGGGCCAAGGGCTACCCTGAATGTGTATGGAACCTGCGCGTAGGCTGGGGACCTGGGTGGAATGAAGGAGGAAAGGCTCACACTGTATCTCTCTGCTTCCAAGGCACCATGCTGTGACTTTCACAAAAATACTTTCTCTCCGCACTTTCGAGGGACTGTGGTGTGCAGGGATGGACGGAAACTTCTGACAGTGTGAGCCACAGTAAGCTCTCTTCTTTAAGGTGTTTATGTCAGGGTTTGTTTTTTTTTTTGTCACAGCAATAAGAAAACCAAGATACACACATGCAAACACCATACAATGTATATATAGATAATTATACCACATATGTAAACTAACGAACCTGTTTACATGAGAAAGGCAAATGTGTTTCTGAATGTAGCAGGATTTATAAGTGTTTAAGTGCTTAGCAGTGCTTTTCCTGGAAGAAAAAAAGAAATATGGGAGCTGGGTGGGTGGAAGGTGTTGAAGGGAGATTCCAGATTTTTTTCTGGAAACTTCATATCGTTTGGATCAGATATAATATAAATATATTCTGGTATTTGCTGAGTAATAAGAAACATTTATCTAAAAATATAAAGAAGTACTCCAGAGACGCCTTAAACCAAAAGAGGGGACTGGCTATCTACTGACTGACTTGGCTGCCTGCAGCCTGTGCCTGATTGACTAGGGAGGGGCCATTTTGGTGTGTGGCTTCTCACCCTCAGTTCCCATGCCCCTTTGTCCTGGTGGGTCCAGGTGGCTTATGTGAGTATAGGGGTGGGAGCTGGCAACCTGCTAGAGCCTCTGCCATGAGGAGGAGGTCCTCAGTGCTGCGAGTGCCCTGACCTGCCATTTCAAAGTGCGTTGACTACCCCAGCTCATTCACACAACCTGGCAGAATATTTTCGAATAAATCACGAGTATGGCAGTTACATTCTCTAAACTACACTGGAAAAGGGATTATGGTATTTACTATAGGGACAGCAAGATTGATTTTCACCCAGAAAATCTGCCAGCTTCTTGATTTAGGGAGCCAGCGATCAGCTCAGGTTAGCTCTGAGTTATATGGGATTGCATCCTCAGGGCCCTCTCCTGTCCAGGAGGACACTTGGGGTAGGGCAGTTCTGGAGCAACTACTGCCCTGATAGTTCATTCTAAGATAGCCCACCATGAGCAGGGACACAGCAGCTCACTGTCCCTCAGCTGCTTCCTGCTACACCCACAGTTCTACTTCCTGACCCACAGCCTTGTCACCTGCAGTTCCTTGACCAAAAGTTAGAAGACCTCTGCCTTAGTCACTGTTCTATTGCTGTAAAGAGACACCCTGACCAAAGCAGCTCTCATAAAAGAAAGCACTTAACGGGGCTTGCTTACAGTTGCAGAGGCTTAGTCCACTGTCATCATGGTGGGGAGCATGGTGGCACCCAGGCAGACATGACGCTGGAGAAGTAGCTGAGAGTTCTACATCCAAATCCACAGGCAGCAGGAAGACTTCGGGCTTGGAATGGGCTTTTTGAAACCTCAAAGCCCACTCCTGGTGACACACCTCCTCCAACAAGGCCACACCTCCTAATCCTCTCAAATAGTGCCACTCCCTGGTGACCAAGTATTCAAACCTATGAGCCTATGGGGGCCAAACCCATTCACGACCTCTGTGATGGCACTTCCGCTACGTTCTGCCCTGGATCCTTCTTTGCCCCATCTTTTATTGGCAAGCCAATATTGTTCCTTAGTCAATCTTGTCAACGCTGTACCTCCCCACTGGTCCTCATCACCATATCCATCACTTACACTGTTACTAGGTTTTTCCTTCATGTTTTGTGTGAGACCCAGGTCACGTATAGATTCAGATGAGTTGGAGTTATTTTCAAATCATTCTTGGTCCAGATGTAGCTTGTTGCTAGCAATGAGCCTTTAGCTAGCTAGAAGCTACTAGCTACTTCTATAGAGATCACTGAAGGATCACTGGGCAGTGAGCAGGGCTACTCCTCCTGAAAGTCATTGGAACAGGAGCAAACCATCATGGAGATGATCAGAGGACAGCTGTTTGCCTACCCCTGGTTCCTCCTACATGGATGGCAGCCTTCACCCTTTCTTTTTGGAATCTGCACCTCCCAAGTCATCCTCATGATGCATCATGACACACTGAAATGGGGATTAAGGGGTGAGTCTTGCAATACAGACTTGTAGTCCTGTGTGATGGAATCTTCTCCCACCACGTGGCCCACCACCACCACCTGCCTCTTGTCCGGAGTTCCAGGTCACTAGTGGCCTGCTCCAGGCCAAGAGGCTCGGTGGGGCATGGCCACTGCGTGGCTAGGGGTCGAGGGGCTGTGGTTTTACCTCATCCTGCTTGGGCCTCTGTGAGTCGGTGAATGGACAATGACCACCTGGGACACACTTCAGTGGGCATCTTGTTTATTGGGGCTTTGAGGGTGCCTTTTATGTGGCAAGGTCGGGGGCGTGGTCTGGTCACAAGAGTGGCACTAATTGGTTGAGTCAGAGGTTTTGGGCGCTGCCTCAGATGAACACGTTTGAGCCTACGTCCCCAGCTGCAGGGGCAGACAAAGCATCTTTGTTTCAGTGAAGTAGGCAGTATTAATGTCTAATAATTTAGCTGGGTTTAAGCCAGGACTAAGGTATGGAGTAACAAACACCTGTTGTCCTCACCCTCTAGGGGTGACCCGGGGTTCAAGTTAGCTTCAACACACTGTAGTCCTTGGACAGTCCTACACAGACTCTCGTCCTGACCTTCCCACTGTTAGCTTCTCAGTCTCAGTTTTAAATAATAGTAACTAACATCGTATGACTATGATGAAGTAACCTGTGTCAGTATGACCATGTAAACTTACATCTTAATTAAATACTCAGTTACATTCAACTTAAGCTCTTACCACTGAACCCTCTGCTGAGCCTTAGAGACCCACCAATGCCTCTGCTCCATATGCCTTGCCCAGCTGTCCCTCTGTTATCCAGGATGTAGTGTCTCATAGGAGGCTTTGGTGTCATCAGCACAGACATTATCTATCAGGGACTCCCTGAGCTACCACCTAGAAGAAACACTTTCCTAACAGCTCCTTATTCTCAGAAGGGAAGAAGCAAAGAATATTACAAAGAGGGATGACAATTCTCAAGGATGCAGCTGCACATAGATACCAAGGAACCAGAACCCTCCCTGGGAACCCCATGGGGCAATTGGAGTGAAGACATACTCAGCTCAGAGTGGTTGGATCCCTCACACCCACATTTATGCCTTTCTTTGCATTGCCTACCTGACCAGCAGTTACTTAGTATGGCATGACTATCATTGACAATATGCACTCCTTTCAAAGGAAATCCCAGCTAATAGGTGTGGGGTGGCAAGAGATTTAAGCTCTCCAGTCTCTGATAACTTCACTCCAAGGATTCCCATGGGCTCATCCAGTTCTCTTTTCTAGAGGTGAAACAGATTAGTAACATCCTTCTGCTCTCCCTGGGCTAGTTCTCCTTAAAGAACTGCCAGAGCAGGGCTCATCCCCCGGGACATGCTGCAGTTCATAGCCTGATTCATGCAGAAGTAAGCGAGATTTCTATGCAGTCTTTACCACATTCCTTTTGGGCCTCCCTAAATGAGGCTAGCAAGAGGAGAGAGCCTCAGAGCTACATGGCAGGGTGCTTCTGACCCTCAACTTGAGCTCCCAAACAGACAACCCTTACTTCAGAGTTAAAAAGATTTGTAGGTGGGTTAATGATAATTTCACAGTTTTCTCCAAGAACAACCGGTGAGACTCCGTGTTACCAGATAGTACATCACGGTGATTTCCCCAGTCTAAAGCAGGAATGTACAGCTATAAGTCAACGCAAGGTCCTGGGAAGCAAATTCAAAGATGTCATATTATTTTTTCTCATGATCAGAATCTCACTCCCCACCACCATCCACTGAGCATTTGTGAACCTTAACATCAGGGGATAGGAAGCAGGGCACCTCCATGATACGTCAGCCAACTGACCTTATGGAATCCTGGTATGGGTTGGGGGGAAGGACTCCCTGCACTCCCTAGCAAATCTCTAGGAGCCGCTAACCTACACATCAAATATCCTCAGCTCTGCTATTCATGCTCCCACTTTCGTATTTTAGCAGTTCTCAAAAATGTACTTAACTGATTTGTTTCCAGTAGAACAATTCCTCTCATGAGTTGAGGCTGCTCTCCAGCCTGAATCTTTCACTCCTGTGATAAAGTCTCTTCTAAGCCTGCATGGACCCTTCCTCCTCCAACTGCACAAAGCCACATTAAAGTGATTCAGACTCATGCCCATCAAACCTTAATGGCTGGAATCAATGACTCCTTTCTCCATGTAAGACTCGCAAGAGCCTCTGGCTTCAGTATAATTTCCACACATCAGAAACACTTACGAAGGGAGTCGGGGTGTGGTATGATTAAAATAATCTAGTTTATGTGAGTTGGATTGAGGTAATTATGAAGTAATTCAATTAATGAGCAGTAAGATGTAATGCGGGCGAAAGGGCTCGGCAAAGATGATGTATTGGACTAGGCTTTGCTTCCAGTACCAGTCTGTGGAGCAGAAGTGAACTCAGCAACCTCTAGTTTCCATGGCAGTCTAGGGGATTTCCTTCTCACTGATAATTGTCAGGGCATGAAATGTATTGTCCCAAATAAGTAATAGTTGTGGCCACCAAAGGAGGAGGAGGGGTAGAAGGGGAGACTCATGCAGATTCAGAAAACAGTGGCCAATGTAAATGGTGTTTAATGTTCCTAATGGATATCTAATTATCTTGATACTGAATTACTAGTAAACCAAAAGACTTCAAATATCTGATATTGGTGAGAAAACCATTATCCACGAGCATTTATCTACTCTTCTAGCTCATTATGTGACAATGTGATCTATGGCTGATGAGACCCTGCCCTCTTCTAATGGTTCACAACATCTAATCGACAGGTCATGCTGTTAAATTTCCATCAGGGTATTTGCAGGAAGATGGGATCAGAGCCACTATGCATTTACATAGGCTTCTGAGCTTTCTTTATTTTGGTCACTACAGTTTGAGTCAGGAGTGTCTCTCAAAGCCCCATGGACAGAAGGCTTAGTCCCCAGCCCCTGGTGTTACTGGGAAATGGTGGGCTGTAGGGACCATCAAAAGAGAATTAATTGAGGGCATACCCTTGGAGGGATATTGGAGAGTGGCTGTTTTCTCTCTGGTTTGTACTTTCTAGGTAGCATGAAGTGAGCATTCCTGGCTCTACCATGCACCTGTTGTCCTTACGTTTTCCCTCATTATAGGCTCCAAGCCAAAGGAGAGTATGCACTGAGACCTTAGATGTGGTGGGTCAAAAAAAAAAAAATCCCTCCCTCTGTGTATGTGTGTGTATATAGGTATGTGTGAATGTAGGTATGTGTGTGTATGTGTGTGTGTATGTGTATGCGTGTGAGTGTGTGTGTGTGTGTGTGTGTGTGTGTGTGTGTGTGTGTGTGTGTATGTACTCTCTCCGCTTCCTCACTGATGGGATTACACTGAGCCCCAGGTTTATAACATGGGTTTTGGGAGTCAAACACAGGTTGTCATTCTTGCAAGGCAATTCTGAACTAACTGAGCTATCTCTCCACCCTTCTTTCCCACTTTAGGTTGATTTCTCAGGTGTACATTTTGTCACAGCAAGGGAAATCTGCCTCTCTGGGTACTGTATGTGGTAACTATCTTAAGATTAGAGGGAAATGAACTGCATTGTCTCTCAAATTAGATAGTGCATTAGCCAGTCACTGGAGAGACCTTCAAAATGCATGGGGTGTACTCTCTCCTCAACAATTATTTGGGGTTCCCTGGCAGTGGAACCCAATTCTGAATTTGCAACCCCATTGTGCATCATGGGAGAAATGGCTTATAACACTGGCTGGACATCACTGTCCTTGTGGTAACTGGGACACGGCTTCAGATAGTACACACACATCCCACATCCTGTTTCATCAAAGCTGTTGGTTAACCCAGAGCTTAAACCAGCCCATCCCTGACCACTGCTTAGTCCCCTCTAAGTTTCTGTTTCCACTTGGCACCTCGGGACCACCATTTAGTGTTCTTCTTTGGAGGAAGATTCCCGACTCTCCCAGCCGGCCTGGCCTCTCTGAGCCTGCTTTATGTCCCACAGCACAAGGCTGGCCATACTGACTCGAGAGGGGACCACATTTTACAGAGGCAGGAAATATGGCTTGGTTTGCTGGATACCATGTGCTGAGGGCAGTAGGTGCTTCATAAAATGTGCCAGGAGAAGAGAAACGAACCAGGGTCTGTGTGAAGGGACCTGGCATGTGAACTTTGAGGAGGAAAGAGTCACAATACTTTGCACCAAACTGTTGGGGATCAAACTGTTGGCAAAATGATCCCAGAGGTGTATTGACGAACATGGCAAGGCACTGGAGACATGTGTGTCCTGTCGAGGGGAGGGGTGAGAGTGAGGGCGAAGGTGTGTGTGGGCGCATGAGGTACGTGTGGGTGCCTGGGGTAATAATATTTAGACTTCATCTACACAAGTGTGAATACTTACACAGAGCTGGCTTGTCTTGGGAGGTCCTGTGGTGTGGTCATGAGCACTTTCCTGTGGGCACCAGAGAGAGGACATGAGACATAATCCCATTTGTATGAAATTCTAGACAATACCAACCAACCTGTAGTAACAAAAAGTAGAGGTATGAGTACTTGGGGGTAGGACAGAGGGAGAGTTGGCCAGCGAGCCCAAGGAAAGCTGTGGTGCAGGGAGTGCTCCTAGTCTTGACTATGGAGATAGCTATGTGGGTACACACATCAGAGTACCTCAGATGTGGGAGGCTTAGTGTAAGGCAACCACATCTCAGTTAAACTAGAAAGTAAAATGCACCCCTCCATACCCACTGAGGTCCTGATGGCTTCTAAGCTTAGCTCTCTTACTCCCCATCTGGGATGGCTTTGGACAAGTTTTTAAAAGACCTCTGTGCCTCAGTTTCTTCATCTGTAAAGTACAAATAATAATCTGTTTCCCACACCGTAGTTCAGGAAATGAATAAGGTACGCAAACCCGTCCAGCAGCACCCAACACATTTTCACTCCCCAGAGATGATGGCACCAGTCATGGTGGTCAGTGGGGTGTGTCTGCACACAGGAGCGCAGGACTTGAATCCACATGTCTGCATATGTCAGTGAGAGATGAAGGAACTGTGGACTCAGGCTAGGTATGCATCCCAAGTTCTGTCATGAATCCTCCCTCATCTCTGCCATCCATAGAGCCTCCTCCTCCGCCCTGGCAGATGGCATGGCTATTGATTTTTTTTTGTAACAGTTACTAAACTGCTGCATTTACTGACTCATTCAGTCTTTTATCATATCCAATAACACAGTGCATTTTGGAAATCACATCGCCTCGGTTCCTCCATGGCTTCTGCAAATCAAATTTATTTTACCATTGAAAATGTCAGAAGGATTCAGCTGCAGGAAATCTGTACTGTTCTGGGGAGGCAGGACCCTGAAGCTGCCTCTCGGGCTGCATGAAGGAGGCTGGAGCTGCTCTTGTGAGTGGACTCCACTTTATTCATGTGAATTCCTTGACTGGGGGGGAGGTAGGGGGTCACTGGGGGGGGTGTAGAGTTTACAGCTTTCCAGGATGGGCTCATGTGAGAGCAGGGAATCATGGAAAAATCTAGGGTACCCCAGATCTTCAAAATGAAGCAGTCATAGGCTTGCTAGGTCGCCACATTTCTCAGGGATACTGACATAGTGAAGTTTCTGTGGAAGCCTGGGCAAAGGTGAATTGGGGTAGAGTCAGACTGGGACAGAGGCAAAGCAGGGGACAGGGAACCAAGAACAAAGCGGGAACAAGAATGGTTTTTTAAAAATTTTATTCTTCTTCCGAACAATACATCATGACCCCTGTTTCTCCTCTCTCCATTCCTCCCAGTCCCTTCCTGACTTCACCTCTCCCCCCAGTTTTACTCCCCAACTTCCCTTTAGAAAGGAGCAATCCTCCTTGGGATATCAGCCTAACAGAGTACAACAAGCTACAATAAGACTAGGAACAAACCTCATATCAAGGCTGGGTACGGGCAGCCCACTGGGAGGAAAAGGGTCCCATGAGTGGGCAGAGGGGTCAGAGGCACACCCGCCCTACTGTTAGGAATCCATATATGCAGAAGACCTAGTGCAGACCCATGCAGCCTCTGTGATTGCCACTTGAGTCTCTGTGAGCTCCTATGAACCCTGCTTAGTTGATTCTGTGGGCCATGTTCTCCTGGTGTCCTGGACCCAACTGGTTCTTATAATCCTCTCTCCTCCTTTTCTGTGGGCTTCTCTGAGCTACACTGGAAGGGATACAATGGAGATCTCCAGTTTGGACTCTCTTTACCTACTGTTTGGCTGTGGATCTCTGCATGCATCTGCTCTCATCAGCTGCTGGAGGGATCCTTTCTGGTGATGACAGGGCTAGGCACAAATCCATGAGTAAAACAGAATATCTCTAGAAATCATTTCAATGATTTTTTTGACAGTCATGTTTGGTTCTACCCTAGGTCTCAGGGCTATCCATCCTCCAGTTCCTGGCCATCCAGGCAGTGTCCAGCTTGGACTCTTTCTCAACCTCTCAAGTTAGATTGAGATCCCTAACTTCCATGGGTCTCGAGTTAGACCAGTTGGCTGACTACCCCCCCTGATTCTGTGCCACCATTGCCCCAGCACATTTTGCAGGAAGGGCAGAGTGTGGGTAGAAGGTTTTGTGGCTGGGCTGGTGGCCTGGTCCTACTACTTGAAGCCCGGTCTGGTTACAGAAGATGGCCTGTTCAGGCTCCACATTCCATTTCTAGGAGACATCGCTACGGTCACCCTTATAGGTTCCATGGAATTTCCATTGCACTGGGTTTCCACATCTCCTCCAAAATGGTCCCCAATTCCAGGCCTCTCTTCCCATACTCTCTCCCTCAATCCCTCTGCCCCAACTGATTCCTTCTGGGCCCATCCCCACCTGCCCCCAATTCACATGCAGAATCTGTTCTATTTCCCCTTCCCAAGGAGATCTATGCATCACTCCCTAGAGCCCTCCTTGTTACCCAGCTTCTCTGGGTCTGCGGATTGTAGCAAGATTATCCTTTAATTAACAACTAATATCTACTTATAAAGGAGTACATACCAAGTTTGTCTTTCTGTGTTCTGGTTGCCTAACACAGGGTAATTTTTTTTTCTAGTTCCATCCTTTTGCCTGCAAATTTCATGATGTCCTTTTTTTAAACAGCTGAATAATACTCCATCTTGTAAATGTTCCACATTTTCTTTATCCATTCTTCAGTTAAGGGGCATCTAGGTTGTTTCCAGCTTCTGGGTATTATGAATAAAACTGATATGAGCATAGTTTAGCAAGTGTCCTTATGGTAGGATGGAGTGTCCTTTGGGAATATGCCAAAGAATGATATAGTTGGGTCTTGAGGTAGGTCAATTCCCAGTTTTCTGAGGTGCCACTATATTGATTCCATAATGACTGTACAAGTATACAGTGGAGGAGTGTTCCCCTTGCTCCATATCCTGGCCAGCATGAGCTGCCATTTGTGTTATTGATCTTAGCCATTCTGACAGGTGTAAGATAGAATCTCAAAGTAGTTTTGATTTGCATTTCCCTGATGGCTGAGGACGTTCAACATTTCTTTAAGTGTTTCTCAGCCATTTGAAATTCTCCTATTGAGAATTCTCTGTTAGATCTGTACCCATTTTTAAATTGGGTTGTTTTGTTGATGTCTTGTTTCATGAGTGTTTTTACATTTTGGATATGAGCCCTCTATTGAATTTGAAGTTGGTGAAACTCTTCCTATTTTGTAGGCTGCCAGTTTGTCCTATTAACAGTGTTCTTTGCTTTACAGAAGCATTTCAGTTTCATAAGGGCTCATTTATTAATTGTTGACCTTAGTGCCTGTGCTACTGATGTTCTGTTCAGGAAGTTGTCTCCTGTGCCAATGACTTTCAGGATAGGGAACAAGAATGTTTAAGAATGATTTGTTAAGGTGGATGGAGGAAAATTTCACAGGGTCCCACTCCTAGAAAAATAACTGCAGGTAACTCAAGAATGCTGGGAGAGGGATAATTAGTCTCTCCCAGAGACGAACCCCCTTATTGGTTGTCCAATGCAGAGTGGTCAGCCGAACCATACACACACAAACAAAAAATGGACTCAGCACCTGGATGTGGTGCACACCTTTAATCTCAGCACCTGGGAGGCAGAGGCAGGAAGATCTATGTGAGCTCCAGGCCAGCCTGGTCTATATAGTGAGTTCTAGGCCATGACTATGTAAAGAGCCTCAAAAATTTGGACCCGACAGATTGTATTTATATATTTTTATGCACACACACATATGGATGCATGTATGTATGTATGAGCGTATGTATATACGTAACAATAATAATCAAAGAAAAAGATGCTATCAATTTGAGGGGAGATAGGAGAGATTAAATTGAGGATATCTGGGAGGGGCCAGAGGGAGGGAAAGAAGGGGGAAGTGATGTAATTCTACTTCAATTAAAAACATAGTTTTTTTTTAAAGGCAGTTGAGAGAGCAGGAGAGATGGCCCCGTGGTTAGGAGAGTGCACTGCGCTTGCAGAGGATCTGTGCTTGATTTCCATACTCACATCAGGTGACTCACAACTGCCTGTAACTCCAGCTCCAGGGGACCTGATACTATCATCTGGCCTCCTCTATCCATGTGCACGCAAACCCACAATGCACATATTTAAAAATAAAAACAAATCTTGAAAAAAGAGTGAAATTGAGGTATCACCTAGAGCAGGTGTCTTTGTTAGTCTGTAAGAACCGATACCAGACTGGCTCAAGCATTTAGGAGGGAGTGATTCTGTGCATTCACTCTCACATGTCCTTTGTACATGCATTTACAGTGTCCTGAAGAGCCGACTCAAGGGCAGGGCTTCCCATTGAGCCGCTAAGGTGGCCAGAATCAGTACCCACAAAGCCACTGGAAGGAGGACAGGCCTCTCTTGCTCTTTGTTTTCCCTCTGCATCGTCATCTTCCATCTTTATCTGCAGGCCAACTTTCTTCATTTATTTAAATAGTGGTCATCAGGAAGAATGGCCTCCTTTCTCTCATTTTATTTACAAAACCTCTCTCCCTGCCAGCAGTCAAGACACCTGCATTGCTCAGTTGCAATTACAGCTTCTTGATAGTGAGAAATGATTGGTGTAGTTTCGGTCAACTGCCCTTTTCCTACAATTAGCTGTGATGGTGACTAAGAATGGTATAGGATAAACCCATTGCCCCATGGGTAAGTATAGGTGGTGAGAGAGGGGATGAGATCATGATTACTGAGTCCCAGATGGTTATTAGTTATTTGACACTATTGTGGAGCTATTTTCTCTAAATTAAAACACCTACCTCCTGGAGAGCTTGGTAGAACTTCCTAAGCTAAGAGGTTCAGGAAACTTAGAAAATCACCATATTCGTAATCCTCCTCCTCAAGGTTATATATGGGGTAAACATTTGCTGAGGAAGAGGAGACACTTTGGTGAAGCTGCCTGTAAATTGTGCAGGGAGCTCCAAAGATAGCTTTAAGGATGCAGCTCTCATGAGTCACCTCGATGAGGAGCTTTTTGGTGATGCTTCTGTTGATAACGTGAGTAAACCCATTGAATCAGTTAGCTAGACTTGGGTGGAATCACCTTTTGGTATGTCATTAGTCTCCTATCTGGGATAAACAGAAACTTGTTCGCATCTTCCCAAGAAGAACAATGTGACAGAGACCAATCTGGTGACTCATAAGTCCAGGTTGGGAGATAAATTTTAGGAATACCTTCTTTCTGCAACTGTGAAATAATCAATGATAG
Organism: Cricetomys ansorgei; assembly: GCA_026225945.1. Taxonomy (NCBI): domain Eukaryota; kingdom Metazoa; phylum Chordata; class Mammalia; order Rodentia; family Nesomyidae; genus Cricetomys; species Cricetomys ansorgei. The sequence goes on from JAMJFZ010001899.1 coordinate 1,911,134, forward strand.
TTGCAGCTTTGGTAGCAGTCTGTTCTCCAAAAAGACTGCATGTTGGTGAAATGTTGTTGGTGAAGCTTATTTCTTATTTTAAAATAATTGTTTTGTACTTTGTTGGGGTGAATGGCTGGCTGAGCCTTGGCAGTTTGTATTATCTGCAGGTGTTGGCTTTGTGTTAATCTGTGATTAAGATGTTTGCTTCCTCATGATCTGCACCTGCTCTGTGCTCTCTGGCAGAGCCATTATGGTTCACTGAGATCTCTGTGTGAAGAGCAAAGTTGCTGTGGAGGAATTCTTGTAGTTCCTTTCCTACAGTCTTGGGCAACAAGGAGAGAACATTTCCCTTCGGTCTTGAATTTCCCCACCATAAAGGTGATAGCTTGGCTGTTAAAGAATTGTGGGATGAGGTTTCCTTCATTATGCAAATACACCTTTGGAGGAGAGGGTGGGGGTCTTTATAACACCTGAGGCACTTCTGTATCAATAAAAATGACTGAGATCAGATGATCCGGGTTCTGCTGTCCAGTATGGCACTTGCTATGACAGATGATTCCCTTTGCTGAGTCTGGAAGGTTTGCATCTATGAAAGTGTCTCCTTGTCTTCTTTGCAGACTGACTCAGTAGCTATTGCTATAACTGCCCTCCTGTTTGGTGTTTCTGAGGATGAGGAGGGAGATGAGGGATACATGGATCATCTTCCTAACTATCATTCCATAAAACAAATAGTAAGTTCCTTTGGGGACAGTGAAGCAGAAATGTTCAGTGGCTTTCTTCCCTTCACACAGAATCACCTAGAATTTCTCGTTTATTTATTCAGCAAACATTGACAGAGTTCTGAAGGGAACACTGTTGATTTGTGGGCAGGTGCAGTGAAATAAACGAATGTTCTTTCAGAGGGATTTTTCTAGTTCAACACACAGATGTGCAAATGCTAAGACAAATGACATCTGGAGGAACATCAGTCAGCATTATCCATTTTCAAGACACAGAGATGAACTTTGGGTAAACTTAAGAAAAAAGGAACCATTTAGAAGGATAAGGAGTAGGTCATTGGACTGAAGGCTAAGCTGTATCACAGGCTTTGGAACACACAAGGTAGTGAGCTTCTTGAAGGATGCAGCAAGAGTGGAAAATGGACATTTTCTTCAGGCCTCCAGTTTCAGGAACAAAATATTTCTCATCACTGTCCCCTTGTCTTCCTAGCTGACAATCAAAGACCATGTTTGTGAATCTGAATAGACTAATTTGGGCTACCCTTTGGATTTTTAAATTCTTGGTTGATGTGACTGTCATGGCAGACTTTCCAGGAAAGGGATAGCTCCTTATAAAATCTGTAGCCTGTGTCGAGAGTTGAGGCCAGGAGGAGAGGTGCTGGGTGGGGCTGATTGAGACTGATGGCTGGCCTCAGGATCCATCTTTCTCTTCATTCATATTCAGTGAAGGTTTTAGGAGGGGACATAATTGCCTAGAAGAAAGGCTACACATGCCATGTTCCTTGAAGCAAGGCCACTCTACAATCTCTGTAATTGAAGCAGGAGTATCATGTGGAAGTTCCTAGAAATTTTCCCTTCAAAGGAGCAATATTGCTTCTCATGTCATGAATCAATGAGCCATTTCATAGATGGTTCTTAAAAGACAGAGTTCAAGTGGCTGATAAACACATGAAAAAATGTTCAATGTCCTTAGGCATCAACTTAAAAATACATTGAGATTCCATCTCACCCCAGTTAGAATGGCTGTCATAAAAAAAAAGCCAAATATCAACAAATGCTGGGGAAAAAGTGGAAAAAAGGGAATCCTTATATACTTCTTATAGGTATGTAACCATAGGGATGTAGGGACATAACCAGGTGACTACGGAAATTGATATGGTGGTTTGCCCAAGAACTCATATAGACCTATCAGATGGCCTGGGTATCAGGTATATCACTCCCAGGGATATTATGGAAGGATTGTGTTGTAGAAGTTTATTTTTAGTTATGTTTAAAATGGTTGTTTTGTGCACTGCTGGGTGAGGGGCTGCCTATGTTTTGGCGGCTTGTATTATCTGCAGGTTTTGACTTTATGTAAAAGATGTTTGATTGCTCATGATCTGCACGTGCTATCAATAGAACACCTGAGGAGCTTAGGTATCAATAAAAAAACCCTGAGATGGGAGGCTCAGGGTCCACTGTTCAGTATGGTACTTGCCATGATAGTGGTTCTCTCTCCTGAGGCCTGGCAGGGTTTGCATCCATGAATATGCCTCTGTGTCTTCCCTGATGAGTCCCACCATAGATGTACTGCTATAAGTGGTGCCTGGAATATGGGGCATGACATCATGCCAGCTAATTCAACGTGGAGACAAGGAAGAAACAAAACTCCAGACCTTGCAGAGTCAGGTAAAGCATGCTCAGGGCAGCTCCCAGAGGACAGAGCTTATATATGTGCAAAAATAATGAGTAGAAGTCTCCTGAAGAAAGAGGAGCGTGAAGGAGGAAATAAGCCTCTATAAAGAGAGAAGACTGTGATAATTAAATGAGAAAGAGGGCTCAAAAGTGAGAGCCACAGAGTAGAGGTCTTTAAAGAAAGTAATTTTCATGGTAAAAACAAATAATTCAGATGGGAGGAGGGAAAAAAGCAAGGTTCTAATAGATTTTCCTGATCATGGAGCTGATGCTTTCTTCTGCTGCTGGTGGGAGCCAGGACACAGGGAATAGAAACCAGAGCATACTGTTTTACAAACTGAGTTTGCTGATGGCTTTTCTTGTGTATGTGTGAGGCCCAAGTGGATCTTGCGTTTGAGATCTATGAAGAAAGTTGTATTTTTCCCCATAGTGGTAATGAGATAGACAGAATGATTGGATTGGAGGTATTTCCCATCAGCCCAGTATCCCCTACTGTGGAAGGAGGGGTCTTAGAGCTGAGAAGCCCTTATTTAAACTGAACAGTTTCTTTTTCTGCAAACCTGACTTGATTACAAGTGGTTCAGATGCTAGTGAGGCAGCCCTGACAAGATACATCTGCTACGGTGATGAGAACCCACGAGGGAACCTTTCCTGAAGACAAGGAACACCTGCAATGGTGCAAAGAAAAACACTTGCTAAAAGAATCAGGTCTAATGGTTGCTGCATTATGAAGAAGTCTTTGGAATATTCTACCAAACTTTGAACTCAAACATGAACTGACCAGTTGTTTTTCCTGGAAACCATACTCTATCTTAAAATTTGGAAAGTGATTCCTGAGGTTCAGCACACAGCAGCTGTCTTCAAGAACTGGCCAAGGTTGTATCTCATGCTGGCTACCAAACTTGGTAATGTATAAGAGTCACCCAGGTGGTACTGGTTTTGAAGGCATGAAGTGGTCATTGGAGAGCAGCTGAAGCTTGGCACTATGAGAGGCCAGGAAAGGCCATTGGTAAAAGTGCAGCCTCAGTAGCAGTTTAAGGCCCAGATTGAAGGACTCTTGCAGAGAAGTTGAGGCTTGGCACCATGAAGAGAACCCAGGGGAGGCTATTGGTGAAAGTACAGTCCAGTTGCAGCAAGGGACCCCAGCAGTTTTGGAGATGCCAGTGTCATGAGATGGCCACCAAGGACAGCAGCATCAGTGGAGTGGAGACAGCTAGAATCTAGAGGACAAGCTGTGTGTGCTGCAGAGGGCAGAGAAGTGATTCAAACTCTTTGGAGGAGCCCAGAAAATTGCAAGTGCATTCCAGATAATTGGACATTGATAACGTTTTTCTGCTGTCCAAAGACATTGTGAAAAGCTTGATAAATGTTTTGTTTCATTTGGCCCTGTCTTCGTGATTGTTCTTGTAGATAGTTTTGCTGGTGTAGTTTTAAATTGTTTCGTAGAGATAAAGCAATTTTTGACTGGCTTATACAGAAAAGGGGGAAATGTTGTGAAGTTTATTTTTAGTTATGTTTAAAATGGTTGTTTTATGCACGGTTGGGTGAAGGGCTGCCTAGGTCTGCAGGTGTTGGCTTTATGTAAAAGATGTTTGATTGCTCATGATCTGCACGTGCTATCAATAGAACACCTAAGGAGCTTAGGTATCAATAAAAACCCCTGAGATGAGAGGCTCAGGGTTCCACTGTCCAGTATGGCACTTGCCATGATAGTGTTTCCCTCTGCTGAGGTTTGGCAGGGTTTGCACCAATGAATATGCTTCTGTGTCTTCTTTGGTGAGTTATACTGTAGCTGTACTGTTACAGGATTGTACATCAACATAACGCAGAGATACCTGCATCCACATTGTTTTTTGCAGTGTTTGCTATTCATGATAGCCAAGCTATAGAGTGGTTCCAGTAAATGAATAGATAAAGAAAATGTGGTGTCTATACATGTGGGGTTGTATGCAGCTCTAAAGGAGAAAGATGATACAACTGGAGATTATTGAAAAAAATAAGTCAGACTCAGAAAGACAACTGCCATACATTCCCTCTCATCTGTGGATCCTAGATTTTTGTTGTTGCTGTTTTCAAGACAGGGTTTCTCTGTTGTAACTCTGGCTGTCCTGGAACTCACTCTGTAGACCAGGCTGGACTCAAACACACAGAGATCTTCCTGCCTCCGCCTACCGAGTGCTGGGATTAAAGGTGTGTGCCACCACCACCCTGCTCTATATTCTGCTCTTTAGACCTGGCCCTTGATCTCCATCAAGGCTCTTCCAGGATATCTAATCTGAGAACCTAGTAGTTACCATGCTGCATACCCTGAGTATACAAGCCAAGCCTCTGGGAGGTTCCTATGAATGCACTTCTAGCTCTAGATTCCTCTTTTTGGATGAAGGGAATGGCTGAGCTCATGTTTGTTAGAGTAATCCCCTGCCGATTATGCTAAAGACTAATCATTATAAGATGTTTCTAGAGAAAATAAAAAAGCTACCTATAGTGTCTGACAACCAGGTGTGGTTAGATTTGGGCTCTAGGGGAGACAGTGAGGAAAGAAATGCTTACTACCTCTGCCTTTGGCAAGCACTCCAAGGACCTCTTGTGTAAACTGAACTTAGTTTTGGTTTCTAAGACACCAAGCAATCAGAGTAGGCTCACATGCCACACACCCCCAGCCCATGTCCATGACAGTCACAGACCAGTATAAACACATTGCAGCATGACTAAGCTGGGGTTAATTTGCTTGGCATCATGTAGCGGGGTCAGTCTCAGAAAAGGCTATTGGCGAAAGTGCGGCCCAGTATTTTGAAAATGCCACTACCATGAGATGACCACCAAGAACAGCAAGTATGGAGATGGCCTGAGCTTATGAGACAAGCTGCATGTGTTGTGGGATGGCAGAGCTGTAGAGGGGGAGTCGACCAGGCCTCCTGGGAACCAGAAGATTGTGAGTTCCCGAAGTCTGACATGGAGACTTACACTGTTGAACATTGATTTTACTTTTCTTTGATTTTGCCAAGCCTCAACTTCTCTACCTGTCCCTTTCAATCCTAGGGCTTTTACTTCAATGGAAGCTGCACCTTCATCAAAGCCCTCTTCTGGCCTCTTATAGTGCCAAACCTCAGCTGCTCTCCATGATGCCTTCATGTCTCCCAAACCAGTTTCACCTGGTAACTTTTATGCATTACCAAGTTCAGCTGCCAACATGAGGCACTGCCTTGGGCCCCTCTGGACCACAGCTTCTGTCTGCTGACCTGAGAAAACAGTCCCAGAAAACTTTACATAATGATGCTGGTCCCTTCTTAATCATTGTTAATTTAGCAGTTCCAGAGGACCAGTATCCATTGTCCCAGGAAAGCAGAGGTTTTGCTTCAGTAGTTTTACTTCAAAATATCAATGATCACAACAGAATCAAAACTTCCCTCTGCAACTTCACAGGCCAGGCCACCATCATCTGCATTGTTCTCAACATTCTTTTCTAAGTTCCACAATAGTTCATTAAGTCTTAAACACTCACCAGCTTTTCCAGCCTAAAGTTCAAAGGCTTACACTTCTTTCCAAAAACACGTGAAAACAAGTATTTCAGCAATATCCCACGACCATTCCAATTACTATCTTAGCTTGGGTTTCTATTGCTTTGATAAAACTCATTTCCAAAAGCAACTTGGAGAGAAAGTCGTTTACTTTGTCTTAGAACTTTCAAGTCACATTCCATTACTGAGGGAAATCAGGGTAAGAACTCAAGGTAGGAACCTGGAGGCAGGAATTGATGCAGACGCCATGAAGGAGTGCTGCTTACTGGCTTGCTCCTCATAACTCTTTCAGCCTGCATTCTTATAGAAGCTAGGACCACCAGCCCATGGGTGGAACCAGTGAGAATGAGCTGGTCCCTCCTACATCAATTGCTAATCAAAAAATGTACCACAGGCTTGCCCACAGCCAATATACTGGGAGAATTTTCTCCACTGAATTTCTCTTCCCAGGTAACTCTACCTGGTGTCAAGTTGACAAAGCAAAAACAACAAAACCCCCAAGGGCAAAACAAAACAAAACAAAACAACAAAACCCAACCAGAATGGCTGGCTTACATGAGACCCTAGCTGGAAGAAGTTTGTTTATGTGTACGTATGAAAGTGCATTTGAACCTGAAAAATGGGGAATATATTTGGGGAAATGGTCTGTGTACAGGCTGCAGAAGAATGCCAATATGTTCCAAAGAATCCTCATTCCTGACAGTCAGTTTGCCCCCACCTCTCTCCCTCTCCCTCTTTGTGTCTCCCTATCCACCCCCCTCTGGCATGCAATAAAACTAGGAAACAACAACAAAGAGATGGTTTAAGCTTTTTCTTGGGAGCCAAAAGGTGCGCTTCTAAATTACCCATGGGTTAAAGAAGAAAATCACAGCGGAAATTAACAAAAATGTATGTTGAAAATTATGAAAGCACAGCACACTGAGCTTGTCTGGTGCCATCTCCCTGCCTCCTGATGGAGTAATTTATAGTCTTGAATGCACTTATTAGGGAATTAGAACAGCTGCATCTAACCCTCAGCCCAAGCAATCAACTAAACAATCTTAAAGAGAAAAGGAAACTAGGAAGAAGGAAATAATAAAGATAATGATGGCAACAAATGCAAAATGAAACAAATAGCAGCACATAAAACATAAGACACACACCAGTGAAAGCAGAAGTGAGCTGCTTCAAAGGCAACGCTTTAACAAACCTCAATAAGATGATCCAGAAACGAAGGCAAAAGATATAACTGAACAATATGCTGAGGAAGAGGAAAGCCCACAGGGAGACCAGAGATGTCTTAGCTGCTATGAATGCTGCATGCCAGTCTGTCTGCAAACCTGAGAGCGTGTCTTAGATTCTGCTCGGACTCACACAGCCCCCAGCACAGGGCTCTGGGCAGTGAAGATACTCCTCAGAGGTGTGATGATGTGCAGAACTGACTCCATACTCAGAACAAGAACAGCTTTGTTTTGTTTTTTGATCTTGGGACCTCTTGCTTGATTTTGAGAAATGGAATTCAACCAAGTAGAATTTGTTTCCACGTGACCCACAAACCAGGGAGTGTGATCAGAAAAGGTGAGGTTAGACATCAGAGAGAAACGATGGCTAGACTGCAGAGCCCGAGATCAGCAGATGAGCAAGGTAGGAACTGGAAGTCAATGCTGGGGTCAGCATCTGCCAAGGGTAAGAGGTCAGTATAAGTGCCATGGACCACTTTAATCACCGGGTAGCTCCAAGTAAATTATTTAACCTATAGGAACCCTTCATCTTCAAGCTCCATCCTACTACCATCTTATGGAATTATGAAGGTGACATAAGATAAATGTATATGAGTCTCCTTGCTCAGGGACTGCCAGGGAGGCAGTGCCCCATAAGGACAAGTGGTGGTGGTGACAATGGTGAGGGTGAGTTGTGCAGAAGTTGAATGTGTGGGTGAGAGGGGCAGAATAGAAGTCAAGTCCTTGTCAGATTGTGAAGAGTCATAAATGTAACTCAAGTGGTGGCCTTTATTCCAGATGTGACAAGGAGGCAACTAAGCTGTTGAGCTGGGTGATGCTTTATAAACTATGGTGCAGTCCGAGGCTCAGGAGACATGGTAGAAGAGAGGGCAGGAAGACTGTAAGGAGATCTTCTGTGAGACTGTGTATCTTAGAAATAGCAAGGAAGCTTCTCCTGTGGTACTTCAATAATATGGCTGCCAAAACAAGACATGAAGAAGTACAACGATGGTATGCTATAATGGAGGGGGATGTCTCCTGGGGTCCCACCCTTAGACAAAGAATTATAGGCAACAAAGGAATGCTGAGAGTGGGAGAAGTAGTTTTCTCTGTGGATGAGTTCCCTAATTAGTCACTCAATTCTAAGTGGTCAACCCTGAAATCAAATGCATATAAGTAGCACTAAATGAACTGAGAGGTTGTATATGTGTGTATATATAACTATATAAACACACACACACGTGCACACACACACACACACACACACACACACACACACACACACAATTAAAGAAAAAGAGGCCATGATTTCCAGACAGAGCAAGAAAGGATATATGGGAGGTGTTGGAAGAAAGGGAAGGGGAAACATTGTAACTACATTTTAGTTGAGAATACAAATAAAGATTAACAAAAAGACAGGATGTATCCTGGTGAATGGGAGGTAAATTAGAATTAATGAGAGAACAGAAGATTGCTTGGAAAGCTGATACATTTGGTGTCCCTCGTTTGTCAATATGTCATGGGCTTTTCCACTACCTAAACCCACACTAAAAAATATTTGCATCTCTTTGAAGGGATCCTTATCCATGCTCAATTTCCTCTGCAATGTGGCATCAGCCCCATGTGTATATCTGTGTCTATGTAGGACATGTGTGTATATGTATGTTTAAATACTGCAAGCCACTAAAAGCAGAGAAGTGGCTGGTAGCAATTCACTCCAAGGCCATGTTCGTCAGCATCTGTCTATTTTTCTAAACAAGAATCTAGTGGAAGAATATTTACCTAATTTGGCTAATTATGAAGGATCTTTCTGTGCTTAGAGAGCTGTTGAGGACGAAGCATATCTGTATCCTCCAACCACCAGCACCAAGGAGCTGGCTGGCCTTGGCTGCTTTAAAAGCATTGAAGGACACAGCTGCTTTGTGTAATTTCCCTACAATTCTGCTTCCCGCACACACACACAAACAGCCCCCTTGGAGGATGCAGAGACCTCCAGCTCCAATGAGTCTTAATAAAATGCACTACAGAAAGTCAATACCCTATTGAATGAGGCCCTCTGCTTCTTTTTGTTAAAATAACTTTTTTAAAGTCAATTTATAGAAAACTAGAAGGGCTGGTTGGTATGTCAGTGTTTCTGCACCAGTTGCTCTGCCCAGCTTAGTCTCAATCAAGGTGGCCTCAGTGACACCTGAAGCTCCTCTGCTCTGGTCCCCTCCTGCACCCTTGCCAGTGCCTTTGTGCCTCCTTGGCAGTGGCAGGGTCAACGAGTTGAGCTGTCCAACATTCCCGTACACTGGATAAGAGCCAAGCTTGATGCTGGGCATGCACAAGCCACTGGAGGGTAAGGTACATTCTTAGTCCCTGGATGGGGAGTGGGGTAGGGGGAGAAAGTAGATGAACAGGATGCCAGGAAAATATCATGTGTGTGCTGATTGGTCGATGTGTGAGGAGCCTTACAACTGTGAAGTAGACTCAGGGAAATATTCCCTGGTCAGGAGACATTTGAACCGAGTCTGGAAAGAGGAGTGAAGTTCTGAACAAGACAGAGAGGAACATTCAGGCAGATGGGACAATGTGATATAAGGCACAGGTGCATGGGGCCCTTTGCACTGTGCTGGGGGCACAGAAGAGCCATCCCTTATTCAACACCGAGTAAATATTCCAAGCCGAATCACTGGTAGAATGTCTGGATTGACACTATGGTCACCAGCTGGCAGGATTTTTTGGTTTTTGGTGGAATCTGCTGATGGAAAGCATCAGTTTTTACAAGTGTGAACATCCTCCATCATCTTCTCCACCACCCTGGTCACCATGATCTTCACTCTCTCCACAATCATCATCATTACCGTCATCTGTCCCCTTATCACCGCCCCCCCATCACCACCATCATCACTATCTCCCAGTCAAGACTCTCACCACCATCACTACCATCTCCCGGTCATGATCATTACCACAGTCTCCCCCATCACCACCATCTCCCATTACAACTATCATCGCTATCACTGCCATCTCTTGCATCAGGACCATCTCTCCTATCAGGATCATCTCCCCCATTAGGACCATCTCTCCCATCCCCACCATTAATACCATACCTGCCTCTCACCACTTAAGTCTTTCCTCTGAATGGAAAACATTCTCTCTGGGAAGGAGGATTTTGAGACCCAAGTAGTAAATAAAGGCTCTAAAAGCAGTAACATTTGCTGGGAATAAGAGACTTCCTAGTCAGGCTGCCTGCAATTTGTACAGGGAATCTAGGGATGCAGCTTTCATGAGTTGTCATTCATGCTGTGGTAATCTTTTTAGTGATGGAGCTGCCCCGAGTCACCTATGCTCCTACATAAACCCTCACTCATACTCCTATAAATAAGCCCAACAAACTCACTTGTTCATTAAGCTAGACTTGGGTGAAATTGTTTCTAAGGTCTGTCATTACTGCCTTATCTTGGGTGTGCAGTCATTTGTTTTTGCTTCCCCAGGAGAAGTCTTACATCATTACCATCTACTGTATCAACAATTACTACCTCCATCATCCTCACCATCATTACCACTACCTTCACCATCATCACCATCATCACCATCATCACCATCTCCACGACCTTCAGCAGCACCATCTCCACCATCGCATTCATCTGTATCATGGTCTTTCTAAGACGAACACTTTCATCCCTTTCCTCATATACTTAAAGACAAGTCCCCCACCCAACAGAAACAGGTACATCTGTCCTCCTGGATGGGTGGGCATAGAGTTTTGCTCTTTTCTCCACATCCTGGTCCTTCATCCCCAGGGGAGAAATGTCTCGTCGGATATGAAGTGAGGTTAAATGGTTGAGTGTGAGTAGCTTGGTCTCTCTGGCCATGCATTCTTTGCTGTCCAGCCTGACTGTGGCTCCAGGGTGTTTTCTCTCCTTTCTCTATGTGATGTTTTCACCTGGATAGGCATGGGGTGGTACCCGCAATTTTGTTAGAAAGCCAGGTTTTATTAAAAATTTCAAGTCTGTCTTTCCACCAAATCTCATAGGGGAGGAAATCATTTTGTTATGTTTCCCGTCTATTTCTCAATTTGCTTAGAGCCCAGATGAGCGTATACATGATATACCACCATTTAATGCACGTGAAATTTCTACAAGTCTTCTGGAATCTTGAATCATTGTGTCTATTGCTCATGTGTGACTTTCAGTCATCCAGGGACTTTACTGGCCTGGGCTGGACTCCTTATGTCTACAAGCTGGTTGTGATGAGTCTCCTACATCAGAAATATAGACAGATACATCTGTGTCTTTTCACCATCTCAGAATTTATTGAATGACAATAAATTCATAAGCTGCATTAGATCTGCTTCTTAATTTGCCAAGTAGTCCAGATTTTCTTTAGGAGCTGGTTGAGGCAAACATAAGCTCTTTTATTCCAGTCTTAAATGTTCATATGAATTCAAATCACATAGTACATAATCTGTAGGTTACAGAAAGGGTTAAAGAGGCTGCAGCAGAGTTCAAAGGGAAGTGGCAAATATGGATATATGAGAGGCATGCAGAAGGGAACTCTGCAGGACTTAGATACTGAATATGCTGTAGGTCTTTTGGGGGGTGCCTCTGCAGCATCGTGTCCCAGGGTCAGAACTGAGATAAGCTTTGGGGTGGAGTTCAGCTGTTGAAGTAGTCTGTGACTGTAGAGGCTGGAGAGTTGAAGGGCAGGACCAGGTCCAAGTGGGTGAGAGGAGATCAGAGACAAGCTGATCCCCTGGGATACTCAGGAGTTGATCCCTTGATACAAATATCGAGTGGTCGGATGACAGCTTGGTGTGGCCCATCCAATCATATATGAAGTATCTTCCTCTTTATGGGGTCCGTGTAAAGGACCTTCCTCAGTTTGATGTGTTTGAAAAGTACACTGGCTTCCTTTTCCTGGTATAATGTTTATATACCCATGTGCTTATATGTTCACAATTTATTTTGATAAGTATATAGGTTGGCACTCTTCTTACTTTTAGGAATAAGGTGTTTATCAGTCAGTGATGCTGAACAGATGGTGTATATGTATCCACCAAGGTGTAGGGCCATCCTTTCTCTGTGTCGGCACTCAAAGTGGAGTCAAAAGCTGCTTGCAACATGGAGCTTTTCAGGGCAAGGCACAACCTCAAAAAGCACAGTTTCATACACCGTGGACCAACTTAACTTGATCTCAACACCAGTGGAGTGATGACTTAGAATGGCCTAAGTTCTCCTTTGCGTGAATCCTATTCTCCACAGGCAAGCCTGGGCCTGTTCTCAGTGTCCTAACCGACAGCAAGAGGTAAAGACGGAAATCATCGCTGTTTGGAGCAGGCATGCATCATTCTACACTCATGTTATTGAGCACAGCAAACTGCCAGGTCCTCCTGAGTTCTGTGAGGGAGACCGACTCACCCTCTTCAGGACAGGAGCTTCAAAGGCCTTGGATGTAGGAGTAAAGACTGGGTCTGATCTCAGTTACATTCCCTGTCAACACCATGGACTTGGCATCTTTGCTAGCAACAGATTCAGCATCCCACTTCCTTCATGGACCCTCTGTCCTGGTGACTTGTTCGTGTCACATGTGATGGATGTGAACAGGCCTCACACATCCTAAAGAGAGTCCTACATCACAGGAGAATCCCTTTTACCGTCTACAGGATGAAACTGAGACCTCAGAGGTTGTCTGCTCTGGTTAATGTCCCACAGCTGGACTGTAGGGAGAGCCAGGCTTCTCAGCACCCCACTCTAGAGTGGCAGATGTCTTCCTCCCTCAGCATCAGCAAATTGAGTGTGGGGCAATCCTTTGCATCCTCAACAGCCACAGAACCAAAGGCTTCCTAATTAGAGTCTCTTCTGGATCCTGCTGCTCAGCTTCCTGGGATGGGGCGGGGGCTGCCTTCCTCACCCCTGAAGCTTAATTAAAATGAAGATGAAGTGCTCTCCATGACGGGTCACGCTTGGTGGCAGTCACTGTGCCAAGGACCCGGTGGGCCCTCTGATGTTGAGAATTCTTTTCCAGTCTCTGCACTGGCTCGGCTTCCTCCGGGAGCCTCATTATAATTCCTTTGGTAATTAAAACAACAGATGTTATAATTAAAAGGCTCCTCATTAAATCACAAATAACTGAAGCCTGAGGTGGGGCCTCATGGAACTGTGTCACCAAGTCACCTTTAGAGGGAATAAAAAACAGGTGAAGGGGAAAAGATCACAGGCTCAGTAATGCAAAAGGCAGTCTGGCAGGGAGCTCATGAGATGCGTACAGGGCTGCTTGCAGAAAATCTGCAGAGGCTCTGGGCTCCCAGGGAAAAACGGAGTGGCCTCCCAAAGTTCCCTTTGGATATTTAGAGGAATAAGCCCAGTAGGTTGAACCTTGGGAGTGTCTTTCTTGTGCATTGCTTCCTGAGGGAGTTCCTAACACAACTTAGAACTTAGGCTCAGGTAGGGGGAACATGCCAGAGAGAAGTTCAGGATGTGTGGTTAGTATTCTGTCTTGGCCACTGACTTTCTCACTGCTCTTGAGCAAACCTTGCCATCAAACCACAGTAGCATCCTCTGGGAAATGTCAAGATTAACACATTGGATGTTTGCAAACCCTCCAGCTCCTTCCTCTCTGGAGGACAGATGGATGGATCCAAGAGACCTGAACTGCCAGGAGTTGCCTCCAAACAATGTTTCATGAAGGAGCCACTTGAATATAGCTGTGGCCCACAGCCATTTTCTGGTATGCATGGGTGATGTGTGTGTAGTGAGGTGCTTGACACTGGGATCAGATTCTCACATGATGGCAATGCTGTCTTCAACCCTATTTCCCTTTCATTTGGCCAAGCTGCTGGCCTCGAGGGAGCTATAGAGAGCTCAGGGCAGTAGTAAGGTGTCCTTATTGAGCTATCCTGGTCTCAGCCCTTCACTGAGGCAGAGGAGAGGGTGTAGCTCTGCCAGCCAGTCCCATGTGACTTCCTTTCTCCCCTGCCTCTTCTTAGTCTTGTCCTTAGGCTGCTTTCATTCTCTCTCAGCCTGTTTCCTGGGTGTAAACTGAGGGCAATGAGCCTCACCACCACCAAGTTGTCTTGAGCATTAATGATAGAATTGAGAAAGTAAATGTTCCTGTAGTGCTTAACACAGTGCAAGAACATTCTAAAACTTCATGTTCATTCATTTCATCCTCATAACAGCCTTATAGGAGAATGTGATAGTTAGCTTTGCCAACTGACCCAACCTGGAATCGCCTGGGAAGATACTCTTAAAGAGTGTCTTAGTTACTGGTTCTATCGCTGTGTAGAGGAACCATGACCAAGACAACTCTTATAAAAGAAAGCCTTTAATTGGAGAATTGTTTAAAGTTTAGAGGGTTAGTCCATGATCTTATCTTCATGGTATGATTAGACAGGCATGGAGCTAGAGCAGTAGCTAAGAGCTTTACATCCTGATCCATAGGTACCAGCCAGAGGAGAGGGGGTGGGTAGAGCGAGCCTGGTGTGGGCTTTGATACCTTAAAGCCCACCCCCAGTGACACACCTCCTCCAACAAAGCCACACCTAATCCTTCGCAAATAATTCCATTAACTGGAGACCAAGCATTCAAACATATGAGCCTGTGGGGCCATTCTCATTCAAACTATCACGATGAGGGCTTGTCCAGATTGGGTTGGTCTGTAAGCATATCTGTGGAGGATTGACTTAGTTTAATTAATTGATGTCAGAAGACTCAGTCCACTATGGAAGGTACTATTCCCTAGTCAGTAGTTCCTGAACTGTGTAAGAGCGGAGCAAGAGAGCTGAATACAAGTAAGTAAGCAAGTGACCCGTTATGCACTTGTTTTGCTCTGCTCCTAACTATGGGTATGATGTTACTAGCTCATTCAAGCTCCTGCTGCCGTGACTTCTCTACGATGATGGACTGCAGCTTGGAATTGTAACCTAAGATAAACCCTTTGCCCTAGGTTGTTTTTTGATAGATTACTTGTCACAGGTACAGGAATGAAGCCATAACAGAGAGTAAGTGGAAGAAATAAGTGGGGGCATGGAGTCAGGGAGAGGATGGGTTATGGTCAGGCATATATGGGTCCAGACTGTGGTAGGGCGCTGCTGCAGGGGAGCCTTCACGTGCACAGGCCCTGCCTGGTGCCATCTGCTGCCTCCTTTGCCATCTCCGAGGCTCCCCTTTAGGGTGTACCAGGCCCATAGACGACAGCTGAGAAGGTGCATAAGGAACTGATGAGTCAGCATGTCCATCTCACTGACTCGGAGATCACTAAGACATGTAGGAACAGGAGAGTTGATGTGAAAACAGAGGTCACAGTGACAAACATCAGAGCAAGAAAGGGAGATTATATTAGCCTGTCTCCTCCTGAGTGCTCTCCCCATGTCCCTAGTCTATTGTTCTGTGTCCAGCACTTAGACAACCCTCTAGAAATATTGGTTTGTTGATAGACTGGTATGGCAGGTTACATGAATGGATGGATGGATGGATGAATCAATTGATTACATGTATGGTTACGTGGATATATTAATGATTAGATAGAGTGAATGAATTGATCACTATCAGAGGATACATGAACGGATTGATGGATGAGTGGTCAGATGGAGCAATGAGTGAGCACCTACTTTGTGCTACATACTGCACATGTCCAAGACTGGCCTCAATATTCCCATTGTATAGGCAGAAAAATGCAGATGAGAGAGTGACTTGCCTAAGTGGCAGGATCATCAGCATTTAAACCCTGGAATGATCATCTCCCAAACTTCTCACCGTATTCTTTGATCCTGCTCTGTGTGAAGTCGACTTGAGTTCCCTGGCTCTGTTTAGATGAATTCTGTCCACCTCTATGTGTCCCTATCATGAGATTGAAATGTATGTTTGCATGACATGTCCAGTGCTCAACACTGGAAACACAGCCACGGTCTCTACTCTGGATGAATCCGATGCCTAGAGACACTGGCCACAAAGGGATAGAACGCTGGGCTTGGTCAATGTGTAGGACCGGGGACACAATGCAAAGGCTGAGATTCCACCAGGTACATCCCCAAGACCTTGGTACCTGAAGTGGATTTTGAAGACAAAGTAAGAGTTGGATAAAGAAAAGAAGAGAGAAGGCCACTCCAGGTGGAGGGGACAAGATTTATAAAAATCAAGGGTGCACAAAGAACCATTGGTGTGGGCTTCTTGCCGGTGGCAACAGTGAAGCATTGTGATAGGGATGGGAGATGAAGCAGAATGAGGTGTTGAGCCAAGTGATGAGAACTTTGATTATCAGCAGTCCAGGAAGTCAGAGGCTATCGGAGTTGGAGAATACGGTGCCAGACATGCAATAAGAAAGCTCTCTCAGTACTCGGGTGAGATGATCAGAAACTAGGAGACCTGGGCATGTATATAGATTCAGTTACTCTTATGGACCCTGAAATTACACAGATGCTCAGAATGGAATACCCTATAGACCACTTCCAATGCCTGGTTGCATATATAGTGAACTTGAGGCCCAGAGACGGGTAGCAAGAGGATCAAGGTTGAGCAGAAACCAGCTCAGCAACTCCAGCAATTGAAGAATCTCAGCATGTCTGGGAGGTTGGTGTAAAATGATGCTCATAAGAAATTTTTCTCCCTTGAGGACAATGAAGCACAAAAGGAGGGGGCGAGTGCTTGACAGCAACTCTGATTAAAGTCAAACACAACGTTCTCAACAATACAGGCTGCTGGTGCCCCAGAGAAGTGAATGACACAGAGTACAGTAACTCTGAGCCAGGCAGGAAAGAAGGCTGCTCCCAGGAGATCAAGTCAGAGTCTGCTGGAAGCATGGAGGCCTCAAACCTCCTTCTCCAGAGGAGAAACTGCCTTGACAACCCCATGGTTTTTCACTGCACCCGTGTTGTGGGGAATCATGTGTCCTGTGTGCCCTGGGTAGGCCGTGTAGACTATAAATTGTCATCAAGGCAAGTTAGGCTGTGTGCTTCTTTTCAGTACTGGTGATAGAACCCAGAGTGTCACATATGCTAAGCAGGGGCTTTATCACTGAGCTCAAACCCAGCCCTGGGGCATACAGACAGATTCAAATATTCTTATGGACCATAAAATTACACAGATGCTCAGAATGTTCTAGCTGTGACCTCTGACTTATGGAAAGAGATCATTTCCTTCTTTGAAGGTCACAGGGGTACACCCTAATGACTTGATTTCTCTCAATGGTCTCATTGACATGGACTTTAGGCTTCAACAAAAGAATTGGGAGTGGGGAACAGATGTTCTGTCCATAGAAGAGGGGCACTGAGAGCCTGCACATGTGTTTCCTAACACTAATGTGGCTCACCTTTATAGAGTCTATGGTCTGCCCTCACCTCCCAGACTCAGGAGTAGCACAGCTCAGGGAAAGGGTGCAGTGTGGACCCAGTGGCTGATAAGCTGGTGGCTCCTACTCAAGCCAGCTCTCATCTCCTAGTGTCTGTGAAGTGGAAATGATATCTTCCAGGCTGCATAAAATGACATAATACTTCGACAAATATTTTTCCTTTTTCTCATATTTTTATTAATATTCTAATGATACAAGTAATTTCCAAGTGTCATTACTGTGAACAGTCCAACAGTGACATTTTTTAAGTGGAGCTCAGCCAAGGGCCCTTAGCCCAGAGCCAGATCCTGCTCAGAGGTGATTACCATTAAGGGCACTTAGAGGAAGGAAGGACTTGGCTTCTCTTTCTGTTTGTTGTGCATGGTGAGGCTTCACTAGCTTCCCAGATGCCATCCCAGTTCTCATTTGGTGGACTCGGCTCACATCTCAGCTCATTCAGTGTCCGGCTGACTATATCTCCTTGTAGTCATGTGGCTGGGTGGACTGGATTCTCAATGGGTGCTGTCTAGAGATTGCTGTTGGGGTTAGAGGCCATTCAAATCTTACCACAGGGTCCCTTTCCCCAGGAAGTTAACACAGGACAGTTGACTTTTTCAAGGCCTGCAAGAGATACCCTCTCTCCACTCAGCAAATAGTACTTGGTGAGGTGGCCACGGGAGTGACTTTATGTACTGTAGTGATACTCTAATTTAATTAACCTTTGAACCTTTAGAAGCTTGTCACTAGCCCCACCCACACTCAAAGGGAGGGGATAGCAGAGGGAAAACTCATGGCAGAAGGGTTGCTTTAGGGTGTATCTTAGTTACTTTTCTATCTCCAGGACAAAACACCATGACCAAGGCAACATATAAAAGAAAACATTTAATTTGGAGCTCCACTGTTCCAGAGAGTTAGAGTCTGTGACCATGATGGTGGGGAGCACGGCCCTAGGCAGACAGGCATGGTGGTGCTGGAGCAGTAGCTGAGAGCTTAAATATTAAATATTTAAATATTAAATATAAGCATGAGACTGAAAGCTAACCGGGAATGGCATGGGTATTTGAAACCTCAAAACCTCCCCATAGTGAGGCACCTTCTCTAACAAGGCCACACCTCTTAATACTTCCCAAACAGTTTCAACAACTGGGGACCAGTTATTTAAATATGTGAGCCTAAGGGGGGCATTCTCATTCAAACCACCATGGGATGCATCTACCACAACAAGGCAATGCTCCCTTCCCCTCTTTTGCACCCAGAGTCCCACCCTTCCACCCCTGAGGCTTCTCTATATGTTGGCCACATCTCAGAGTTCCCAGCCTGCATGTGCACACCTCTTTGTGCCTGCACTGCAGTCCTGCCAGCAGCCAGGACAGAACTTGAAAACTAAGCACCTGAAGGGTGAAACCCAATGGGAAGGATGGAGGGGAGGACCCAAGGAGAGGTGTGAGTTCCTTCTAAAGTCACCTATACATCCACCTCTGCAGGTGTGTGCCTTGCTCTTCTAGGCTCATGAGGACCTGTAGCCTCGGACACCCTGATCTTTTCTGTCCCCTTCCATCAGAAGATGGTGACTTATTTGACTGATACATTTGCAGCGAGGTCCTGGCACCACTTTTTGTTGCTCCTCTTGCCGCTTCTTGGAGACACATTGGAAAAGAGCCCGCAGGAGACCTCATGGCAGATACCAGCTCTGCCTGTGATTATTTTCTAACTGTGACATTCAGAAGGTGGCATCCCTGAATGCAGCACATCCGAGACACAGCCTCCAAATCAGCTCTTGGAAGTCCTGCTGCTGACATTTTGGTCTTCAGCTGCAGGACATCTTTGTGTCTCTCCAGTCAGCTCATCCCACCCGATAATAATCATAGACATTCAGACTGAGTGGGTATCTTAGGGTTTGATTGCTGTGAAGAGACACCATGACCATGACAACTTCACTGGGACTGTCTTACAATTCAGAAGTTTCATCCATTATCACCATGACGGGAAGCGTGGCAGCACGCAGGCAGACGTAGTGCTGGAGAGGTAGCTAAGTGTTCTACATCTGGATCTGGATTGGTAGGCAGTAGGAAGGAGAGTGTGAGCCACTGGATTTAGCTCAAGCTTCTGAAACCTCAAAGCCCTCACTTAATAACCACTTTCTCCAACAAGGCCACACCTCCTAATAGTGCCATTCCCTATGAGCCAATGGGGGCCATTTTCAATCAAACTATCACAGTGGGGCTTGCTGTGTTACTTGTCTCAATGTCAGAATCTTGAAGTGAAAATCCTCAGTGCTGCTGAGACTGCAAGGGAGATGAGTGTTTGGTTTCTCTCCATTGCTGTGATAAAATACCCCCCAAGAGCAACTTAAAGGCTCACAGCTAAATGTTTCAGTCTATCACGGTGGGAAAGTCAAGGCTGCAGAAGCTTGAAGCAGCTGGTCACATTGTACCCACAACCAGGGAGCAGATGAAAGGTGAATGAACGCATGCTAGTGTGCAGCGCGCTTTCTCAGTAGCACATGGTGCAGGATTCCCTGACTCGGAAGCGGACCCACTCACAACTAAAATGGGCCTTCTCTCGTCAATTAATGTAATCAAGGTAATCATTAGTTCATGCTCAGAGGCTAACCTTAATGTAGATAATCTCTCACAGCTGTGCTCAGAGGCTTCCCTCAGGGTGACTCTGGGTTTCAAGGAATCACGACAATGGACGTCTGATTTGCTTGTTAGGAGCGTAAAAGTCACAGACCTTTTTTACATTTAATTTACTAATTAATCAGTTAATTAGTGTGAGAGAGACAGACAGAGAGACAGAGAGAGGCAGAGAGACAGAACTGGGGTGAATGGGCATGCACATGGAAGCCCAGGGACAACTTGGAGGAGTCAGTTCCCTCGCTCCACCATGCAGGCCCCTGAGCCTTAGCCCAAGTCCTCCGGCTTGGCAGCAGGCGCCTGAGCCCACCTGCTACCTCAAAAGGCTGTCACAAACTTTCTTTGAGAACAATTAGGGAATATAAGTCAGAAGCCTAAAAACATTTATTCTCAATAATTTTACTTTAATATTTGGGTAAGAAAGCAATTTGAGCTGCAAAGGAATACCAACTCATGAGATGAGCCTAGCATTTTGTGAATAAGAACAAGTCTTGAAGAGGGAACATTAGATACCCACCATAAGGAAAAAGGAAAGATGAAAATCAACCACCACACACAGCCAGCTCATGAAATATTACTTAGCCATGAACATTACTTTCAAAGGAAATTTGAACACACAAAAAATTAACCATGATGAAGTGAAAAAAAAATAAGCCAATATAAACAATACCATCTAGAAATGTGGGAATTGTAAGGCTGACCCACAAGTGGCCAGAAAGAGGAAAAGCCCAAACCCTGGCCATTTTACCAGGGCCATCCAGAACCTGGGTCTTTCCTGCTTGCTGATGGGATTTGACTACCAGGATTAGGAGGTTAGGGTAGCCACATGGAGTAGGAGAATGCTTGGGGAGAGTCTCAGGGAACCGTAATCAGAGCCAGGTCATAGCAAGGTACTGTGCCCTGCAAACTTAGTACACATCAGCCTTGTGAAGGAAAGGAATGTATCACCTTCTGTCCAGATGGTAGCATCTGCTTGCAACATATCCTCTACGTAGAATTACTGACTCCTGTGGCAGTAGAGACAGGGAGTTTGCCAGACACTAACTAGACTCCAAATGTATTTGCAGTTGTGGAAAGAGAAATGAGGGCTGAGGAGAACGGCACAGCCCCACTATTGTCTTGATAGTGGGCAAGGTTGTGCCAATCTGCCATGCAGAACTGTGTCACAATTCAGGAGCATCAGCAGTTCACAGACTGTGAGAGGGTCATGAGCTCAGTCTGAGGCTGGGATTGGCTTTGGTCTTTGGATATGCCAGACTGGGCCTATGGACAGGGTGGTGACTTAATCCAAGGACATGGTCTAGCCAGGACCAGGGCTTTATTTGAAGTCAGCATCAAGATCTACCCCTGGGAAGGTCAGGGTCAATGTAACTTCTTTAATTTAGAAAAATCTATGATGCTGGAGGAGAGGCATAGGGATTGGTTGTTGGATGGTAGCCTGTTCTGTGTGGGTGTCATTCCTGAGCATGTGACTAAGGAAAGCTACAAGCTGAGAATCCAAGAACTCAGAGATCAAACCTTTCACAGCTCAGTGCCCCAGTTGCCTAGTCCTTCAGCCTCCCTGTCTCCAAGTCCAGGTTACTCTGAAAGGCCTTGTCTCCTGGCGCACCTGGCACAGACAGAGGATTGGCCAGACACTAGACAGGCTTCTAATGTCCAAGAAAGTGGGTTATGGTGGAATACATCAAAAGGGTGTCTGGCTTCTATTCTCAGTCAGTTAACTTGCTTGGAGAGGGGTTTGTGACCTGTAGGAAGAGCAGTTACACAGGCTGTGACTCTGAGTGGAGTTCCTATGTGTTCTGAGCTTGTTGATGGAGTAGTGTGGAGAGGTTCCTGGAGGAAGTGGTATTTATACCTCCTGATAAGACTGGAAGGCAGTGAGCAGGAACCTATCATCCTCAAGAGGCATACAAAAACCTGGCAAAACTACCCAAAACCTTTTCTAGATGTTACACTACTCCAGACACAATATTTTGATCGTTTCCACATAGGATGAATCAGAAGCATATGCATTAATTTCCCCTTAAAAACACACACTTGTTGTACTTAGCAAAATGCAGCCAGAGATTTGATGAATGTAAGGCAGCTGAAGATTTGTATGGGATCCAAGACCAGGAGGTCTCAAAAGCTGGAGCAGCTTGCAGCTTGTACCTGGAAGCCACTTCTCCAATTCACACATGGCAGCGAACTTGAGGCAAAATCTTCTGTCCCAAATGACCAGCTGAAGACATCTTAGCACTCTCAAGCTCAAGTCTAAATTCAGGTCAGATCTCAATACATTCCTTCTATAGCATATCTAGGCACAAGCCTAGCCCATCCAGGATAAGAGGTTCATGTCTGGGAAAAGATGGGTACTCTGTCCCCCTGAATTTGATGATATCTGTTCTCATCCTTCTCCCTCTGTCTTGTGTCTTTTAGGCAGGTGGTCATACTTGTTGTAGTTTGGGTGTTGTTGTCATGTTACAGCAATTAGTATGCACCTTAGTCTCAAACGTAACTCCTGAATGCATAGTGTAGGAGTAAAGGACACTTCAGTGTTGAAGGAGTTCTACTTCTCAGATATACGGATCTTCTGGCTCAGTTTGAGTAAGTGCTGAGTACTGCCTTACTGATGATACTGACTTACACCCCAGGTCATCCATGGGCCACATGATTTTGAAATTTATCTCGCTAATTCTTCTGAACATTCCCTGGGCTCCATTTTTCATTCCTATTATTTGCTGCAGCCACAGACACAGGGAAAAACTCATATCTACCTTTCAGAGCATGGGTCCTGACATAGGCAGGAGGTTTGGGGAGGTCTAGGGAGGGCTCCTTGTATAATCTCAGTGTGCTGAAAACTAAGTCATACCAAGAGCCCTCTGTACTAAGCTTGGACTGGGCAGCAAATGCTTAGCAAATTATGATTATAATGCTACTGTTATCACAATCAATGACCTGAAATATTAATCACTAGGGGAATCTTTTCATAAAGGGAGCAGCTAGAATACTGGTACAGGGTATGATAGATAATCTTGAGGGAAGGGAGAACCCAATGCTCCTGAAAAAAAAGCCAGGATCCAAGGAGATAGAACCCATCTCAAGAGGAGTTGGATCCTAGTAATGGACAGAGACAAGCCAGGGTATGAGTCCACAGGAGTGAGTCTCTCACCACCGAAGGTCTGCAAGGAGAGAAATGGAGAGTCTTGGTAGAGATATATACCTTGAATGTGGTGGGTGGAGAATATAGGGGGAGAGCCAAAGACCATTTCTTCCTTCTACTGCTGAGGGTGGGGGTGGGAAGGGACCACCTTTCTTGAGGGTTGAATGTTGAAGTTCTCTAAGCCCTGGTCTCTGCCACCAAAGGACTAGGTTAAGCTGGAATTCGGACTCTTCCTCAGTCTCCCACCAGCATCACCAGGCGGGGAGGAGTGGGGGTAGGTATGTTTGAGGGGGCCCGAGGCTCTATTGAACAGAGAGAGGGCTGAGCATTAATTAAAGCACAGATTGACTGTCAGGCATGGGTAACAGCATTGGGACTTGGAATTGTTTAATAAGAAGGTTTGTTACACTGGTTGGCCTTGAGAAGGCAATATTGATCAGGAATCCCTGGCCCGGAACTAATGGAATATTCACCCCCAAATTGCAGTGGCTGATTATTACAAGGACATCCTTTCTATTGCTACTTGGGAAATTTCTGGTGGGGTGTGTGAAAGAGAGGAAGAAGTGGTGTGGGAAGGGAGAGGGAGAAGAAGAAAAAAAGGAGAATGAACAACAGGGAAAGAAGCCCAGCCTCTCCCCATCAGATAAAACCAGATATGAAGAGCTAGATTAGATTTTCATCTTGAAACAGCTTCTCATCTGTGGAAAGTTCCTTACTGTCCAGGTTGGCTGGGAAGTGTGTGCAGCTTGTAATTTTAATGATGAGAGCTTTGCTTATATTAGTCTAGGGAATAAGCAGTCATGAATGCATTCCTCTCTGAGTGCCTCCCCACGGGCAGTATGATGATGGTGTGCCTGATGTGATGTTTATTTGAATAATCCAGGATAATACCTTGGGAATGTCCATTGGGGCTCACACAGCAGGAAATGGGTCCAGGTGTCCCAGGACTCCACAGGGCTCTGCTTTTGTGATATGGGGTACATGTCAAGATCCCTCAGTGTCCAAAAAGACCGTATTCACCTCCTGGTGCCTGTGCAGCTTGCTGATGTAGAGCTGACTGATGGCTCCTCACCTCCATACCCCTAAACACCGCACATCTGACCACAAACTGTGGATGCATGGGAGCTTAAGTGTGTAAGTCCCTACTGCAGAAACAACGGGGAACACACAAACCAGGGTTGCACACTGCCAAAGGGCCACAACAGATTCTTGGGGTTCCTATTTGAGCTTGAGCTTTGAGACAAGCATGAGGTCTCTTGCCAGAGAAAGGTGTACAGCAGGGCAAAGTCAAAGCATAAAGAACAGTGTGATGTCTTCCAGAGACATCAAGGGTTTGCTGCAGTGCAGGAGGATATGGTTGGCCATGGTGCTGAGAGACTGAATCATAAAGACTCTCAAAGAGAAGAGCATTGTCATTAGGACTGAGTGGTTGAGGTTTGGTTGGGAGAAGTGGGGGAGAAGCCCAAAATGATGTACTGACTTGGGAAACTGAGCTTTTGGTGAAAACTCAGATCCACAATATGTTTTGGCAGAAATGGTGCGTTGAGTCTTGTCTGTGTTGTGTGAGGCTTCAGGAGATAGCCAGGAAGCTCAGAGGATAAATACATGCAGGGGTATGTGTGTGTGTGTGTGTGTGTGTGTGTGTGTGTGTTGGTGCTGGTGGTGGTGGTGGTGGTGGTGGCGGCGAGTGAAATGGAAGAGACCACGTGAGGAGAAGGTACTAGATGATGACCCATGTAAGACCTGGTAACAACACAGAGAGCAGGGAAGCAGCCTGAAGTGATGGAAGAGTCGCATGCAAGCATGCATGGTAGAGGCTCATCATGAGAGGCAACCCACTATTTTAACAAATTCTTGGTTCTGCAGACTTAACAAGAAGAGGGGTGCCTGGGTTCTTAACAGCAATTTATCTCAATGTGAGCTTTTACACCTCAATTTATCATTGCTGCTGACAACCCTTGGATTAATCTGTTGCTCTGTGTCTTTCTTCCTGCTGCAAATCCCAGAAGGATCAAAGGGAACTGATATACATAAAGAACTGAATTTCAATTAATGCAAGCCCCTGCTAATCTTCCAGCACGTGGCCCAGAAACATTCTCATTTATTGCAGATTTGTCGAGGCCATTCCTCCGGGGGCAACACACCCATAGATTTTTTTTTTTTCTGACATTGAATTTACCACATTCTAGGGTAGATGTGGTACACGCTCTACCCATCCCCAGCTGTATACGTGTAGCTTGGCTGTAAGGAACAGCTTCAGAGTCACAGTCTCTCCAGTACTACTGGCATTCTTTATACCCTAAAGTTATGGCCCTGTGTGCATGGGTCTGGAACAGGAGCCCAGGTCTTCAAGGCAAGGGAGGTTCCTAGTTGGGGACCTCAGGACCTACCACCTGCTTTTGCTTCCACTGAGGCCATTTCTCAACTCCTGGGAATGGGGACTTCAGTGGAAGGATCAGGACAATGGTTTCTCCTGGAAGCTGGTCCTGATTCAGCTTACTTCAGCTTACCTCTGGAGAGGAACACAGACAAATGGGAAAAGCAGTTACCACAGCTCCTCAGTTGTGTGAGCCAGATATGCCCTCACATTGGCATCCACCAGCTCAGTGGCCTTGTACTTGCCAAGATCCACCTCAGCCTCTTCAGGGAGCTGCTCCTAGGCTGTCTCACCACTGTGTCTGTAAACAGCCCTTGGTTTACCAGGGGTGCCAGCTTCCTGTAGGCAGAGATAAAGCTGCCAGGGTGCAATTGCACAATCTCCACAAAGATGTCCAGAAAGGTGGGAGCAAGCTGTATCCCACCCCATACCCTGCTCCATGCACTGAGCTGTCCGCGTGCATGCATTAGCAAGTGTGTGGTGCAGAAAGCATCTTTACCCTAACGCACCTGGCAAACACTGCCCCCAAGAGGCTGTGTCTTTTCAGAGGGTGGCTCTGAGAGTCTGTCTTCCAGACAGTCTCTTCACGCCAGTTGGAACAAAGGCTCTCTGCACCTGCTTTCCCTGGGCTGCTGCAGCTGAGCACACCTCTTCCCATACCCTGGGGTTGATGCTGAGTGCCAGAGCAGGGCCTTCCTGCCAAGCCAGACACGGAGCTTCCCAGACGGGCTCATTAGCATCTCTGGGTCCGGCCAGCTGCCCTACTCTCCCAGACTGGCAGGAGGGAAACTTTGTGCAAATTGCCTTGGTCTGACTTAAAGAAATGTTCAGCATCCTTACTCATCAGGGAAATGCAAATCAAAACTACTTTGAGATTTCATTATACCTGTTAGAATGAATAAGATCAATAACACAAATGACAGCGCATGCCGGTGAGGATGTAGAGTAAGAGAACACTCATCCATTGCTGGTAGAACTGCAAACTCATATAGCCACTACGGAAATCGGTGTGACAGTTCCTCGGGAAGATAGGAATATATCCAAAGTACACTTCATCCTGCCACAAAGACACCTGCTCAACAATGTTCATTGCTGCTCTATTCATAATATCCAGAAACTGGAAACAACCTAGATGCCCTTCAACAGATGAATGGATGAAGAAAATGTTGCACGTTTATGTAATGGATTATTATTACTCAGCCATTAAAAAAACTGAAATCGTGAAATCTGCAGGTAAATAGTTGCAACTAGAAAAAAAATCATCCTGAGTGAGGTAACCCAGACCCAGAAAGACAAATATGCTATGTGTTCACTTATATGTGGATATTATTTGTTAGGTCAATGATAACCAAGCTACAATTTGTAGAGCTAGGTGTAGAGTAAGAGACTGGTGTGACAGATAGATCTCCCTAGGAAGGGGAAATAGAATAGATAGTGATAGTTATAGGTGGATTGGGGGGACTGGAATGGAAGGATCAAGTAAGGAGGGGGAGGGAAGAGGAGGATGAAGGAGGGAATACAGGAGAAACAATTAAAATTAAGGGCTATTTGAGGGGTAGTATGAAAACCTAATAAAGTACAAACTTTGTAAAATACATTCATATATGAAGGGACTCTAAATGAAATCACCAAGTAAGAGGAAGACAGAGCCCCTACTAGATGGAGGTATCTTGTCACCAAAGGAAGTTTCCAATACTGGGATTGGGTTATATATAATTGAGTTGTTGGCCAAAGAGGTCCCATGGGAAGCCCTAAATAACCCAGGCTGTTGCTAAGACTATGTAGGTTGTTCTCCAAAAGCTGAAAGCAATGACCTATTGTTGAAGACAACTTACTGAACATGAAGAAGTTGAGCTTGTGCCTACACAGAGCCTTCATCCTTATGTGCTAGCCTCTTTGGTACAGAAAACTACTCTGCGGGCGATCAGAGGAGAAATGTAAGAACCAAAACAGCCACAAACCCTTTGATCTACAGTGGTGTCCTGTTGCAAGATATGCTAATTCAATGGTGGCACAAAGTTTGTGAGAATAACTAACTGATATCTGATTATACTTAGGGTCCATTCCACTAAGTGGAACCCATGTGCAACACTGTTTGAGTGACCAAGAACTTGAGACTAGATAGCTCAGGAATCAAGGGTAAACCAAATACTACTGTTCTTAAAAAAGGAATAAAATAACTCCTAACGTCATTCTGTTGTAGTCATAGATAGTACCTTACTCCGTCATCAGAGCAGCTTTCTCCTGCAGCAGAAGGGAACAAATGCAGAGACCCACAGGCAGACATTATGCAGAGAATGAGAGACCTTGGAACACTCTGTTCTAAGTGAGATGTCTTCACCAAATCACTCCTCTCAGGGTTCAGGGAACCCTGCAGAAGAGGAGGCAGAAAGACTGTAAAAACCAGGAGGAATGGAGGACACCAAGGAAACAAGGTCCCCTAAAGCACATATAATCAATGCTCATGTGAACTCACAGAGACTGGGGCAGCATGTACAGGGCCTGCATGGGTCTGTACCACATGGGTTCCTGGAACTGAAAGGAGAAGTGGATACATGTTCCCCACCCCTAACCAGAAGCTATTTCCAATTGGTAACCACTTAAAAATGAAAATTTAGTTTTCTCCAAGGAAGTCTCACTGGGGAAATAAATTACTCTTAAGGGTAGACAGTGTGCCCAGCACTAGATGGCCAGTGGAAAATGAACTCAGTGATGCCAGTGGAGGTTCCTTGTCTCATAATGTCTTGTCAGGGCTTTAAAAAAATTCATCATATATCAATCAGTTTATCTACCTCTCTATCTCTCCATCTCTCCATCTATTCATCTACCTACCTCTTCATCTATTCATCTATCCATCCATCCATTCATGTATGCATCCATCCATCCATCCATGCATCTATCTATCTATCTATCTATCTATCTATCTATCTATCTATCTATCTATCTATCTATCGGTTGGCCACAACATCGTCAGTCAGTCTCTCCATTTTGACCAGTTGTGGCTCTCTGTAACAGTCTTTGTCTGCTGCAAACAGAAGCTTCTTTGATAGAGTTGAGAGCTTATCTGTTGGTATCAAGACAAGTATTTAGAATGAAGTTAGTAATTATACCAATTTAGGAATGTGGCAGCAGTAGGTTCCTCAGGGTTCTATGACCTCTCTAGTCATGGGTTGTTGGTTAAGTTTACAATACCAGTCATGAATTCCCTACCACTAAGCAGGCCTCGGACAGCACCTCCTGAGTGCCACGTGGTTGTGGGTCTAAGAGGGTGCTTATAAGTAAGCTCTCATCCTAGAGACTTGGTGTTAGTTTGGCCCCTCCCCTCTGTGCTGACAGACCAGGACCATGGCAAAGTTCCAAAGTTCCACCCGCTTCAGGGTGAGGGCTGCAATTGGCAGAACTGTTTACCTGTTTTAACCATTACCTTGCCCTTGAGTACCAAGAGATCCTCACCCCAACCCGATAAATATACCATGACCCTTGCAATAAAGTTGAGAATACTCCCCTGATAGCAACCTCCTGAGTTTCTGTACTTATCACATGGTGAAGAACCACACCACCCACAACATGCAAGCCCTGTGGCTTCCTGCCTGATTGCGTTGATCCATGTTGACCCACGTTGACCCCCTTCCCAGGGGCTAGACTAAGTGGCCAGTAGCCTAGCCATGTGCTGGGAAGGAAAGCAGGACTCCTTGGGAACAGAGGGAGAGAGAGAAACAATCTGACAGACCTCAAGTCCAATTAGATGGCTGTTGGTTACCGGAAAGATAAAAGTGCCACATTCTAAATTGAGTATGCTAAGAACAGTAACTGTAGCATCTGATACATTTTATAGAAGACAAAGTGAAGTCAGTTATTTTCAGGAGTCCTATAGGCATATTAAGTTTTGCCCCACGGTATCTTAATATGCATTGAGTTAGAGGTGTACCTTGATGAACAAGGCAAGAGTTAATAATAGGAAAGTGTTCCAGGTCAGTGGATGTTCTGTTTGGTAGATATTCCTCTTCCCAGGCTCACCAATGGTCTTGAAAGCTGTTGAGGGCCAGATCAAGTGAGGCTTTTCCTGAGACTATGATGTATGGAGAAGAAAAATGGCTTCTTCTCAAGACCAGGACCATGTTCAGCAGGGCCAGTAACAGTCTGGGGTCAGGGCCTCGGGGAAGCTATGGCATCAGATCCTGAGAACCCAACTCTTCCCATCATAAAGAGCTGTCGCCATCAATCCCAAGGCCACTGTGTGTTCTTCTGTGATGCTTTTGAGATACCCCATGTTCCCTTTATGCAGCACTGGTTGATTAGCTTCCCACTCACTTCTTCCATTCCCTTTGCTGACATTGTCCCACTTTTCATTTCATTTATATGCAGAAAACTGTATATAAAGTGCTGAATTTCTTAATAAACTTGCTTGCAACACACACACACACTCACACACACACACACACACACACACACACACACACACACACATTGTCTTGGTCTGCACATAGTAGAGATTCAGAATGAAAGCCCATGACCTTCTCCTTGGCCAGCCTCAGCTGTGGCCCTTCCCATCTGAGACCTGGCTCTGGATGGAACTCAGAGATGCCAGCCCAGGCACTGGAGCCCCCTGCTCAGAATCACTGCTGACGTCCTTTCTGCTTTCCCCTGAGATCTCTCTCCTTCCAGCCACTGTTTGCTGCCTTTCCTTTTGGGGTTACTGGGATTTTTTTACAGAAGACTAATCCCTGATGTTTCCCTCCTAGTTAATTAAAGGGGCTGT
This sequence comes from Cricetomys ansorgei, assembly GCA_026225945.1. NCBI lineage: Eukaryota > Metazoa > Chordata > Mammalia > Rodentia > Nesomyidae > Cricetomys > Cricetomys ansorgei. The sequence goes on from JAMJFZ010001899.1 coordinate 1,941,448, forward strand.
TCTTAGTGCCTGGGTCTTAATTTGTAAAAGTGGCTGATTAACAATTTAAGGAGGCCAAGCCATCAGTAGAACATTTTAATGTTGTTATGGTTCCCCTAGTGTCTTGGCTTCTTTTCCTGTTGTGATAAATATCCTGACAAAGGCAACTTAAGGACAAGGGGCTTTGTTTCACTCATAGGTCAAAATATAGTCCAGCAAGGTGGGAAAGTCAAGGTAGCAGGAGCTGGAAGCAGCTGGCCACATTGCATCCACAATCGGGAAACAGAGGGATGGATGCAAGCTTGTTAGTGCTCAGCTCACGTTCTTCATTTAAACAGGCTAGGGGCTGGGAGAGATGGCTCAGCTAATTAACAAGGAATACTGCTGGATTAAAGTTTGGTTCCCAAAATCCACTTCAGGAGGCTCAAAAAGCCTGTACCTCCAGCTCCAGTGGATCTGACACTCTGCTCTTGTCTCAGACACCTGCACTCAAGCGCATATCTGCCGCTCACATATACACAGAATTAAAATTTTATAAACAAACAACAGTCTAAGATCCCCTACCTAGGGAATGGTCCCACACACAATTAAGATTTTTCCCCATATCAATTAATGTAATCATGATAATCTCCTACAGGCATTCCCAGAGGCCTGTCCCCCAGGTGATTCTAGATTCGGTCAAGTTGACAATTAATGTTAACCAAACATGAGAGCACAGGGCACTTCACCACTCAGGCCATGTAGGGGGAGCAGCAGGGCTGACTAGAAGGCAGAGTTTAAGAGTAAGTGCGTGGGCCACGGTGCTCATGGGCTTTCTGCAGGAAAAGCAACAGAGGCTACAGTTCAAGATTGAACTGCCGGTAGGGGAACAGTTCAAGATGGGCTATTTTCAACAATTCCAGTGGACTCGGGGTCCATAGAAACATCTTAAGTTGCCTGGTTCTTGACCTTGGGATGACCTACTCTGGGGGGATCTTGGCTTGATGGTTGAGGGCTAATAGACTCTAGATTGCTAAGTTTACACATGGGCCCTTTGGCTGTCTACTAGAATCAGTTGAGCTTAGGAGGGTAACCTCTTCCTAGGTTTCTCCCTTCCTTCCTTCCTTCCTTCCTTCCTTCCTTTCTTTCTTTCTTTCTTTCTTTCTTTCTTTCTTTCTTTCTTTCTTTCTTTCTTTTTTTTCGTTCTTCTCTTTCATTCTTTCTTCTTTTTCTTTCTTTTTCTTCATTTTTTTTTCAAGACAGGGTTTCTCTGTTGTAACTATGGTTGTCCTGGAACTCTGTAGACCAGGTTGGCCTCAAACTCAAAGAGATCCACCTGCCTCTGCCTCCCAAGTGCTGGGATTAAAGGCATGTGCCACCACCACCTGGTTCCTAGGTTTCTTAAGGTCTCTAAATGTGAGAGCCTAGGGCATACAGAGGAGAAAAAAAAATCATCATAGTAACAGAACCAGCCCTGGGCTGAATGGGCCCAGTAGGAAAGTAGCAATCCAAGACAGCACCATGAAAGCATGTATGCAGTGAGAGGATAAGGATCTCCTGCCTGTAAAATGGAGGTGGCAGTTCCAATAGCTCCAGGTTGTGGGGAGGAATAGAACAAAGTGCAGCTTTTGTCCTCCCATGGGCCTTGGGAGCATGGCAGCCATATACCCTCCATCTACTTCTCCATAGAACCTAAGTGTCAAGATTCAGCAGAATGTGGCCCTGCTGTGAGCACGAAAAGACTGTTCAAGCTGTGCCGCCCCCAGCCATGACAACGTTCAACAGGTGCTGCTCTGTTTTCTTAAAACATTTCAGGGTGTAACAGCAACACAGTGGTTCAGAACTCGCTGTCTGCCATCTGAAGCTGAGCGGGAGTGGGGTTTCCAAACACATGCTTATGCAGAGATCGCAGCATAATTAGTATAATTATTAGGGGGTTAATGAAGCTGGGAACAGCACATCAAGCACACATTTAAACAAAACCGTTTTTAAAAGTGGGTGGAGAAATTTGCCTGCTCAACTTTCACTCTCTCTCACTCTTACAATTGGGATTTCAGAGGTTGAACTTGATATGTGGGAACAGGAAGTCACTATATGTTCTTGACCAACCCTGGCTCTTTAGGCCTGGGGCATCTGTGATGTCACTAAACAGGGGTCATAACCAAGGTTCTTTTAGCATTCCTTAACTAGCTGGTGGCCAATGCTGGTAACTCCACTCCGTTAGTTTTTCTGGACTTGATCCCTCATTTTCATTCCACTACCACTGTCCCAGGTAGAGGCAGCCACGTTCTCCCACAGATGACATCATCTCCTTGGACTGGGTCCCAGCCTTCCTCTCAGGGCATCTTTTTCTTCAGCTGGGTTCCCATAAGCAGACCCTGAGATAGAGATTACTCTGATGGACACTCATTAGGAATTATTCCCAGAATAACCCATAAGTGAGTGGAGAATGGAGACTTGGATGGGAAGAGAACACGAGGGAAGGTGGCAGGTAATAGCATCATCTTAATCCCCTATAGCTGAGGCCCTGAGGGGAGCTTCAAATAGCTCAGGCCTTGCTCAGAGTCATCTTGCTTTGAACTAGGTGAAGAAGCTGGATGCTGAGATACAGACAGCCTCAACTATAGGTTGGATCATACTTCCAAGCCCTGATACGAATAACCAAAGCCACCATAGAATAGTTGAGTTTTAGAGAGAAAGACACAGCATCAGCTGCCAGACACCCACTCTCAAGACAGTTCAGTGTAAGCATCAGATTGTCCTACATCCCCCTGAATGACCTCAAATCTTTGGTGTAAAGCAGCAGCAGGGATCAAAAGGTCAGGACCTAGTGGGAACTAGCTGGAGAATGGGATGAGGGCAGTGGTACCCAGTCAGATTCCGAGCATGAAAGACTTCAGGCAGTGGCTTGCCTGTGGGTGCATCCTGCCGATACGTGTGGTTATTTATGGGTAAAATTGATGCGTTATTTTCTGCCTTTTCTTCTATGCATCATTACAAGTGGAGGCTACAGCATTAGGATATCAATATTTGTTAAAGCTGTTTGACCCAATGCTACTGAGTAGACACAACTGATAATTGGTTAACTATAGAGCCCCGTCGGCCTAGGAATGGGTTCTATGTGAAATGACTAAGACACTGGGGTTTCCATGAGCTGTAAAAGTTTGGGAAGCCCTGGGTAAAAGGCTGTCCCTGAGTAGATGTAAGAGTCTAGGCCCTCAGGCTTTCCGTGCCATGGGCAAAGGGGCCTCTGGCAGCCTGAGAGCAGCCTTCGGGCAAAGAGGCACAGGTGTTGGCTGCTGGGAATGAAGGCAACTACGAGAAATGTGTAGGAAAAAAACACAAAAAGAAAAAGTCTCTAACAGAAAAGCATGGATCCTGTGCCCAGTGGGTCCCAAGCTGTAGGGTGTGCACAAGTGGCCTGGAGTCCTGCTAAATACAATTCTGATTGAAGGCTCCAGAGGCCTCATAGTGGAGTTCATAGTGTATGCTCCAAGCTGTTTTGTGGCTGTTGATCTGGGGCTCCTTTTTGGAACAAAGAGAGTCAAACCCCCTACACAGGATCAGTTGAGGACTCTCCAGCCCAAGATTAACATAGGGTTATTGGGAAAGCCCTGGAACCTGACAGCTCTGAGATCACTGGGCCCTTCTCCAAACTCATCACTCCTCTCAATTGCCCCATCTTCCCAACAGATAAGAGACTGAGTACTCCAGACAGTAAGCGTTTTGGATAAATGAACTTGGAGCACGATCATAGGCAGAAGAGAGTCTAGAACCATCAGTGGCTTGTCAGCATCCTGGGAGTGGACACTGCCTGGCTGGGAAGGCTCTGGGACAGATGCAGTGACCAATATTCATATTACAAACAAGGAAATATAGGCCTAGGGATGAGCAAAAGCATAAGACCAGAATTCAGAACACTGGATCCCACACTTAGGACACTGGCCATTCCCTACAGTTGGTGTGTCAGTTCAGATAATCTTGAATCCCAGATATGGAAAGTAGATAGATATTGGCAGTAATGTCCCCATTAAAGTACCAGGAGTTGAAGTTCACAGGTGGGAGCTTGGCGTACTCTATAAGAAATGCTGTGGGGAACATTACCATCATATTTCAAAAACATTCTGTCCTAGATGTGGGGCTATAATCTTTCCAAATCTGGGCATGAATGAACAGTATCCTGCTTTTGTTGGGCAGGAAGAAGGCATTGCTGATGAATGGGTCTTGGTGACAAGGTATGGTTTTCCTTTCTGGCTCCCCATCCAGCATGGGAAGCTGATGGCTCTAGAGATGGAGCAGGTTCCCAGGTCTGCTAACTCTCTTGGGCTTCTCCATCTCCACCGAGATCATGAGCCCAGAGTTTGGTCTGACCGTCTATAGAGGGGACGGTCAAAAGGAAGCAAGGTGACAGTGTATTTTTGTGGTAGAGGACCAACTTGGATCCTGGTATTTCTTCTCAGCCAACTAGGTATGTATGGCATGTCCTATTTCTGTTGCTTTTTTCTTGGTAGTTGAATGGAGCATCTCAGCCCTTCCCATGTGACCTTATCAGACTTCCCAGTAGAAGAGGTTGGCTTTGACTTCCTTCTCATTGATATGGGTCCTGGTCAACACTGTTATGGAGGTGCCTGTCTTGGCATGAAATCTTCCTGCCTCTCACATGCCATGAGGAATGAGTTTGTGATCATCATCCCAGAGGAATGAAGAGATTTCAGAAATGGATCAACCACAGCCTGTCACCAAAACCACAGGGGCCCCAGTTGCCATTGAGGAGAGGTTCCTTGTTATTTCCCAAACTTGTGTTATGTGAAATTATGGCCACAATAGCTGACAAATGAACTCTGGGGCCCTTAATTAGTTACTTATGTGATCTCAGTAGGATGTGGTTTCCTCATTTGTAAGAAATGGGCTGCCCCACTTACCTTGCAGTCCCTATATTGATGACCTACTGCAGGCTCCCACCTGCTCTCTCCTCCCTCAGTGGATACTAATCACTCCAATGGCCTTTGCCTCACTGCCTGATGCCCCTCCCCCACCCCAACTGCCATTACGCTGCCATCTGTGTTTCTGCCATAGAGCAAACCTGACTTTTCCCAGCAGCCTGAACCCTCCTGCTGCCAGCTGCCTTTTGGGGCTGCTACATCTTTTCCTCTCTACCTTGCTGGGGACCCCGAGGCCTCAGCCACCACCCTTTGTGCCCACCATGAGCCCCAAATGGTGCCAAGGACCTCTGGGGAGGGAGCACATTTCACCTTTGTGGAGTCTGGCTGTGTGACCCCAGGGAGCTCTGGGACTTGAGAGGAAAGTTCCCCTCTGAACTACCAGAGACCCCATTCCCACCTGACTGTGGGGTCCCCCAACCTGGCAGAGCAGTATAGAAGTGGCCCAATTAACACACATGGTCCTAAGCTGGGACCCTCAACCCTCTCCAGACTAGTTAAATAAGAGCAAAATATGCCACCCATCACGGGCCACCATGGGAGGCCCTGCCACCACCACACTATATAAAGAGCAGCCTTCTGTACTCAGCTCAGTAAGGGTTGCAGCTTCAGCTGCTGCCTTCCTCCTAAGTAGAGGCAGCCACAAAGAGAAGAAGCGAAAGAAGCCGCAAAGCAAAGAGAAGCACAGGAACCCCTCAGCTCAGAGCACCTCAGCTCAGCAGGGGATTATTTTCCCCTCAGAGATGCAACACTGGGGAAGCTTCTCCCCTCAGAGCAGAGCAGAGCCAAGCCAGAGCTGAGCTGAGGGGAGAGGAGTTGTTACACTGTAACACTCCAGCTCAGCTGGGGAAGACTTCCCTGCCTCAGAGCTGTGAGAGCTGTGTGGTCCCTGGCTTCCTGAGTATCAGGATACCTTCCATTGGGGACACCTTCCCCACCTCAGAGTTGTGTGGTTCCTGGGCTCCTGACAGCCAGAGCACTTTCCTGTCAGAATTGTGTGGTTCCTGAGCTCCCGAAAGCCAGGCCACTTTTCCATCTCTGTCTGAGCTGAATAAAAACACTAATGCCTATGATGCAAGAAAGCACACAACATGGAACCCACTCTGAAGTCTCCCCAGAAATGAGATCTGAGAAAGAGCAGGAGTCACTCTGAGAGCTGGGTTTATGTGCTCACGATGGATGACTCAGTGCCAGGCTCTGCAGGGGTCATAGCTAAACTTCTATTTTTGTTAGATGACTTAATGCTGGCCTCAGACAGGTCACTGAGTAGAAACACAGGCCAGGTTATGGACAGCTGAGGGGGTTTGGAAGCCTCCTCTCCTCAATGCCGAGTCTCATTGCTGATCATGGGGCTTGCATCTGCCCTTCTGGACCATGGGTTCATGTGTCCCTGTATCAGTTTCTGAGCAGCAAAAGCAACTCTCATTTGCTGTTATTTCAACAACAGAGTAAAGATTTCAAGTCATGAAGGGACATGGTGACAAGAGCAATACAATATGTGTCTGTTGAGGCTGAGATTTTGGACTGGAGTACTCCCCAAGCCCCCAGCACTCCTCTTTCTTTCCTGCTGGGGTGGCATACCAGGTATTTGCCCTGGGACCAAGATTCCCTTTACCAGATGTCAGAGGACCCTGATCCCTGCCTCTGGCAAACCAGCCATTTGACATGTAGCTCAGTTAAATAGTTCCTACGAAAGGGGGTACGGTAGTGGACACCTTAGTCCCTGGACTCCCGGGCTCTCCATGGAGTCTCACTACAACCATCAAATGCCTGTGAGCAGAATGTCTGGGAAGGCCATCCTGGCTGAACTGCTGGCTGCCCACCACTGTGGCACCCCAGGATGAGAGATGTGCTGAGATGGCTCAGCTAAGGAGCAGGGGGCTCCATGACTGCATATTGAGCAAGCACTTGACCTGGGTACCTGCACCACAGAAGACATTGACTTTTCTCTGTTCAGACCAGAAACATATCCTGTACCCACTTTAGGAAGTTCAAATATACGAAAATACACACAGAAGAAAAGGCAAATTAAAACCAAATTATTTCTGAGAAACAACCACTGTTATGATTTGGGTGACACGTGTGTGCTCAGGTGTGCACGTGTGTCTGTGGTAGCATTGCAATTTGCCAACTGCTATCTAAGGAGGGTAAGTTCTTCTCAGGGAGTGGCCCATTGGGAAATGACCCAGGGCCTCGGCATGGTTTTGGACACATGTAAGGGCAGCCTAGATATGGAGCTGGGATTAGTTAGGCAGAAGGACTGAATTGCTCTGCTTCATAAAGAGAGAAGCACTTGGAGCTCCCAGAGCCAATCAAGAGCTGGAAGGAGAGCAATAGAGCTGAAAATAGAAAGAAAACTAAAGGCTCAAGGAAAGCCCAGCCCAGCAGGAGGCTGTGCCCTGCTTGGGGGAGTGGTAAAGGTACTTCCGAAAGACAGGGACACCTAATGACTGGATTGCAAGATGCTTGCTTTGTTGCTATGAAAGGCTGAGCAGGCTTTTATGAGCCTTCCGCAGCATTCTTGACTTCCGTAACATAACAGACTTCTGAGTGTTTGGGGAAGCAATAAGGAAGGGGTTGACTCTCTATACCTACTGGCTGTTAAGTTGTGGGAGCAGCAGAAGACTGTAAGACAGTCCTGACTTTGAGAACATTCAGCAGAAGGAGGAGATGGGGTGGGGCAGGAGGGGATGGTGAACCTAAATGTGATTGTTCCAAGGAAGGTCCTTCAGTCATCTACAGAACTACTGGGATCGGGGCTTCTCAGTGTGGGTGGGGATTAGGACAAGGCTTTGTAATATCTGCCATAGCAGCCATAGTCACCAGGGAGATACACACACACACACACACACACACACACACACACACACACACATATGCATGTTTATGGGTTTTATTTAAATGGAATTTTATAACATTTGCTGTTTTATAGATCTTTGAACTTAACCCTGTGTCTTTACATCTTGTCTCATTAAGTTTATGTCTGGTTCACTTTTCTTGCCATCTAATGGTGGGTTATGGGACAGGAACTACAGTATATATAGCCCGTACCCTGCTGAGGCAATGTCCGATACTTCCGTAATAACATCTTTCCATTTATATCTTTACACATTTGTTGAGGTGGCTACTTAAAAAGTAGTTTTAGGTAAGAATACAAAGATAAAAAAAAATCACCCCTCTGATAAAACATAAATAGCATTGGTCATTTTTCCTTTAGTCCACCACCTAGTGTCGGTTTAAAGGCCAGGCCAGCATGCGTAGGCAGTAGCGGTGGTTTTAGCCCTGTCAAGCTGTTAATGATACATCATCAAAGCTCCTAATTCCAGAAGAGCCAAAGGAACACAGTCCCCCCATCCTTTGAGCCAGGAACTGGACCCTGTATTTTAAACACATACTAAGTTTATAAGCATGAGCTGTGGGTGCTTTGGGGCAGTAGGCAACCATGTGCTCAGGGAATAGATTTTGTGACTCAGGGAAACAGCAGCTCCGGTGAGAAGATGCCATTTGGCTCCACTGTCAAAGTCAGGGACTATCTGAGCTGGGTGTTTTCTTAGATGCCCAATCACAGTACAAACTTTAGTCATTCCTGGCATGCCTTATGTGTTGATGTCTGAGATGATGGGATAGTCTTGAGAGGTGCCTTTCTCCTCCAGCTTCCAAGTAGAGACAATAGAGGAAGAAGAGACTTGAGCCCTGGCTACTGGAGCCTGTGTGCACACTTTCATCAGAGACCACTGTCCCTGGTGGGTAGATAAGGGGATGGAGCTCCGAGTCTCTCTGCCAGTGTATAAAGCATCTCTCAGGCAGAGCTGCAGATGCAAGGTCCATCCTTCCTAGGCCTATCTGTCCCTGTTTCTGTCTGTCAGCTGTGAGCCTGGGAAAGGGCTTATAGGTGGGCTACACAAATTAATAATTCAATGAAAAGTGAATAATTTCCATGGCAACCTTGTCAGCTCATGACCTGCTCTGCCACCTCCAAGGGCCTGGTTCACCCTAATAAAGAAACACATTTGTCAGATGACATAGAGCGAGCCGGGATAAGGCTATTTCAAGGGAATGGGAATGAAACTAGTCAGCTGATGGCAGCAGAGTGGGGTTTGTAAGAGTCTTGTCAGCAGGCAGGTGGAAGGTCCTGCATCGCTACACTGTTGGGGCCTGCCCCTTCTGATGGGGTACAGGAGTGGAGACTGTCCTGTACCAAGCTCTCCTGAATGCAAAGACCACATTAGTCAGTATGTTTAGGTCCCCGGGACACTACACTGTAGGGTGATTATCATATTGTTTTTGAAGTAGGAAAGGGAAAGCTAGGCCAGGAAAGTGCCACTTGGGACTCAGTCTAGGTGACTTAGCCATTAAGGAGGGACTGGGGATGAGAGTAAAGCCAGGGAGCCAGGATAAGTATGGAAGCAGCCACAGGGGATACCAGTATGTGGTCAGAACCTGGTGCCCCCTCACTTCTGTGTGCACAGAAGAGTGGGCATTCCTGTGCTGCTAAATGAAACCTGGTTATACTGTCTGGTGGGTTGAGGAAGGACTGGCCACTGTAGGACAAGCCTAGGAGGTCTGGAAGCTCCATGCTGCCTTAGCATCTGTCTTCAGTGCCAACCCTGCCCACTTAGATGGGGGTTCCCTGGGCAACCGTGTAGAGTGGTCCTGATGACTTGTCTTCAGGCTGATTGTCCTTTGTTTTTAGAAATAGGAGCAATAAACACCTCCCTCATAGGGACTGATGACTCCATAATTTATGAAGATCTGAAATACTTAAATGACAGGGTTGTTTCTATTTCTGTAACCATTGATTCTGTGAAGGTGGTATAGGACTCTCATGGACCCAGCTCTGTGACATTTTTGCCCAGCCGCTTGGTTCTTTCAGACATACTCCACATGAACCAGCTGCTGGTCAGATAGAGGTTTACTGTTCCTTCCTCATCTCAAGAAGAGGCAAACCTGGAACCTGGGGCCAGAGCATGAGGCCAATCCAGAGGATAGAGGCACAAGCAGCCTTTGGGGAGTATTGTATTTGCTTTTCTATGGCTGTGATAAGACACCATGACCAAGGAAACTTATAGAAGAGTTACCAGGGCCTTATTGTTTCAGAGTGTTAGAGCCTATGGCCATCACGGCAGGAAGCATGGCAGCGGGCAGGCAGGCATGGCGCTAGAGTAGTAGCTGAGAGTTTATATTTTGATCCACAAGCACAAAGGAGAGAGAACTGGCTGGGAATGATGTAGGCTTTTGAAACCCCAAAGTCTTCCCCCAGTGATCTCCTCCCCATACATCCTAATGGCCACACCTTCCCAAATAGTTCTACTGACTGGGGATCAAGCATTCATTTATATGAGCTTATAGGGAGCCAGTCTCATTCAAACCACCGTAGGGAGTGAGGTTAAAGGCATTAAACAAACAAAAGCAAAATTAGCACCCACGCTGTAAAGAGAAGAGACCTTCAGAGAGGGAGGCAGGTGGTGGCTCAGTATCACACAGCCTTTGACGCTCAGAATTGGGACCTCGCTCTAGACCTAGCACTATCAATGCTGCCTCTCTTAGGTCTCTGGCGACTGGAGGAATCAAAGCAGAAAGGCAGGGTGGAGAGGAGGCAAACAGTCTTAAAGGCTGCCCTCGCAGAAGGTTCTCGCTTCAGCACTTTGGACAGAAGCCATAAAAGAATAAAATGAAGTGACAATCTGCAAGTGTGGTCTTTCTTTTTTCCAGCTCAACGATGGCTGCCAACAGCAAATAACATCATTTCAGGCTGTGGGAGAACCGCAGCTTTCGGGAACTTTTGTCCCGTCAGTGTAAATCTCTCACCATCGCCTTCTGCCTTGGCAAAAAAAATTCCTCTAAATTACATTACACATATCATCTTCCAGCCTCATTGGCCATATGCTTCATATTTTATCTGTGGGCAGTCATCAAATATGCCCCGATTTGATTTGGAGCCTTTGGAGTCATTAGGAATAGGGGCTTTTCTTTTGTGTCTCTCATGGGTCAGCACACCAGACAAAGGGGATTAAATAGCCAAAATAATAATAATAATGACACCCAGAAATCTGAAAACCAAGAAGGGCCCATAGCTTGGGGCCCAGCAGAAATCTCTCCTTTGGGTTAAGGTTAATCGTGGGTGACCTTGGTGGGTAATGCAAGAACTGCACTAAGAGATTGCAAACTTGAGGTGCTATGAACTTGATTTTGAGTATTCTGGATATACAGTTACCCACTCCAAATGCAATAATGCTTATATTCTGAATTTGGTCACAGAACAGAAGGGCGTGAGTAGGGGATCCAAATAAATGATTCACTAGTCATATTGTAACAGTGTTAATGTCTCAGTTCTCATAAAGTACCCAACCGAGCAAGGTGTCATTAGTAGAGAGCCTGGATAAAGGGAATTCTCTCAGTTTTGCTATTCTGCCTCTGGCTTTCAAAGTGCAATCATCATGAGGAAAACTGAGGCAGCATAGCCCTTGATCCTGGAATCATAATACAAACCAGTGGAAAGCTAGTTCTGTGCTTCTGGACACATGTTATGTGAGGTTCAATATGGCTAGATGGCGCCTCTCTTTCCAACTTGGCCCTAGATGCTGCTAGCTCCAGGAAGAGGAGGGTGAAGGCTGACTTTAAGGTGCATAAGCAGAGAGGGAGCCATCTCCTTCCAGAGGATGGTATTAAACAAAGAGAGCTTCATCTTCTAATCACATTAACTCACCCCAGGGGGTGTTTCCCGGCCCATTATCACATGGTGTGGTTGGCTGGATCTCCATTTGTCACAGCAAACATCAGGCATATGGTAATGGTCCCGTAAAACATGCCCTGTTGGGTCTTAATGTCTATTTAATGACACCTGCTATGAAGGCTCCCATAACTGAACTCATAATGGGAGATGAGGGGATATTAGATTTTGGAGAAGGAGAGTTCTCTGAATGACAGGCTGCCTCTCTCCAGGAGGCCCATGCTGTGCTGGGTAGGGTGGGGGCGCCTGGTCGGAAGTCTCAGAATTTAACTGCAGCAGGGATGCTAAGAGATATAATGGCTCGAGTCTTCTGTCCTAATTCAGACAAGGAGACCAAGGCCCTGAGGGAAGGGGCCAGAATGGGTCCAGTGTAGAAACAAGACTTTGCATCTCTCCTGCTCACCATTAATTTGTGCTTAAAGTGACTCTCAAGCACTCTGTTAAGGTGGGAAGGAAGATGGAAGTTTGGTGGCATAGAAAGTACCAAGGCTGGGGATTTGGTTCTTATCTTCCTGAGAGCTGGAAAATGTCCAGCCCTTTTCCATGCCTAATTCCCACATTTTACTAGAATTTAATAATTGTGAGGTAATAGGTTTCATTATGAAATATCATACTTGTATATAATGTATTTTAGTCATCTTCAATCCTGTTATTACATGTTGGTTCCCTTCCCACTGTTCCAACACAGAGAAGTCTGAGCCAGAAAGAATTATTCTCTGACAGTGGAGACTATGGAAGTTAACCCAGGGAAATCTCATTCCTTCTACTTCCCTGCCCTGTCATCCCAAGGCATGTGGTTTGGCTCTCACCATCACAAGTTGGCTAGCTCTTCCATACATGTATTTCTGGAAAAAAGACAGACGTATCTCGTGAAGCCTTGTCTCTCCATTTAGGAGGTGATGCCCTCACCAAGAGTCCCATCTGCCTCATGTTGGCAGAACTGAAACACGGACACGTGGCTGCTCATTGCAGCAAAGGAGTGTGGCAAGAAGAACCTTTTGCCAGGGCACACTACTACCACAATGGAGTCCACAGGTGCTGTGTAGCATCTAGCTATGTCTGCACAGCATCTATCAACCTCTTTGATTCTTACAGCAAGCCTATGCTACAGTTATAGCTAATGCACTTTTATGAATGAAGAACTAGTGGAACAAATAGGTTTAGATTCTTTTTTTTAAAAGTTTATATGGCTATTGATTAGAGAATCTGGGGAAAGTATGCTTATCTGTGACTCCTACGGGTCCATAAGAAGCCTGGGGGCTTAGTGCATCTGCTGTGGCAGCTCAGCAAGGAAGACAAGGAGGCATTCTCATAGGTGCAAGCCCCGCCAGACCTCAGCAGAGGGAACCACCATCCTGGCCAGTGCCATACTGGACAATGGAAACTTCAGTATCTGAGCTCAGGTGTTTTCATTGATTCAGAACTCCTCAGGTGCAGATCATGGGCAATTGAACAGCCCCTACAGAAATCCAGTACTTGCAGATAATACAAAACGCAAGACCTAGGCAGACCGTCACTCAACAGTGCATAAGACAAGCATTTTATACATAACTAAACATAAACTTCCACAACATACTCCCTTTTCTATATAAAAAATTTGCTTTTCCTTTACAACACAACTTAACACTACACCAGCAAAACTATTTACAAGAGGAACAATCATGAGACTTGCTAAGATGCACAGGACAGAATGAAACCAAACTCTATCAAGCTTTTCATAATGTTTTTGGACAGTAGAAAAAAAACATTATCAATGTCCAATTATCTGGAATTCATTCACGATATTCTAGGCTCCTCCAAAAGGCTTGGATACTGCTCTGGCTCTGACCTCTGCAGCACACACAATTAGTCCTCCAGGCTCTGGCTGGCTCTATTCCACTGCTGCTGCTATTCTTGGTGATCATCCCCTGGTACTGGCATCAGAACTGCTGGGGTCTCTTGCTGGAACTGGACTGGACTTTCACCAATAGCCTCTTTTGGGCTCTCTTCATTGTACCAAGCCTCAACTTTTTTACATGACCCATTCATTCTGGGCCCTCAATTGCTATCGAGGCTGCACCTTCACTAATGGCCTTTTCTGACTTCTCATAGTGCTAAGCCTCAGTTACTCTCCATGACCCCTTCATGCCTTCAAAAGGAGCAATACCTGGGTGACTCTTTTAAGTACCAAGTTCAGCTGCTAGCTCAAGATACAACCTCAGCAAATTCTGGAAGACAGTTTCTGTGTGCTGACCCTGAGGAAACACTTTCTAGGTTTTAAGACATAGTCTGGTTTGTTGGAAAAATAACTAGTCCTTGTCTGCAGGAAGAGTTTCCTCATGGTGTGGAGCTATTGCCTGTAGACAGTTTTGCAGAAAAAAAAACCGTTCAGTTTAACTAAGTAGCTTTTTTACTGTAAACCTAGGCTTCCACAGTAGCAGGGGGTCCCGGGGCCAGTGGGAAGAATTTCCAGTTGAAACATTCTGGTCTTTTGGTGTTCTTTTTCACAACTGTTAAGGGTAAGCATGTACCCTTCTTCATAGACATCAAACGCAAGACCCACTTGGGTTTCACACACACACAAAGCCATCAACAAACTCAATTTATAGAACAGTGTACTCTGGTTTCCATTTCCCATGCTCTGACTTCCACCAGCTGTAGGAGGGAGCATCTACTCCATGGTCAGAAAAAGCCCTTGAAACCTTGTTTCTTCCATGCTCCCAGCTGAATTTTTTGTTTTTACCATGGAAATGTCTTTTTATAAAGGCCTCTATTCTGTGGCTCTTACTTGTGAGCCCTCTCTCTAACTTTTTACAATTTTCTCTTCATAAAGGTTTATTTTCTTCCCCACTCTTTCCTCTTCCTTCAGGAGACTTCTACTTATTACTTTTGCACATATATAATCTCTATCATCTAGGAGCTTCCCCAAGTGTATTTTGCCAGACTCTGTGAGGTCTAGCATATCTTTCTTGTTCTTCCTTATCCCCATGTTGGAAGAGCATAACTTTGGGCCCCACATTGCAGGTGCCACTTGCAGTAGTACATCTGCTATGGCAGCTCAGCAAGGATGACAAGGAGGCATTATTCTCATAGGTGCAAGCTCCGCCAGACCTCAGCAGAGGAACCACCATCTTGGCCAGTGCCATACTGGACAGTGGAACCTTGAGTGTCTGAGCTCAGGTGTTTTTGTTGATTTTGAACTCCTCAGGTGCAGATCACAGGCATTTGAACATCCCCACAGAAATCCAATACTTGCAGACAATACAAAACGCCAACACCTAGGCAGACCCTCACTCAAGAGTGCATAAAACAATTATTTTGTACAAAACTAAATATAAACTTCCACAAGACAAGACTGTTTTTATCATTTTGCTCCTCTTCCTGCACCTGCATCACTGGGCGTCCTGATCAGCAGGAGGATTAAGTGCTTTCTTGATATCCTAATGAGAATCTTTACCTGTCTGCCACCATCTTGATACAGAAAGACCTCTGTCCTAGCATGATATCCTTCTTGGCCTAAGGCTTCTGGGACTTGAGTGTCTTGGACTCATGTTTGTTGATTACCATCCTGGCCATGCTGAGTTGAACACAATCAGACTCCACAAGCTCTGCATTGTTTCAGGGAGTCTCTTTGGAAAGTTGCGAATGTGTTTCACTGGGTCCTATGGTTGTGTCTGATGTGTCTGATTGAAGGCTGAGTAATTCGTGATCCAGTCCCACCCAATTACAAGTGTGTTTCACTCACACCTTCCAGAAAAATGTCCAATGCACACTTTCATTAAACGGAAATGTATTTGATATTGACGTATGGTAAAACTGTCTTTCATTCCACTTCTTTGCTAGCTCATATGATCTGCAAAAGAGAAAAAAGCAAGCTTGTAATTACTATAGATTTTTACATACCCACAGATAATTGCTTTTGACTATAAACAAGAGCAGTTGCGAGAATGATTGTCTCATCTGTACTTGGCTTGCTTTAGGATAAGAAATATGGAAAGCACCTTGGGATGTAATTATTTGTGTACACATCCTTTGCTCTAATTTAAAGGGATGGAATATGCCTCATTCCATCTTATAGCCATACCTCTAATGTGCATTAGTGTCTTTGCTAAATCTTAGCACAAGTACTCTTCATCAAACATATGAACAGATGAAGGAAGAAAGAAAGCTTCTGGAGTAAATATTTTGAAACTCTGAAAAGAAAGTCTTCCATGTTTGTGGTTGCTGTCTATGGTTATCTATTAGTTTGAGTTCACATTTGGACTTGAAAGCGTGAGGGTTTAAGCATCTGTAGTACTCAGGTTGTATCAGTTAGTGGAAGTGTTGGTAATGCTGCATAACAATTCCCAAACTCAGTGATATAAATAAAACAAATACATTTTGTAAGAATAGTGAGTGGGTCTATAGGTTGACGGAGATATTTCCTGGTTTACCTAGGCTTGGCTAGGTCATTTGCTTCATGCTGTTGGAGCTATGGAGCTGCCATGGCTCCAGGGTCCAAGGCATGTTCAGGAGTATTCGGTGCATTTCTTCTGGGGTCTAGTATGAGTGGCAGTGTGTCATTGGCAAATGATCTCTAGTGGATTATTAGAGCACAGACGGAGAACACTCAGCTCATACAGACATTTCACACCTCTGATTGCATTCTATTCACTAGCTTCTCACTAGTATAAACAAGCTGTACAGACTCTGTGAAAGTCAGGGAAGAAAATACTATTCTGTAGAGCACTGCACCATGGATTGGTGCAAGTAAAATTCCACAAGACAGAGAAGAGGCTGGAGAGACGCTCACTTGGTAGAGTGCTTGCTTCTAACCATCACGAAGACCTGAGTTTGATCTCCCCATAGCCATGTTTTTTTTTTTTTTAAAAGCCAAATGGGACACCATGTACTTGTAATACTGGAGGATCCCTGGGGCTTGCTGATCAGCCAGTCTAGCAAAAACTGTGAGCTTCAGATTCAGTGAGAGACCCTGTCTCAAAAAATAAAGTGGAGAGGGATTGAGGAAAATACCAGATATTATTGATCGCTGACCTACAACACACACACACACACACACACACACGCACACACACACAAGCACAAGCAGAGAAGAGTAGGAATAATAGCACCAAGGAACCCCTAGAGATAAAGAGTAGAGTGTAGAAAAGTCATGTGGTAGAGGGAATACAGGGTGCCAGGGTGGGAAGAGAGGGAAGTGTGGAAGCTCTGTCCAGGTTACAGGTTACTGAGTTAGGGGGTCTTAATATCATGAAAGATTAAGACAGCCCCCTAGCTGACCCAGCCCTCAATTATCACAAAGATGCCTCAATGCAAAACTGCCACAGAAACATAAAATGTACTCATTAAAAAATTCAGAGATACAATTTCCTGAGTCACTAGGTCTGTTGATGAGAGCGAGAGCAGAGGCGTGGGTGTCTGGCACTGAGATACCCACTCTAGCCCCGAGACTCATGTACCCCAAGCCAGCTCACCCCTTGTGATAATGCCCCTGCCCCTGCCCCATATCATGTAATCTAACCAAGATTTTTCTCTATGGGTGCTCACCAGAATTCCTTTGGTTTTAATTGTCTGTAATCTGTGACATAGCCAGCCAGTTGCTTTCTGAAATACCCGCATGTTCTTGGATCCTGCCTCCAGTCTGCATGGTCTGCACCTGTGTTTTCCTTCTGTCTCCCTGCACATTTCTTCTTAGCATCCTTTCTAGGTTCATTCAGACTTTCAAGAAAGAAAATGTTGGTAACTGAATGAATGAAAAGATGCACTTGTCAGTCCGTGGTCCAAGTGCCCTTGCCTTGGGAGCAACCAGGCCTCCATGCTGGCAGTGTCCACTGTGAAATGGGATATAGCAAACTCATCTGGACCAACTGCCACATGGGGATAGTGACTCCCTCTCCCCCCAGCCTGAATTACAATGCTGATACAAGTTCAAGCCAGCATCGTTGGCTTCAGTGTCATCTCCACTTCCTTCAGAATTTCTGTGTGGCTTTGTGCCTGAATCATCTAGGTCTCTCGCAAGGACCCAGCCAGGCTCTGGCATACCAGTGTGCTAGACTATTGCTTCCACGCCTCTTCATTCCCTGTGAGGAATGAAGGCAGAGAGGAAGGCAAGTACAGCGTTGAGCTACAAATTTAATCTATGCTTTCTGTATCCTGGTCAGGACATCACAGACCTGCCCTTTTATCTCTTACCCCTCTTCACCTGCCTGCCTCACACTAAAGTCATGCTCAAGTTAGTCTGAATGAGCCTGTCTCTTAAAATGGCACCCTACCTCCCCTCTAGTCCCACCCTTTTCATCATTCAAGGTTCGGCTCAATACTACGTACAGAAAACTTCTCTGGTGTCCTACCAGAAAGCAACTCCTTCCTCCGAATTTGTAACTTGTGTCTGTCTCTTCGGGAACAAAGGTGACTGCCAGCCTGTGCCATTGCTATCTCTGCCTGCTGCCTACCTGCTCATTTGCCCAATGGATTTCCAGGTCTGCGCAGTTGAGATTTGTTTCAAATTTTGATTTAACTCCAGCATTTGGTGATTCCAATTGAACCAGCTTTTAATAAAACTGTAAATACTTGGCCAATGAATTGGGATACGGGGGCATTCAAGAAAAAAAAAAATCCCATCCCAAGCACTTTTGGAAAAGAGAAGAGCTAATCCATGTTTGTTGAATTCAACTCTTTGCAAAATTATTTTGTGGTCTCTTTCATTGGGCAATTACATTTATGAAGATAAATTATGACAGGCGAGAACCCGCTTGCATGGATTACTGTGTGCTAACTACATAATTAGAGGCCTCGTCTAGGAAGGGAGTTTGTTAGATATTTCCATAAGAAAAAAAGACATTATGATCCATAAAAACAATGAGCAATGATAATTTCATTTTTATTGGTCATTTAAAAACATTCACTGATAATTCTCCCCATGCTTAATAGGCATATGTTTGCTTCTTCAGAATACACCCATAAATGCATCGCAAAAAGCACTCTTCCATAATCATTCAGCCTCGCTTCCATCATCAAAGACTTTCAAAGACAGAGAGTAGGGGCTCATCAAGGTTCCCATTACCCTGGGCCAGGTCCAGCGCTCACTAGCACATTGTTCTCAAGTCAGAGGACTTGTATACCTGAGAGCTATCTCCTGGGTTGTATTTGAACTAATAAACAGCCCCAAGCCACAGACTTTCCTCTGTCACTGTAATTCTGAAGCCCCTGGAAGTACTTTCAGAAGACCTGGAACCGCAGGCTAAGCCAAAGCTGGGGGATGATAAGCCTTACCTGCGTGACGGAAGGACCAAAGGCTGACAAGTGATTAAACAGAGGTTGCAGGATGGCTACATGGACCCAGGTGGGCTGGCTGAGACTTCTCAGATCCTCTTCTTTGAGACCCACTGCCCTGTTTCTCCACTCTTCTGGAAAGAGAACCCAATTGTTGAGCACCCTGGGAGCTCCATAACAGCCTCTGATGTTCAGAAAAACAACAACAAAAATATGCTTTCACGTACTCCCCGAAACATTTCAAGAAATGATATTAATACTACTAACTTAAAATTAGACTCTCCAAATGAGGGTGTGTGTGTGTGTGTGTGTGTGTGTGTGTGTGTGTGTGCATGTGTGTGTGTTGCTAATGAGCACCCCCTCAGAGGGAAGAGCCCAACTCATTGGCTTTGGGAGCATGGGAGCATGTAAATTTTTTTCTAGCAGTGATATCTATCCATTAACTTATGCTTTGAAGTCCTTAGATCTCTCTCTCCGTCTCTCCTTCTCTGTCTATCCTTCTTGCTTTCTTCCTCTCCCCCCTTCCCCATCCCTCATTCCTCCCTCCTTTTCTCTCTCCCTTGTTTGTGTGTGTGTGTGTGTGTGTGTGTGTGTGTGTGTATAAGGGTATGTGTGCAGGCACCTGTGAATGTGTATGTACATGTGCTGATGTATCTTATCTGTAAATGGATGTATGTGAGTATATGTCAAAGTGAGGCAGAGATTGCGTTCATGTATCTCTGTATGTGTGCACATGTCCATATACTAGTATATTTTTATGTGTCTGTATTTATATGTGAACATGCATATGTGTGAACTTGTAAGTTTGTGTGTTCAACTAAAGGTGTTTGTATTCATGTTCCTCAGAGTGCTTTTTATTACTGTCATCAGAATTCTCCCTGTGCAGGGCAAGTGGGCAGAGGGAACATAGGGGAAACTCCTGAGCCCTTCTGAGTGTCAAGTGCCTGGCTCTTGTCTTTGTGTCACCCCTGGATGAGTTCCAGGTCCTGTTGTCCTTTTCCTGATCTAAATGTGTCTGCCATAGTTTTTTTTTACACTTTTACAGATTGTTGTCGTGGATACCTCCCTAATTCTTGCATCATTGCCCTTGCGTCCACCAGCACCCATGGTCCTTGCTGCAGGGGGAGGCCTTCTCACCATCCACCCTCTCTCTTGTCCCCTGCATCCTATTGCTTCCTGACTGTACTGTCCTATGATATCATGTAGCAGCCTTGGGAGAAGTTTGCTCTGGAGGATAGTGTAGCAATCCAGGTAGCCCACCTCTGCTGGAGCTGGGTGCAATTCTACAGTCAGGCCTCCTGAGGATCATCAGAGTTTGTTCTGGGCCTAAAAGGATGAAGCACTCATCTTCATAATCCTTTAAGTATCCTTGAAGTGACTGTGGCTGTTACAGTAAGTACCTTGATGGAAATGCTGCTAATCAAAGAGAAGGCTCACTCACTTTCATTGCTTGGATTCTAAAAAATGCCCTCTATAGTCAGTGGAATAGATAGCTTCTCTAGCTTGTGACTTGTGTCTTATTATTTAGAGTGTTAACATGTGTCTTTATTCATCAAAGAGTTAATAGCACCAAATGAAGCCAGTGGTTAGTAAGAGAGCTGCCATTTGCAAAGGGACCTTGGGGAACTCCATTCCTTACCAGTTAAATCAAAGTCAGTATGATATCTGCCTCATGGGATTGTGCTGAGGACTGAGGACAATTACATCCTAACTCTCTATAAATGCCATCTGTTTATTTTTGCTGTTGATGTTGTCATATTACTGAGTGACAATGGGGGTGAACAGCATGGCTCCTGCCCACGAGGAATTCACAGTCTAGTTGCCAAGGTTGATATGGAGCTAAGAGGCAGAGTGATGGAAACAAGGCTGTGGGGATGCCACAGGAGAGACCTTTCAATTCTGCCTCAGAGAGAAGAAGCTCCCCGGGGAGGCAGGTTCATTCAGTTCAACTGTGAAGGATGTTTAAGATCTGAATGGTCCAAGAGGGAAAAGGAAGACGTTCTAAGCAGATGGGAGAACTGCCATCTAGACTGAATGAACCATACATGAGAAATTATAGTCATGAATAGGAGGGTCATGTGGACATGTTACGGAATGGCTCCAGTTCCAAGCCAAGTAGCCTCTGTGTTTTATTCTGTAGGTCATGGAAATAATTCTAACATCATAAGCAAGGGGTTGCGGTCACTGCCAATGGTGAAACCTGTCACTGTAAAAATAAATACATTTACTCAAGACTGAGAAGTATTTGCAGGATTAAGAGGCCAGCTTTTCAGTTCTTTGGCTCTATGGGTTGCTATCTGCCAAAGGTCAAGGAGGATGACATTACAGGGAGCGTGGGATCCTTGTGTTCAGAGCGGGCAGCCGACTTACGCTTACCAAGGATCATGAAGAATTTAGAATCACTCAAAATTTATCCTATTTCTACAACTCTGGAGGGATCTGAGGGGGAAATTACAGGTAGGAAACTGAGGAACACAAGGTAAATCATAGAGGAAGTGACAGCCCAATGGGCCTGAGTCTCAGTCCTTTTCCTGCCATCTAACTCTTTGTGTAACACTGGGGACAAATAGCTTCACTTTTTTGAAGCCCGATTTACTCATCTGTCAAAAGGGACTAACCTTGGCAACAGTTCCCTAGGGCTACAGGAAGGAGTCTGTGAAGAAAGACTAGAAAGGTTCCACCTGGATGCTGGGCATACCACAAATCCTTATTAAATGACAGCTGTTACAGAGACTGGTCACATATGCCTGCTCACCCCACGTCCTCATTCTCCCTCAGCTGTGCAGGACATGTCTGACTTCAGGATGTGCTACAGGAGAGTGGAACTGAAGAAAGCAGCCCCTGCTTACAGTCAGAGGGGACCAAGGCATGCCATGTATCTTTCAGCACTTCCCCTAAGAGGCCAAGAAGTGTCTCATGCGTCTTTTCCCTCTCTTGGACTTTTGAAGTATGAGCTATAAATGGCAAAAACACACCAACCATTCTCTCCATGAATATTTATTGAGATAACACTTTTAATATAGAGCCATTTGAAAAGCGAACCTCCGAGGAAACCACATCTTTTGCAGCCATCGATCTTAAAGTATTTCCTTTGAATGTACTTGCACTAGAAATATGACACCCTGCTTTTTATTATTTGTTCTGGGTGAAATCACAGGGATTTGGACTCAGTGGTTTTTACAAGCTGAAACAGTACTGGCAAAACCATCTTCTGGACCAGATTTGACTTTCCTTCTAGCCTTTAGTTTGTTAGTTTCTGTCAATTTTCCCAAAGATGTCTTTGGGACTCAGAACAGCTGGTCAGGGGGGAGACTGAATGCACATTGCTAACAGGTGATTCCTGAGCACGGGTGATAAAACTGTCTACACTAGAGGTGTAGGGGTTTTGAAAGTCATCTTGTCTAGTAACCACAAGAGCCATGATGTCTTGGGGGGGGGATATGAATGTCAATAGACTCTGTATCTTCATGGATGGTAGAGATATGAATTACTATAGACATTTTGGAGAACAGGCCACTCATACTGATACCCTTTGAATCCACAGTTTACTTTGGAGACTCCAGCATATAAACAAACCTCACTGTGTAGTGAGGTGGCTGAGGCCTTGATTGTGATGAGTCTTGTTTCAATATCAAGAAGCAGCCTGGATATGCAACCCAGACAGAAGAGGCAGGTGACTAAATCACTCCTTGATTCTGCAGGCTAATGGCCTCAAGCCAGCACTTTTGATTGCTATTTAATGAAAGTGCACACCTCCAAAATATAGACATTGGCTTGCATGTATTATCTTATGCACAGGATGAACAAACACAAACCAGAAATTTTAAAGAGCTGAGATAAAAATAAATAGGGGTCAAAGTCTGAATACGTTTCTCCTCATGCCAGTGGGGTGGAGCCAACCCTGTCAGGAATCTCATCTGCCGAAGATCATGCTGTATTCTAAAGCAGTGAACAGAGCACAGAGAATTCAGCAGGAAAAAAAAATTAAATCTGTGCTTTGTATGATCATATTTTCTTGGAAAAGAAATGCTAAGTCCTCCTAAGTTCTACTTGGATTTGTAGACAGAGGTAGATACAGATTGAGGACCACTTGTTGCCACGTGTGTTATGTGCATTTATGGGGTGAATGCTACCATGACTTACTCCGTCAGGTAGGCTGGAGAGGAAAATGGGAGAAAAGAAGATGGATTTGGGGGAAAGATTTCAAAAGAATTTTGAAAAACGAGAAATATTAATGAAAGGATGCTAAATTTAAAAAAAAAGAAGCTATGACTGTACAGACTCATGCCTGTAATTTCAGTACTTGGAGCCTGAGGCAGGAAGATTGTCAAGTTCAAGGCCAGCCTGAGCTACATACACAGTCAACTTAAGACTAGCCCGATCTTCCGACTTTGACCCTCTCACAAAACAAAACAACAGCTATGAGTCATTTTAACTCATCTAGTTAAAACTAAATTAGCATGAAAGGGGATCAGAAAGCAGCACGGATAAATGAGAGCGCTGACTTTATAAGTGACAGGGTTAGTCTTGTGTTTGGATTGTCGTTTTAGAATTATAGGTACTGTCTCCTCTCAGCATAGCGACACCATTTATCCTGCAGAGACCACAGAATGACCAGATGGTGGGCTCCATGAACCCCATATTCCCATGTGTTCCCTTCCCATAGCCAGAAAACAGGCCAGGGTCTCTCAGTCCAAGTAACCAAAAGTAGACTCCAGTTGCTTCAGCCTAGGTTACAGGGCTCCAATGGTACAGAGAGCTCTGGCCAATGAGACAAATCATGAGGTCAAATCAAGTGTCCACTCACAACCATGTTAGAGTGACAGTCCTGAGGGAGGGGAGAGTGTCTTCCAAAGGTGCACAGACACTTAGTTCTAAACAGTCAGTTCTAAAACCCAAGTCTCGAACCCCCAAGTGGGGGATTTTCCCACTCATTGGAGTTGCTTCATTTTCTACTACCCAGGGCTGTGACTCCAAGAAAAGGTTGCTGAAGTCCAGGACAGCAAGAGGAATTGACATGCAGCATCTCTGGGAAACTGAGAGACTGGTTCACAGGAAAAATGTGCTTTTTTTTTTTTTTTTTGGTTTGATTGTTTGTTTTTCGAGATGGGATTTCTCTGTTGTTCTGGCTGTTCTGGAATTCACTCTGTAGACCAGGCTGGCTTCGAACTCACAGAGATCCATTTGCCTCTGCCTCCCGAGTGCTGGGATTAAAGGTGTGCGGGCACCACGGCCCGGCTACAAATGTGCTTTTTTGAAGAGAGGGGGTGACAGTGCCTGCGTTGGTTCATTTTTGTCAACTCCACACACGCACAAAATTATCTAGGAAGAGGGAAGCTCAGTTGAGGGACTGCCCCTATCAGATTAGTCTGTGGGCATGTCTGTGGGACGTTTTCTTGATTAATGATCAATGCTGCTCAGTCCACTGTGAGAGGGACTATGGCTGGACAGGTGGTCTTGGGCTGAATAAGAAGTAACCTGATCAATACACTGAAAGAAATCCAGTAAGCAAGGTCTCTCTATGGTTCCTGCCTCTGCTCATGGTTGAGTTCTTGCTCTGACTTTCCTTAGTGATAGATTGTGATCGGGGTGGTCAATAAACCCTTTCTTTCACAAGTTGCTTTGGTTGATGGTGTTTATCAGAGCAATAGAATGCTACCTAAGACAGAAATTGGTATCAGATGTGAGAATTATTCTCATATTGCTAAGCTATGCTACCCTCACAGGACAAAGGGCTACCTGAAATAGGAACCTTCTCCTGGGTGTAAAGGAAACAACAGGAGCCAAGTGTGGGCACAGACACTGCCTTTGTCCTAGCTAGGAGTAGGACAAGTAAGGTAGCCATATGCAGTCCTAGCTGCACCAGCACAGCAGGATGGGCCAACACATGATGTCACCAGCTCATTTCCATCTATTGTTCTTCTGCAATTGAAAATATTCATAAATTTTCATATGGCATCTCTGGGCCAAGGTGGCTCTCAAGATAGAATGTTTGCTTTCTGGCATCCCAAGCACAAATAGTCCTCTTCCTGGTCCTGTATAGCATCACATGGATCTTCATGTATCTCCTGACTCTGAACGGCATAGCTAAGTTCATTCCATGAGAAAGGGGCGGGGGGAATGGAGGAGGACCTACTGGTGCCTGCGGAGTGAATATTGGTATCATCACTCTAGGCACTCAGAGGAGGAGAAGGCAGCACCAGGCCCAGGATGCTGCTACCCCAGTCAGAACTCAGCTGTGCCAGAGATGGCCCCACTGCCCTTGGCTACTGGGCTGTTTGAGAGGAAAATTGAATTATAATCTTAACATCCTTTGTACATTTGGAAATTTGTCAGAGCAATTAAACGCTAATAAGGCTAGGGAGATTAAATGGATAGTTTCCTTAAAGATTACCCTCCACCACCCAAGGTCAGGTAGAAATCTGAAGTAATGTAGTGGCAGAGCCCAATCAGTCTGGCTGAATAAATGTCACATGAAAAGCAAGGAGTCATTCAGTTTTCTATATTTGAACATCTCATTAGAGTCGGTGTCATTTAAAGATGTATTGGGTGGCAGAAAGGTGACATTTGAGGTCTCTCATGGTAAGTCAAGCTCTTAATTATCTAATGGAGGTTAATGTGGCCATGGTATGGGGGAAAGCTGGGCATAAAAGGGACTAATGGATTATGTTAAGAACAGGTTTCATGGCGGGCCAGTAGAGTAGGCAGTTCACTAGACTGTCTAGCCAGAGTGATTCTTTCTTGCTGGTTTTCTGACAGGTTGAGGTGGAGACCATGGAAGAAGTGATAGCTAGGGGTGGGGAGCAGCTCACTGGGTAAAGTGCTGGTTGCACAAGCCTGAGGACCTGTGTTCAGACTCTCCAGACCCTGTGAAGACAGGCACAGTAGCATGTTTGTCATCCCAGCGTTCTTGTCAGTGAGGAGGGAGGCAGAGACGATGAAAACCAGCAGGGTAGCTAGCCTGGCATTCCGTCTGAAACAAGGTAGAAGGTGAAGGCTAGGACCTGGAGCTGACCTCTGATCTCTACACAGCTGCTATGGTGTATAACGGTTTTAAGAAAGGAACTATAGAACCACGACGGGTAGGGAAGCCACTGCTCCCCACCTGTCCTGAGGCAAACCAGAACAGCACAGGCTCTGGTGTAGTAGAGCTGAGCTGTGGAGCCTGTCATTAGACTGTCTTTCTGAACATCCACGGACAGGGATTTTGCCAATTTGTATCCTGTTCTTCTCCAAGAGTTAGGAACAGACGGTTGGCTGCAAACTAGCATGGTGGCTCCAACAGAATTTGGTGTGTGCCGATTTCTCTCCTACTCACACCTGCTTCTCTGATCAGTCACTGAACTATTTAACAAACTGCTGGTTGCAACACTCAGCCAACTGTCTTCCACAACCGTCCCCCAACCAACAAAACACAGTTGCATTTCCCAGAACATTGTTATTTTCTTAGAAAACTCCTAAAACCTAGATGATCTTGGATTTCCATTAGTTCCTCTTTTTATTCTACTTATACTTCCTGTGACTCCTGTGTATACCAGGTCTTGTGCTAGTGGCTGAGGTTACAAAGATAAATACAAACTACCATACTGCCCCTGCCTCCAGTGGCTTAAATTCTAATGATGGAAATAAATAAATAAAGCTTTTCAGCCGTATTATATATTTATATATTATATTCTCTAATACCCTTTTTATAAATAATATGTATTATATATATATGTATATGTGTATATATATAATAAGAAGTGTTGGAGAACTTTTTAAAATTAAATTAAAACAAGCAGTTAAAAAATAAAGAGTGGAAGGAGTAAAGAAAAATTATCATTAGTATTTTATTTTCCCAGGACACAGTCCATTTGGGAAGACCTGATCAAAATTGAGAAACCAAGCTTTACTTTACTGACATTTGTGAGGTCCCGTGTTTTGCATTAGCTGCAAGATCTGCACTTTCTCAGGTGATAATGTAGATGAGTTAAGTCAAACTTTATAATCTACTAACAAGACAAGGATTTAGAAAATTCTTAACCTTTAACTGTTATTAAGAGAAGAAACTGAGATTCAGAGAAAAGAGATACTTTCCCAAGGACACGTAATAAGTAAATTATCCTTCCAGATGGAGCCCCGGTCTTTTCAGTCTGAGTCAGCATTTGTATGAAGTTCTTAGGACGTCTGAGAGCTGCAAAGACCTGCTACTTTAGGATTGGCAATAGTAACTCACCAAGTACCTCTTTTTCTTGTATATATGATGAGATATATGATAGTAGGCCAGGGAAGCACATGCTTCATTCCAAGAGTCACTGGGGCTTTGGCATTAGCTCAGTTGATCATCCTTCTTCCAGCAGACAGAGCTGCCATTCCCATATGATACAGTGGTTCACTCCCACTTTGGAATGAAGGGAACACATCTAGTGTGTGTCTGGAGGTGGCCCAGAATACTTCCTCTGAGCAGCTTTCCAAGTACTAGGGATGCTTGATCAATGGCATTAAGAAGGGAACTCAAGTACCCACTGGAAAGTATCTTGGCAAAGGATCAGCAGTGAGATAAACAGTGTCACTTCCAAATCATCTGATAAGCACATTTATTTAATTTCCATCTAGTTGTTTAATTTCTTTAAATATTTGTGTGTGTGTGTGTGTGTGTGTGTGTGTGTGTGTGTGTGTGTGTGTGTGATGTGTGGCAGAGGTTGACTCTCGGGAGTTGGTTTTCTCCTTCTACCATGTGAGTTCCAGGGATGGAACTTAGGTTGTCAGGCTTGGCAGGAGCACCTTTACCCGTGAAACCATCTTGCTGGACCTCCATTAACTTCTTGAAAAGTGATAGGAGGCAATGGGGTGCTCTAGAGGAAAGAAGTACCTTCTAGTCCTTGCTGCAACCCCCATCCTCACAGCTTCACCTTATACAACACCCAGTCTGAACCTCATTTTTCTCATCTCTAAGATAAAAGGGCTAAACTTTGGTCAATCTCAGAAACAAGAGTTTCTCTTTCCCCGCATGGAAATAATGTCTACCTCCCTTAGACATAGTAAGATGATGACCTGTGGAACTTGGTGGCCCATAAGACCACTAATCTCATCGACCATCAGTGGCTCTACCTCCAAACTGTGAATGTCATCACTGATCTCTGGACCTGAATAAAAGAGATCTCAGGTTCAGAGAGGCCCTTGGAAAGTTAATTCATTCTGCTCATGTTATGCTTATAGCCTCAGTTGGAGTTATGGTCATTTTTGTTTAATACCAAGGATTCTCATTTTATAGAAGCGAACATGTTGCTTTTTAATGTAGACTTGCTCATATTCCCATGGTAGCAGCTGGGGTTTCTATCACATTTCTGCACAGTGGATAGCCTCAGGAGGGGCCTGTGAAATGTAGCTTCAACCACAAAGGGGTAACTGTGAGCAAACATACATGACCTCCTGGTATCCTTGCCTTTCTCTACACACCTAGAGGACCTCCACCTTGGTAAAGTGTAGGACACTCAGACATTTCAAGAAGAGCTCAAAGGATGCCTTCCTTTGATACCACTTCTTTTGTCTCTCCGATTTCTAGTCCACAATGGGACCACAGGGGGCAGGGCAGAAGGGAGGAATCTAGTGGCTTTACCACACTTCCCCACCAATGACACCACTTCTGCTCTGCCCCCAGTTTTTATATTCCATTTGGAAAAAAACAAAAACAAACAAAAAACCCCAAATTTGGATGGGTCGTCATACCCAATATATTAGTTATTTCTGTTTACTGTGACAACATACTTGTCAAAAGTAATCTAAGAAAGGAAGTGTGTACGTTGCTTCACAGATTGAGGATATGGTCCATCATTGAAAGCATGGCCGTTGGAGTATGAAGCAGCTGGTTGCACTACATCAGCAGGTCAGGAAGCAAAGAAAGACGAATTCTGGTGCTCAGCTGGCCTCTTCCACTTCACCTAGTCTGAGATCCCAGCCCATGGAATGGTACTGCTCACCGTCAGGGTGGGTCTTCCCATCCAATGAACCCATTCTAGAAGTCTCCTCATAGACATGCCCTAAAGTTGGTCTCCTAGGTGATTCTAGATCCTGTGGGCTTGAAAATCAATATTAACCATCATGCCTACCTTCCTTTGGAAGATAGTTTATGGCACATGCTGTCACCGTCATGTTATTTCTGAAAGTGGACCTCACCTGCAAACTAAGTTGGTTACCTTAGATTAACCAAGAATACCTTTTAACACCAAGTAATTTTCTTCACAAAAGCATTATGGGAAACACAACAGGGCCATGCTCTTACAGTCATTATAGCTGTTATCCTGATCGCATCTGTCAAGCAGAGATAGGAAGATTTCCACACCCAGCCTCACCTTGGAGAAAGCGAACTTTCAGTCCCACCAGCTCTCTTACTTCCCTCAGGGAGAGTGACTCCATCATGGTCTCAAGTCATCTGGCCATTCTGGAGACCCAGGGTTACTTGCCTCTGCTTTTCACATCTAGTCGGGGCTTATAGGTGCTACCCAACGTTCCCAGAAAAATCTATGAATATAGCTGACAGGGTTGCACAAGGACCAGTCACTGTAGCCAGAGAGGTGGCCCATGTCGTTGACATAAGCTCAGGTCAGGTGTTCTACCTGTTGAGGGCAAGGGTCAGATTATGTGAAAGTCCAGAAGAAATGAGGGGCCATGGGGACAGAAGAAGGGAGGAACAGACATTGGGAATGAAATCAACATCCACCACACCTCCCTCTGTCTCTCTCTGTCTGTCTCTTTGGATGAGAGACTGGGACTAGGTATGGAGAAATTTACAAATCTGTCCTGCCATCATACTCCACATTATTCAAAAAGTTCTTTACTTGTGCTTTGTTCAGGTCAACACACCCAACACCAGTGACAATCCACATGAGGTCAGAGCAATCAGCTCCTCCTAGCTCTCCTTGGACTGCTTTGAACACACTGGATTTTAACATTCCCTCCGTTTCTGAGTCTAAGGGAATTCTGAGCCCTGAGGATTTTTGCACAAGGGTAACCTTCAGTTCTTCTTCTCCCTGCTCTTGGGGGCCTCTGTTAGAACCAAGGAGCTCTTGCTACTTTTAAGAGGAAAAACTGCATTCTGATGTGCAAACACGCTCGCATATTCATGTACTCAAAATCTAATTTTAGCTGCAAGAAGCTTCATTATAAGATGCTCACATAATTAAGCAGTTTTCTTCCCAGGGCCTGGGAGCCTGTCTATTCTTCTCTCTCATTTACACATCACTGAGATTATCAGAATGTGTTTTAGTTCTTTAAAATTATATATTTTGGTTTTTCCAAATTGATCCACAACGGGAGATAAAATCCATGAAAATTACATGTTTTAAACGCAGGTTTGTGCCACTTCCTAGCCTTGCTACTCGAGTTGGAAGCTGTAGATGGTTAGGGTTTTGCTGTTCTCTTCTAGTTGGGTCCTGATGCAGTTGTCGCATGGCTGCTTCCCAGACGGATTGGCTTTGAGGATTTGGCTAGTGAGTACAGCAGCATCCTCTCTACTGAGAAGCCAAGAGCTACAGATGAGTCAAATGGACTTCCCCAAAAGGTAGGCAGATACCCCCTCCTAATGAGGCTGATTGGGGTGACCTGTTGAAGGTCAGCCACCACCTCAGGGACTTTTCACTTTTATTCATACAGCACAGTGAATCTCAAGGCCATGTGAGCTGATAGCACTCCATCTTAAAGGAGGAGAGGCCTTTGGGTACCTAGCAGCTGTGAACATATCACTCCAACGACCCAGATAACCTCTCTGGGACTGCTACTCTCCCAGACTCCTGAGATGGCAGGGGAAACCCAGGGTATCATGTCTGGCTGTGGACCCTATCAGGTCTCCCTCCACATTTTGCCCTTCCAAGCCTTTGGGGACTACTGGATGGCCAGCAGGACGCAATGAGTCATCTCAGAAGGATGCTAGCCCATAGGTCATCTCAGGAGGACAAGCTAGCCTCCTGCTCTCTAAAGGCTGACATCATGTCTGCTGACTATTTGAGATTCTGGGATGCAGGTGTTTCTGGGCTCCCCTTCAAGACATCACAGACATTCCTAGGGTGGGACCTCAATTGCTCCTTCAGAGTGGACTGTGGAACTATCCCAAACCTGTACATATTGATGGAGACTCCAGCCTTCCCAGATTTATGTTGAACTGAGTGATGCTGAGGGAGGGTCAGGAATAAGTTCCTTAGATTTGGTCTTTGCACAGTGCCTCAAACTCCTGCATATTCTATTTGTGTGATTTTTAAAAAGTTCATGATTTTCTGCCTGTTGTGGTTGCACACACTGGTAGGATTTGCTGAAGGAGGCAGAGGCAGGAGGATCATGATGTTCAAGGCCAGCCTGGGCTAAACATTTTCAGCTAGGTGCAAGCCTTTAATCCCTGAGTCAATCCTTTAACTCAGGAGGCAGCAGCGAGCAGTTCGAAGTGAGTTCGAAGCCAGCCTGGTCTACAGAGTGAGATCCAGGACAGCCAGAGTGACAACAGAGAAACCCTGTCTGGAAAAACCACCACCAACAACAACAGTTATCATTTTCTTTGAGTAATTCACTTCTCTATCCCATCTTCAAAGCCCTAAACCCTGTCTTCCATGTGACCCATTTAGCTGGCAGGGCTTCTCACAGAGCTTCTTATGTGATTTGTTGGATTGTTTCCATTTCCAGTTTGATTTCAGTTTGGGTTTTCTCGAGAATTCTTTCTACCTATTCATTGAATTCTATTTTCGTATTCTAAATTGTCTTCCTTATTTCATTCAGTGGTTTGCTCTTTTTCCATACATCAAACGATTTATCCCTATCCCCTATGAGTTCACTCACGTGTGTATCTGTGTCTCTGAGTTTTTTGAACATGTTTATAATTTGTTTTGAACTGTGTCTTGTGGTTTTTTGTTTGCTTGTTTGTTTGTTGTTGTTTCCCTAAGCTATCGGATCGGCGACTCTTGTGGGGGAGAGATTGTCTTAGCTTCTTGTATGGCTTCTGTTGTCCAATGAGACCTGGTCATGTGAAGTTAGGTTGAGGGGTGAGAGCCTGTCTGGCTGAATTATGCTGAGCCTAATAGCCAGGGGTGTGTAAACAAAAGTTCTATTTACAGGTATGGGATATCTCCTTATGAGTTGTTGGTCACTGTTTTCTTAGTCAGGGTTTCTATCGGTGTGATAAAACATGACCAAAAGCAACTTGGGGAGGAAAAGGTTTATTTCACCTTAAATCTTGAAACTCCATCACTTAGGGAAGTGAGGGCAGGAGCTCAGAGCAACAAACAGGAAGCAAGAACTGCAAGGAGAAGCCATGGATAAGTGCTACTTATTGTCGTGCTCCTCAAGGCTTCCTCCGCCTGCTTTCTTACACTGTCTAGGACCACATGCCCAGGCATGGCACTACCTCCAAAGACCTGGGTCCACTAACAACCATCTTAGTCAAGAAAATGCACTACAGACTCTCCTACAGGAAAGTCTGATTAGGGCATTTTCTCATTTGAGATCGTTTCTTCCAAAATGACTCTAGCTTGTGTCAAGTTGACAAAAAACTAACCAGGACGGTCCATGGAGACCCCAAAGTAATGGGAAACCAAAACAATATCAGCCATTCCTCTTGGCTGGCCACCAGAGCTTAGTTGATAAGACACTATTGCTGAAGCTATCACACATTTTTGGGTGCAATATACAGAGAAATTAAGCTGTAACTGAGCTGGCAGCCTCTTCCCCATGGCCAGCTTTCACAGTACTGCAAAGTGCAAGGCAAGCTGTTGAGGGAGAAACAATCTTATCGTAGTTAGCTTCAGTCATCAGCTTGACATTTTTGGGGAGAAGAAACTTCATTTGGGGCATCTCCCCCTTAAGATTAGCATATGGCCACATGAGTGTGGCATTTTCTTGATTGCTAATTGATGTGGGAGGGCTTAAGCCACGGTGGTGCTACAAACCCTAGGCAGGTGGACCTGGGCTGTACAAGAGAGGTAACTGAATAAGGAAGACAGCTATGGAAGGCTGTCTGCTGGCCCTGACTGACAATGGAGGCATGATCTCACAGCAATGGTTTCTTACAGTGGCCCTGTACCAGTCTTGGCCTGTTGTTAATAGTCACATGGATGGGTGTGTGTGTCTCACCTACGCCTCCCTGCCGAACAATGGGATGCTGATGGATTCCGGGGATAGGGCAGATATTGTCTTCAGTTGTGTACTCACTGATGAGCTCACTATGTCCCAACAAATAGTTTCACATCTATGGTTTCACAGATGGGCCTGATTCAACTCAGTGGGTCACAAGACATACAGACGTGGATGTGGGAACGGACTTGTAGGCAAGAGGGGTGTGTGATTAAACAAGGAGTAGACTCTGTAGGAAGGACACGCAGGTATGCAGTTGGGGGAGGCAGCTCTGTGGTACATACTACCTCCTGTACTCCCAGACAGTGACTCCAGCCGCCATGGTTTGGCCGGGCTGGGGTGTCACATGACATCCTCTTCATCGACTGGTCACACTACTTTTCCTTTTTATACATCTTTGCTTGGATTGAGGGCTGTCTCCCTGACAGCCCTCCTAGGGCAGAACCCTAGACCCTGCTAGGTTCACCTAATCTAGAGAAGCCCTCTGGAGTTCAGGTCTACCTCAGCCTTCACCCTTGCCAGGACCAGTATGCAATCATCCCTTACCCCCATCCCTGTACCTTGCACCCAAACTATGTCCATCTCTGAACACAAGGCATGCAGCAAAGGTGACCCAAGAAGGCTGTGAGCATACGTAGTTATTCTGGTCTCGGGCTGGCAGTCTGGGCTGAACACTAAAAGGTCGTGAGAACAGAGTCCATTTCTCTATCCCTCCTCCCATTGCATAGGTAAAAGGACCTGCACTTAGAACTACCCCATTGCTTTACAAGCACACCAGGGTTGCTGGGCCTCTCTGCACATGCTGCTCTCTGCCCAACTGTCCTTCCCTTCTTGGCAAAGACCATTCTCATTCCAAACCACCTCAAGACTGAAGCATTCCCTGAAGATCCTGGGGGTATAACTCAGCCTTTGGAGACCACACAACACACATATTCCTCTGTGACTGGGTTCTCATGCCCACTAGGACAACCCCATAGCTGGCGAGATGGGCAAGAAGGGAGCATGAGGGAGCTGTTACACCCACCCTCTCCTTGTGAGCAGTCAGACAGAAGGCAGAGAGGGGGTGATCGAGGAAGACTCTATCACTACCTTACTGTCCTTTGGCGAAAAAAATGGGCCAAGAACGGGAACAATGCTGGCTTTAGAAATAAAGGTAGAGGCAGTGTGACATGGCAGCAGTCACAGGCAGTGTCAGAGTGAATGCAGTATCGGGGAAGCTCTGCCAGTTTGTTTGGTTGGTTTTTGTAGCCCAGGCTAGCCTCAAATTCACCATGTAGCTGAAGATGACCCGAGTGCTTGATCCCACTGCTTCCGCCTCCCAAGTGCTAAGACAGTAGGTGGATGTCTCTAGGTTTGGTTTGCACAGAACTTTCTGTGTGACCTCCACAGAACAGGGGTCTGCCACCTGTGGGGCAGCTGTTCCTAGTGGCCCCTGAGGTACACCGCCTAGGGCCTTTCATGCCCACCGCAAAACCCTCCTGCATATGGTCTTCCTCGGGTCTGGAGAGTCCCTGGAGGCCAAGCCCCCCATCGCATCTTTGGCCCTCCCTCTACATGGGCAGCTTTGATGCCCCATCTTCCCAAGACAGGTTGGATGAAGGAGCAAGTGGACCACTCTGGGCTGTTGGTAGTTGAGAGAGGCGAACAGGGCTATGCTGAGTAGTAGTGGCTGTCCTGAGTATGTGTGCTTGTAGGGGTGG
The DNA here is from genome assembly GCA_026225945.1 of Cricetomys ansorgei. NCBI lineage: Eukaryota > Metazoa > Chordata > Mammalia > Rodentia > Nesomyidae > Cricetomys > Cricetomys ansorgei. The sequence goes on from JAMJFZ010001899.1 coordinate 1,976,118, forward strand.
GGTGGGAGCAGCAGAGGGCTCCATGCTACCAGTGCTGCCAGCCCCCCACCCACAGAGAAGAGAGAGGCGGAGACAGTGTTCTCAGTGCCAGGATGTCACAGCACACACATTTATGGGATGTCAGACATGCAGCCAGGGTCACATGGTACCCATCAGCATCAGTCTGTCTGTCCACCTCCGCCCCCACTACTTAGAGCACTAATGCTCACTCAGCACAGTCTTCCAGAGCCACAGACTCCCAAAGTCTGTTTATGCCTAGCGGGACCCAGGAAGCCCTGGGCCTCCCAGAATCTTGAGTATGTGCACATGTGTGTGTGTGAGGCAGACAGCTAGTCTCTGTGAGCATACACCTTGGCTCCTGTGTGTATGTGTCCATATCTGGCTAGGTGTGCAAAGCTGGGAGTGTCTGGCCCACCCTACTTGAGTGGCTTAGGCACATTAAAATGGGCACTGTGGATGTGGGATGATGTCTAAGTGTGTCTGAGGATGTGTAAGTGTCTGGCAAGGAGTGTCCTGTGATATGAATTTGTCTGGGTGGGGTTTGTGCTGCCCAGGATCCTCTGTACACAAAGCAGCACCCACAGGAACACTCTGATGACTGTGTGGCAGCAGCCATGCATCCCAGGAGTCCACGGGTCAGTGCACTAGAGCAGTGCATCTCGGCAGGAGCAGGTAGCCAGGGCCGGCCTATCATCTGGGCACATACTCCCTGGGCAGCCCAGCCCAGTTGTGGTCACGCAAGGCCTGGTCCACTGTCCGGATATAGCCATTGATCAAGTCCTTCATCTCAGGGGTGAAGGGCTCCGGGTCGTGAGGGCGCCGGCCACGCCGCCTGAAGCTGCCCTCTTTGTTGTTCTCCACACAGAGAAGCCGCTCCTCACTCACAGACACATTGAGGAAGGCCACCATCTCCCGCAGTGTGGGCACCAGGCTGCGCCGCAGCTCCTCGTAATGCACGACCAGCAGCCGCTTCCCATACTTGAGCCAGTCCAGGACGTGTGAGGACCACCACGAGGCATAGCTATTCACAAAGTCCGGCCATTCTGGAGCAGGGAAAGAAGCACCGACGTTAGGGGGTGCCTTCTGGGATTTCTGGGCCTACCTAGGAGAGGGGTGCAGCCAGCTTTTTGACCTCTCACTGTCTACATTAACCGATTTGGGAGTCCAGTTTGATAAAAGGGTTCCTATCAGGCTAATCTTGGAAGAGTCCTAAGTCTGCCTGGAAGACAGTGATCTTGGGTACCAAGTTAAGGTAAACACAACCTGCCTTGTGTCAAGTGAAAGCTGGCTCTCTCCTGTGGGCTGCGAGTTCTCTGTCCTTTGAGACTATCCTGGACAGGGTAGAGTGTGGTTGGGCCTGTGAACCCCAGGCCATGATGGCATAATGAGATAAAAGGATCAAAATCAGCAGGGAACCTGAGCAATCTGTCTCTGTGCAGAGGACCCTGGCCACTGGGCACATCCAATTTTAAGGCGAAGGGGACAGTCGGGGGTTCTACTGCCTGCCTTCTGGACCAATTGGCCTGCATCCTGTGACTGATGGTTAATGCATGCCATTAGCTTCTGAGCACCAGTGAGGTGAGGGTGCTGTGCAGAATGGTGTGTTGTGCAAAGTAAACACAGCATGTGAAGTATGCATGTGGGGCCATGTAGCGTGATGGCTGATTTGAACTCGTAAGCCTGCTGCGGGTGGGAGAGGCAGCAGGGAGGGATGTGGAATGAAGCCACAAGGTTTTGCAGATGTATGCCATAAGATGCCCTTTTCCAGAACATTAAGAAATTAACATATTTTTTGGAGGGGGGCAGGGTATGAATAACAGTCTCAATAAAGAGTTTCCAGTTAGCTGCACAGCATATATCTATTATCCCAGCACTGCAGAGGCTGAAATAGGAGAACTGTGAGTTCAAAGCCAGCCTGGGCTACACGGAAAGTTCTAGACCAGTGTAAGATGAATACTATTATTTTGTTTAAAACAGTTACCATAGTTGGGCTATTGTACTGGTGTACTATGGCTTGCCTCCTGCCATCTTCAAAAAATAATCCTAAGAGATCGGACAATCCCTGTTTTGAAGATGGGAAAGCTGCTTTCTGTGGAAAAAGTTCAAGCTTGTTCAGGGTCATAAAGCTTCTAAGAGTCACAGGAAGAGCCAAGCTCAGCATGGCTGTCATAGCCTAATGAGGGCTGATCTCTTGCCAAAGTTCCTGCATGCCTAAAAGCAGGTAAGGATGGCTGTCGGGGTCTGGCCTAGGCAGTTAGGAAGTGGGATGTCTGAGAGGCAGTCCTGGTCACCAGTCAGTCCCAGAAGCACAGGTTCAGCTGACACTGGCCCTGTAGCATCTCCACTTTCTGCTGCCCTGAGTAGAGCTTTATTCAAGACTTAATTGACATCGTCACCTCTAGACCTGCACCTCTATCAAATATCATCATACTGGGGACTAGGGTCCAACAGAAAATGGAGGGCGACAAGGGCCAGACTCTGTCACTTCAAGGGTAGGCTGTTCAGCTAGGATCCTGACAAATGAGAAAGGGTAGATTTTAGGAGCCAAGGTCAACAGGCTAACTTCATGAAGGGAGCTTCCACCCTGAATCAGGAAACCAGGGTCATATGACTGAATGACATATATTGAAGTCCCTAGACTCCAATATGGTGGTATATTGTGGATGCCTGTGTGTAGAAGGGGCTTTTGAGTGGCTCAGGTTAGATAAGGCCATGAGGGTAGGGCCCTTGAGGTGAGGTTAGTGTCCCTACAAGAAGAAGTCACCATGGAGTACTATCTGAAAGCTGGAAGAAGGGCCTCCTCACCAGACACTAAATCATCCAGCTTCCAGAAACATGAAGAATAAAGAACTATTCCTTAAGGCCCCCATCTGTCATACCTTGTTATGGTAGCCCAAGCTGACTAGGGAGCAGGGCTTGAGACCCAGCTCTGCCACCCATCGACCAGGCATCATAGACAAGTCAAGTTATTCTCTGGGCTCATCTGGAAAGTTACATGGACAGTGATTCCTCTTCAGGACACAGTAGAGTCAGTGAGGATGGCTTAGGAAAGCCTGCCATGCTGGGCCTTGAAAACAGACCAGGCATACACATTATCCTCCCTTCTCTGGATGGCATGTGGAAATGGCCTCGTTTCCTAAAGGAGGATCTCGGTGATTCAGGCAGAGGGGCAGACTGGGCCATATGCATCTAGAACTGCCTCAGCGCTGTGCAAGTTCCCGGGTATGTATGACCTCATCACCCACCTGGGGGTGGACAGAGGAGATTTTTGGCCTGCCATCTGTCTGGCAGTCATATAAAACACCACACTGTGTGGACAGAGCAAGCTTGGAGAAGACAGGGAAGAAGTAAGTGCAACCAGGCCCTTCCGAAGCCAGGAGTGTATACTAATCCTGTATCACCCTGCCATACCTTCCAGTCCCCTGCCCAGGCCATCTGTCCCTCACCTTTGCTCTTCCAGTTGCGGTCAGGTGCATAGCCCAGGTGTCCAGCACATTTCCTGTTGAATTCAGCAACTAGGGATCTGTAGGGGTTCCTGATGAGCAGGATGGCGGAGTCAAACATCTCGATCTCCCTCTGCCCACTCTCGTGCGTCTTCACGCAGATGGTGCGCCGACTCCGCCAATGGTCCTTCTCACCCTTGAACCCTGCTCAGGAGGAACGAGAGGATCTCTGTGGGGAAAGGTACCCTCATTCCTACTTGGGGTGATCCCTCTTCCACACTAACACAAGGACTGATGACATCTGAGGAGTACTGGGGGATCTATGAGTGCGGACAGGAGAGGCCTCCACAGTGAGTGACTCTTGTCTCAGAAAAAGTGTGAACAGGAGGGGTCTACCAAAGGGGAAGATGACGTTCACCTCAGCTCGAGGTGAATTACCTCCTGAAGTCCTCAGGTGTCAAAAAGGCAAGGTCCTGACTATAGGCACAGAAAGTACACACACTTGCTTGTCTTTCCAGATAATTTCAGAGGAGCATTGTAAAGAATTGTGTGAGCTAACCAGAGTCCAGATGAAGAATGTGGCTCAGAGTGGGTGTGAGACCTATACAACATCACACAGCATCCTGACAATGGTGCTAGAGCTCTGTCTGTGTGCCCTTGAGTGTCCTTGTGAAGCCCCCACCTTCTAACCATCTCTCTCCAATGGAGAAAGACAGCCACCATGGGTCAGTAAACAGGGGCAGCTTCACCCTCTGACCTCAGGCCATATCCTATCACAGGTCCCTGGACTGTCACATGAGTAGAGACACTCTACTATGGGCTCCGGGGCAGGTCTGGCAAAGGCAGTGTGGCCCAAGTGCAGAGCACAGGGGCTTAAAGGAACAGCACAGGAGAGACTACAAAGTGGGATGTCCTGTAAGTCTTTCTGGAAAGATGTTGCCTGGAGTCCCTAGCCCATAGGTCAGCTTTGCCCGGGACACCCAGCTCTGAGAATAGCTTTATAAACCTCCACAAGCTTGTCTTGGGGTTTTGGAAACAGAGTACCAATGCCACCCATTGGTAGTGACAGCAAAGTATCAGTATCTACAGTGGCAGGAGGCTTCCCTGGTGCCTGAAAAATGCAACTCTCAAACCCAGAAGTGGGGGTTACCCACTGAAGTCGCTACCGTCATGGGCCAAACAGCAGAAGCTGTTGCCTTGATTGATCTTACCGAACAGGAGGAAGAGACCATGAAAGGAAGATTCAAACTATGGCTAAATGAATGTCAGGTGGTACCTGAAGGCCTGCAGCCCAGGTGTCTCCTGGCAGCCCCGAAGCTGGCTATTCCATTCTTTGGCCACCTATCTACGTGTATATCTAGGCAGCTGGTACAGGCCTTCTAGGCAAACAGTGTAGGTCACAGCATGCTGGACACAGAGGCCAGCCAGAGAAGGCAGGACCATGTGCTCAGTTGGCTACCTCCTCTGGCATCTGCAGGTGCCCTTAGCATCGCGAGGAAGATGAGGCTGGGCTATACATATGTACAACCAGGTTAAGAACTTGCTGCCAAACACAGACACGTTTCTGTCCCTGACAGAATTGGCTTTCTAGCAAACCAAACTCTGGTTAAGAAACCCAGAGCAAATGTTGCATCGTTTGTTGCCAAATTTAGTTGCCACTTGATTTGTCTGAGGGTCTTTGTTCTTGAGCAGTACACAGACATGAGTCATTTAAGTTAATTCACTCAGCAAAGCAAGGCCTCTTATTTCTACAGGGGAAAGATTAGAAATCATAAAGTCCTTGACCATTTCTGGACCAATTAAAAAACTGCACTTTGATGAGCTACTCCTTTGCCTGAAAAAAAAAAAAAAGGAACAAGCAGATTAACTTTCACCCTCACTGGGGGCTCTAGGAAATCCTAGTGCTGAGGAGGGCTGGTTTGTGAGAGGACCATTATGTGGCTCCCCCACCCCCAACCCTCCGGCAACCCTGGCTTACCTTTGTTGTACAGGGTGCCATCAAAGTAGTAGCTTCCTGTGTAGAAGCCAGTGGCATGTTCAATCAGATGCCTTGCCCATGTGTTCCCAGCTCCAGGGAAGCTCGACAGAGCCACAAACACCTTAGACTTGTTAGGCAGGAACCTCCGGTCTGTGCACCGGGTGTCTGAAAATCCACAAGTCATCATGGAGTCACTCACCCGCACTGTGAGCTCAGATCTGTTCTGGAGTCCTCTGGACAGGGACTGGTGATTAAGGAGTCTGACACTTGCACCTTACTATGCAGGTTAGTGGCTGGTGATGTGGGAAGGCCTCCCATTCCCTGGTAGCTGGGAATTGTGTGCTCTGGAGGTCCTCACCCGACTCTGTCTCTATGGGCCTGCCAAAGCCTTTTGGCATAACACAGAGAACTCCAGATTCTGCTAGAGGAGGTGGACAGGGGTAGTGTCTGCATCCATTCATGCAGTGCAATGAACTGAAGCTGGGCTGACTTTAGGTGAGCAACTGTGCTTCTTATGTGCCTTTTCCAGGGCTGCTGGCAGAAGTACAAGTCACTAGGGGACAGTCCTAGGGGAAGGCAAGGGGATGCTTCTCCCTAAGAGGCAGTCCTCCCCATCAGTCTCTCGGGCCAGCAGGAGCCAATGCAATGATACTCACCCAGTAGGGCTGCCAGCACAGGGAGGCTGCTGAGACCTATGTGCCCTTCCTGTGCCTCTGAGTCTTTACCTTTGTATTATTTACAGAGTCTCCCTCTCTCTGCCTCTTTTACTACTAACTCCAATGGCTCCTATTTTCAAAAGGAGCCTGGCCTCACCCTGTCCTTTCCTCTCTCCTGTCCACTAAGAAGAGACACTGGGAACTGTACACACCCTGTACCCTAAGGGCTGCCCAGTCAGGCATACTTAGCCTATCTAGCGTTAGCAGCTCTTGGGCCCCAAACCAAAGCCACAGTCAAGCAGGTATGCAGAGCTCACCTTGCACAGGTGTCTGATAGACCTCACAGTAGCCAGGTAGCCCCTGAGCCTCGGGGACCTGACTGCACAATGCTCCATCCACAGCGTCCCGCAGGCTGAACTGAGGGGTGGGGTAGGCGCAGTAGCAGGCCCAGCCTCGGAGGATGGCCAGAGGAAACTCCTGTGGGGAAGGAAAAGAGGGGCATGAGGTGAGGGAGGGAGTGGCTTGTGCCTGCAGCTCAGGTATGAGCTGGAACCTGTGGAGGTGCTGCCACTCACAGAGGGTCCTCAAGGATGACTGCCAGCCTCTACCACCAGGACAGTCACAGCAGTGAGTTGTGACTTCTGCCCTGCAGGAGCCCAGAGTGGACGGGGTGACAAACCAACAGTCACCACGCTGCATGGGCATTGCTGTGGGAGGTGAACAATGTACAGAAAGCTGGGCAGACCCTGGAACTGGGTCTAGGTGCGGGCAGCCGGGAAGAGTCTTGCACATGTGAACTTTTGAGGACCAGGAGCCAGCTCCACTGCTACAGGGCAGCTCCAAGAATAACATGCCACATCATTAGATAACAGGTCTTGAGCCCTGAGAAGGGGCCCAATCCCTTTGGCCAGCCATGACCCTGGAAAAGGACAAAAGCCAACCCATGGCCTTGAGGTCCCACAGCAGAATAGAAACAGATTTCTATAGTCTTTTTACCAAAGCTGGAAGAGTCGAGAAACATAAATTTTGTTCCTTTCTGACATGCTCAAACGATGGGGGTTTCCTGGAAATGGAAAGTCTCTGCCAGGCAAAGAGGCTGGACACACCTCCTTTTGAGGGCCCACGCGGCTCTTGATCCCCTCTGAAGTGTCCACATCACACAGCAGAAAGAGCGCCACTCATTTTACAACAAGAGCAAGATGCTTAACCCACTCAGAATCTGACCATTTGATAAAAGGTAATAAAGTCCACTATGTAGACTGATGGCAAGATAAGTTGGGCCCCAATGGTTCAGCTGGTGCCTGGCATCCAGTAGGCATTCCACACAGGAATGGACTATCTTCAGCTTCCTCGCCCCTTTGAGTGTTAACCGCAGATCATCCAAAAAATGCCTCCACTCACTTCCCTGACACATGTCCGTGAACACCCACTATGTGCCAGACAATAGGTGGGACACTCAGCCGCCCCCACCTCACATCTCCCAAGGTGAGTGGCAGGTCTCTTAGCACAGAGCCTGTGCGACAGAGGGAGGCAGTGGGCGGAGGACGGTGTTTGCCACGAAGGGAGCTGCTGCACAAACCTTTTTATTTTTTGCCCACAGCAAGAAATCTCATAAATAAATAAGGAAAATCAATAGTGTTTTCCGTGCGTGGCTTGGTAAAGCTGAGGAGCTATGCACTTATGTTAGACAAAAGATAGTGTCGAAGCCAGGGGAGGCAAAGCGGAGCCTGGGAGATGCAGCTAGGAGGAAACTCTGATCCCTGACCCCCACTGCCGGGTAGACCCTCTCTTCCGAGCCCAGAAACCCCTGTCTCTTACCTCCCCCATCCTAGGGGGAGGCACAAGGGACTGACAGGTCCCACTGTGTCTGTACGTAGGTTCCACATGGGCCCTCACACTGTTTTACAGATAAGCCCCTTTGGTGGCCTGACTCTCACAACTCAGCCAGCTTTTCTGGAAGCAAGATTTCCTGCAGATGTGAACTGGTGAAAAGCAGAATGGCCTCTTCTCTTCAACCCACCTCCCCCCCCCCACACTCACACACACACTGGTGTCCTGCCTTGCTCCTCAGTAGTACCTTCATCCCAGCGTGGGCTACCAGGCCCCTATGTTGCCCTTTGGGAGTACACAGTGGCCTGGTGGTGTCTTGCTCACTCCAGGCCACACAGATTGTCTCAGAGTCTCAGAACGGGACCTCATAGAGTTAATTAAAATGAAGCCATAAGGTTGGGATGGCCCTTGTGTCCTTATAGGAAGAGCAGGCCGGGGCTCAGGAAAGATACAGACCTAAGGGAAAGCATCCAACAACACTGGGAGATACAGGACAAGGAGAGAGGCTTTAGGAGAAACGAAGCCTGCTGGTACTTCCACCCTTTGATTCCAGCTTTAGCCTCCAGAGCTAAGGTTACTTAAACCTGCGGTTCAATCTGTCCAGCCCATGGTGCTGCTGCTGCAGCCTGAGTCAGCTAAGACAACGCTCTCTCTGTTTCTTGGCTATTAAGTCAGGTTCCCATCCCAGGGTCTTTGCACCTGCTATTCCAACTGCTTAGAATGTTCCTCCCACATACTCCCCTCTGCCTACTCCTTTCCGACCTGCAGTACCTCCCACCTTCTCCTCTGCTGTGTGTGAATACTGCTTAAGACATTCCTGATGAAATGCTCTGACCCCAAGTGCACAGCTTGGTCAGCTTTGACGAACACACGTTGGGACAGGCAGCATTTCCATCCCCTTGGGTTCTACTGTCCTCTTTCTCCAACACCCCCCCCCCCACCAACCTAAGCAACTGCTACCCTGCTTGCAATCACCACGGATCAGCGGTATCTATTCTAGAGTGTTATATAAATAGAATCACCCAGTGTAGATTTTTGCAAGTCTAGCTTCTTTCATTCAGAAAACCATTTGTTTAACCCATCCCCGTTGCTCTACATGTCAGTACCTCTTTCCTCTTTGCCGTCACATAGAATTCCACGTGTGGAGGGGACATGTGTTGACCAATTCACTTTTTGGACAGCCATCTGAGCAGTTTCCAGTTTTTAGCCACCGTGAATAAAGCTGCTTTGAAACATTTCAGGATGACTGTCTCACGTGCAAACACCTACCCTTCCACCCTGTTCACCGCTGTACTCAATGCCACACAGCATATGCATGTTGTACTTCTCTGCCCCACTTACGAGAATGTCAACAGGGAAGGTATTTCTGTGTGTCCTGTGTGTTGCCGCATCCCCAGGGTCTAAAACCGTGTCTAGTGTGAGGCAGATGCATTTAGTAAGTGTTTGATGGATGAACAAATGGATGGATGAATGAAGGAGTGAATGAACATCCTTTCCCCATTCCACCAACATCAAATGCTATTGGCAACAAATCAAGCTATACTCCCGCTGGCCAAGGTCAAGGGCAGCAGAGGGTATGAGGGAGGAGATAGTGGGTACCTCTGAACAAGCCCTCCGAAGCCCAAGGCCCTGCTATCCTGGGATTCCTGCTGAGGCCAGCCATCTCCCCAGCCTGAGTGTTCTGCCGAGGCCGGCGGGCTCCTGGCTCTTCACAGTGGCTTTGGTGCGGCTGAGGTTGAGCCTTCTGTTCTCATATCCCAGGGCTGCCCATCTCGCATGCCCGCCGCTGCCCACACCAGTGACCCAAACCTTTCTGCTTCCCTGCGTGGATTAAACTGTCAAGTTTCTGGGTGTTTGCAGAGCAACGGGAGAGCTGCAGAGAGTAATGCAGCTTTATTTACAACATAACCGCCTCAGCGACATCACTGGATTCTGAAAACACAGAACAATTTTCAGCCCTGTGGGATTTTGAGGACACGATTTCCATAAAAATTAAATATTGATGAATCTTATCTCTCTCTCTGCCAACTTCCCAGCTCTCTCATGGCCCTGCCCCCACTCCAACCATCAATGAGAGAAAAAGACAGAGAGAAAGGTGGGGAGGGTATTTGATAAAAACCAGGTGGAAAACGTAAGCAGAAAGCTGGAGCGTGGGGTTGTTGGAATCAAGCAGAGAATGAGGAAAGCCAGCGAGGCCTGCATCCCAGGACAGGATGGATGCACAGCTTGGTCTTGATCCTGCTCCTCTGGGCATGAGCTGAGGTGCCCGGGATGGGGACTCAGGCAGGATGAGTCCTGAGACAGAATAGGGCACTGTGGCTTGCAGGGAGCCATGAGCAAAGGCTGGTCTGTGGCTGTGGATCTCTCCATTCAAAGGAGTGGGATCAAGGGGCTGAAATGGCCTATAGGTGCCTTTCAGAGTACCCAACAGCACTGAGAGTGGGAGTGTGGGTAAGGCTCAAAGAATGGGCCAGGGGCTTTACCTGTAAGGCCTCCAGTACCTTCTCAGTGCGAGGCTCTCACTTTACAGGTCCTTTCCATATATCCAGCCTCAAGATGTTAGCGGTGCACATTAAACCTCCCTCCTATGGGCACAAGTCCAAACATGATGGCTGGGGGGAAATGTAAGAGTTCTCCAGGGGACCTGTGGGTATCAGTAGGTGTCACATGGCTTTGGGAAGACCTGAGTCCATGGGCAATAGACAAACTAGACCAACTCTAAGAGAATACCTTACATGAAAGCCAAACACCATCAGACAAAAGAGCTGGTGAACCACCCAACCACCCGAAGCCCAGGGGCCTGGCATTCACCCCCCAGGACAAGAACCAGCTCCTCCTGAGTCAGCTTCTCAAACACACCCCACCCGCAAAGGAGCCAGGGGAAGCTGAGTAATCACTGTCGTCCCAATCACCATCTGGACAATGAGCTATTCAAGAGGCATTACAAAACATAATCATGACATCGTTGGATCCATGAACCTTCTTGTAAGCCCATTCAGTACAAAAGGTGGAAGATGGTGACAGGAAAAGCCAGCATCACAAATGAGAAAGACTAGGGACTAGGGCAGGGACTAGGACTAGGATCACAAATTCAAGTCCTTCTTTGGACCAACTTGAGAAGGACAAGACAGTTGGAAAATTTAATGAAAGTCTTCCATAGGTACACATAAAATCACAAATCCTTACCTCCCCTGTTAACACGGCTCAAGAAAACAATTACAAATGTGTTCATGGGTAAGAAAAAAAATAAAGAATTCAAAAGAAATAAGGAGGTGGATCTGAGATAGAGCCCACATTTTAAAAGGGCAATGTAGTGGTATATACTTGTGATCCCAGAACTGGGGAGACAGTCAGAGTGGCCCAGGGGGTTGTAGACCAGAAAGCCTAGGCTGCTTACCAAGTTCCAGGCCAGTGAGAGACTCTGCCCTAATAAAACTGAAGGTGGATGGTCCCAGGGGGTTGATACCCAAAGTTTTCCTTTGGCCTCCACATGCATGTTCATGCGTGCAGGGTCACAGGGAGGCAAAGAGAGAGAGAGAGAGAGAGGGAGAGAGAGGGAGAGAGAGACAGGGGAACAGAGGACAGAGAGAGGGGGAGAAAGAGGAGAGGGGAGAGAGAAGAGAGAGGGGAGAAAATAGAGGGAAGGATGGGAGAAATAGAAAGGGAGGTAGAGAGAGGCGAAGGAAGAGAAAAGAAGAGACGGGAATGATGGAAAGACACATAGTCATAAAACCAACAGCATGGCAACAGAAGTATATAGTCATATTAAAGAAGAGGGTAGATGCAAGCTGCAGCGGTCCAAGGTTTATATTAGAAAACAAAGTCCTTGCACACACACACACACACACACACACACACACACACACCCCTAGAATAAGGTCAAAGGTTGCTTATGTTTAAGCTGTTTTTATTTTTATGATGCAGTAAATTTTATTTTTGCACCTTCAAATTCTCTGTAACAGATATCTTTTTACCTGTGCAGCCCTCTAAAACAATGAGTGTTTTAAAAGCATATACGAGGTTCAGCATTGCAGGAACTTTTAGATGACTCTGTTATGTGCAGTACTAGGCACAGAACCAGGATCTTACACATGCTAAACAAAGGCTCTCTAAGGGAACCACATCTAGGAGCGTCAAACTCACAATCATCCCGTTCCTGTGCCTCCCAAGTGCGAGGATTACAGGTGTGTGCCACCATGTCTGACCTAAAGCCACTCCTGCAAAGCACACAGTCTAGCGATAGGAAAATACCCTTCTCTGTCGAGGCTTACAGACACCAGACTCCCACAGACCCTACCACTGGCAAAAACATAAGTGCTACAGTTACTGAGGGGCTCCCTAGGGTAGACCCCTCCCACTTACTGGGACTCAGGAGGCTTTCGTCAGAGCAGGTAAACTGGGGGGAACACAGGCTCATGGTCATGTCTGCCTTCCCAGTTCCCCAGGCACTAGGACTGGGGGCAGCCACACCTTAGCAACCTGCCTGCAGACAGTGTCAGACTTCACTGCTTCCCATTTTAGAATTCTCACTCCCACAACAGTCTCTGCTCTTGCACACAAATATCAGTCTTCAAATTAATTACCCTAGACAGGACCAGCTCAGTGCAAGTATCTAACCCCCACCCCACCCCCGCTGCTTTCTACCTTGCCTGCAATGAAGGAGGCATCAGGATCCTGAAGGTGACTGAAAAGGAACAGGCTTCTTTACATGAATATCAGAAACTAGACAAGACCATTTTACAGGGCTTTAAAAATGCATTAGTTGGAGGGGGCAGCTGGAGAGATGATTGAGTTGTTTGGAGCTTTTGCTGCTGTTCCAGAAGCCCCAAGGTTCAGTTCCCAGCATCTACACTAGTGGCTCACAACTGCCTGGTAAGCCCAACAGGGGAATCTGATGCCCTCTTCTGGTCTCTGCCGGCACTGCATTCATTGCACATAGCTGATTTATGCACACATAATTACACACACATAATTACACACACACACACACACACACACACACACACACACACACACACACACACGGAGCTTTCTTCTGTGGTGTAGCCACTGGTAAAGAGCCCATGCCACTGTAAACAGTCTGTTGTTCAGATCCTGTAGACATACCTAATGAAATTCACTGGTCACCAACATAAAGATGTGTAAGTAGAAGGGTGGGGAAAAGAAAAGGGATCAACAGAAATAGGAGGGAAAGAGGAAAATGTGGTGAGGTGCATCTGATAAAAATACACTATGTGTGCTGTGAACATGCCAGAATGAAATCCATTACTATATATAATTAACATATGCTATTAAAAATGGATCATTAAGGGGCCAATTTTGTTCCCAAATGTTCTTTATTGTTCAATTACCTTCCTGGAGCTTCTTAAATACATTTTAACTAACTAGTCCAAAACTAGGGATCTTTATCTTTGAGCCCACAAAGCTTTAGCACAGTACGGGCGCTGCAGGGGGGGGGCTCTCTCTTTCTTGCTTCTGACATCTGCTGCTCTGGGCTCACACCCTCAGGCTTAGTTCTGCCCCATTGAACATTCTGCTGTGGCATTCCTCCCCCCCCCTACCTCCAAATGTCTGGACACATTTTCGATGTCTGTATTACAGTGTACTGTATGATTCTGGTAGAGTTTGGCCATTCCCACTGCATGTGGCATCTGAGATTATTTTCTGGTCCAGTGAAGATGTGATGAGGCTGGCGCTGGACAGTCCTGCTGTGACACTATCACTGGCCTCTCTAGGGCAAGAAGTACTTGGACTGGGGACAAGAAAGACAGCCAAATGCTCCAGCGCTGCTATCCCACCACCTACTTGTACCTTGTACAGGGAGAAATCAGGAATCCACACCCTGCAGAGAGCATGGCCAGGCTAACTTCCAGCACATTCCCCACCCCAGGCCTTCATACTGAAAGTGGGATTCATGGGAAAGGTAAGTCAGAACACGTCTGTGCTGTGCAGCACATTCAAATCAGCTCTCCAGGGCTGTGGTCTTCCCCAGCCAATACCTGAAGTTTGAATTGTCACCCTTGAGTGGAGAGTTGCTACTGGCATTCCATGGGTGGAAGCTGGGGACCCTACTAAATATCCTACAATGCAGAGTTCCTGAAACAACGAATTCTCTAGCTCTCAAGGTCCAAGGCTGAGACCTGGCTCTGGGGTTAAGCCAAAGCCAGGAATCTGTAAGCTGAAGCCACAAGTCCCATTACACCAATGTGTAAAAGGAAGACAAAGGAGGCAGAATGACAGCCTGGGGACCAGAGGTGCACTTCCCTGCACTGATGGTATTTTACTGGTTCTGTTCTGGCCACAGCTGGAATCCCTTACTTACTCCAGAGACTGACTTCTGTGGCAGCTTTGCCATGTGTCGCAGGCAGAGGCTGGCCCTGAAGAATGCCGCCTCCTACTGGGATATATGGAAAAATCTACTGGCCAGATCCACTCTCCACCCACTCGGAATTCATCACCCCTCCAGGTGGGTCCCACATGCTCTCAAGAGGAGTCCACTCATGTTGCACCTCTCAGATCGAACCCCTTCTCTCAGCTCCACTCTTCTCTCTGGTGCAGAACATCCTGTCTACAGATGGAGAGTGTCATGCTACTCATGACAATCCCCCACCCCTACTGTATCATCAGTAGCTTCCTGTTTCCTGTTGGGAAAATTAAAAACAAAACAACAACAACAAAAGCACAACCCACTGAACATTAAGACAGACATCCAAGGCACTTTGTAACTTTCACACTAACTCCCGGCTGCCTCTTCATGCAGTGGACTGTTCACTTTCTTATCCATCTGCTCACATCGCCCCAGGTGCTCCAGCTCCTCCCCAGAAGGTGTGGTTCTCCACTCCTCTAAGCTACCTCAGTCTCACTCAGCCTCATTCAGCCTGCATCTTGGTTCCTCCCCAGCCATAAGCTCTACCTTGCAATGGGCTGAGCCTCATCCATTGCTGGGCTCTGCTGGCACCCAGAATATGATTTTACCACTGTAAACATCAGCCTATGCAATTTGGCCAAGTCCTGCTAAAAATGTGCTCTGCTAAAAGCCACTTTCAACTTGAATACTGTAAAAAGTGACTCTTCCACAGCTGCAAACCCCTGCAGCTCTCAACAATGGGACTCAAGGAAATGTCCCCTGCTGTTCCATCCGACGGGGGGGGGGGGGGGGCTGGGGCAAGAGATGAGTGGACTGATTCCCACGCTTGATGCTCTGAGGGCATGGGGCCATGTCTGAGAACCTTAGGAGCCTTTTCCATGTGTCTCTGATGAGCCATGCCTGCTGCAAACCCTAGAGCTAAGCCAGTAACTTGCCCTTGAGATGCATCTGCAGGGGAGTCAGACAAGGTGCTAAGGTGCAAAACGGCTTACGATATCTAGAGCCTGCGGGGATCTTCTGGCACACTTCACTGTAAAATTGTAGCGACGTGGATTTGTGCCAGTAAATATGAAGGAGAGCTGAAAACAGCAAGGAGTTTCTCATCTTTAAATTATTGTCTGTAACGACCAAGCAGAGCTCTCTGGGTTCTAGAGGGCTGCCCAGGGGGAGACACATCCAGAATACCGGAACATTTTCCTAGGACGCCCCTCCCCGAAGAAGGAGAACCAAGGCTATTCTCCCTCCCACATCTCTGTAAGAGGTGTAAAGTCAGTACAACCTTTGCCAAGGGCAATCTGGCAGCAGTGACTGAACAACAAAGATACCTCATGAACCCAGCCAGCATCGCCCAGGCGTGGTTTTTTCTTACAGATTCACTCATGCAAAATGACCTAAACATAGCCATTGCAGCACTGTTTGTAAAAGCAAACGACTAGACACAATCTAAAAGCCGAACAGGAGGGGATTGGTTAAATAAATTATAGGACATCTGTGAGGCTGGGAAAGACTGGAGTTCACTTTCTACACCCATATGGAGTGATCTTTCAGGCGGATGGTCTGGCAGAACAGGGCCAGTTCAGCAGAGTGCAGGTACTGTGTTATCAATAGCCCTTAATGGACCAGTCTAGGATGCAACTGACTGAATATTCAGATTCTAAAAGTAGCTACAGGAAGCCAGGACAAAGGGCTGTCTCCCAGGGAGGAGGGTGGGTGGACAGGCAGGAATGAGGGACTTGCCTTCTAAGCCCCTTCGTATTTCTTTATCGTGTTTTACACAAACATGTTGTTACTCAAAGCTAACTCGAGGGGTCTAAGTCTGCAGTCACTGTGACTGTACTTTCCCCCTTTCGAGTTCTTTTTCTCATCTCTCCCTCACTTTCTGTCACGAGGAGAGGTTACAGTGTCTAAAAACACAGATGGTGGAGTCAGGAGCCCCGGCTGTGCCTATGTACAAGCTTACCTCCTACGACCCTGAACTGCCCCCTATGGCCACCAGGGATATGAGGCAGTCCCCTGCTAAGAAGAGTAAAGCAGACTATCTTTGGAAAGCACCGGGTCCCTCCAAAGCTGCTAACGCTAGGAGGTCTGCCTTCATCTTGTTCTTGACCAGGGGCATTCTACAGTTTGAAGGAACTTGGGGTTGGTGTGTGTGTGTGTGTGTGTGTGTGGGGGGGGGGGGGTCTTCTGGAAGAACAACTCCAAACTCCAGGTGCATTGTTTCCTTGCAGCCACCGGCAGGGCTGGCAGTTGTGTGGGTGTCCTCATTCCCTCCCCCACTGAATTCTGTTCCGGCAGTGAGGACAAGAAGAGAAGCGGTTTACCAAGCCAGACATCTGCAAATCAATAAACTGACTTCCAGGGTGACTGCCCTGTGACCTACGATCCTGGATCCCCCAAGGCAGTGGCTTTGAAAATGGTGACCAAAAGCAGTCAGCACAGTACCCTGGCAAAAGGAACGTGCCTATAAAAGCTTTGTTCTCCCTCCTCCTTGCAAGGGAAGCCTTTCCAGAGAGCCTAGGAAGCAGGAAGGAGGCAGCACCTAGTGCGGTTGCAGGGGTAGGGGTGAGAGGAGGATGGGTATCACAACCACTTCCTGCAGCTGCCCCTGCTACCTCCCCCCTGCAGCTGTCAGGTGCCAGCTCTGTCAGTACTGGTGAGTCCCTGCAGACAGCTGAGTGTCTGCTTTAGCTGCTTTAGTTTTCTCACCTGCCAAGTGCAGCTCACCACCACACCCATCCCCTTAGGCCACAGGAAGGTTGAATGAGTTAACACAGGGGCAATGCTTGAAATAGTACCTTGCATGGTATCCATGATCAGTAAACGTCATTTCTATTCAAGATCACTGTCACCATCATCTCGAGGCTACTGAACCCCAACATCAGCCCCAACCCCCAGCACACTGTCACCTAGGGCTACTTGCAGAGACACAGCATCCACCACAATGTGGAGATGGCTGAACCGCAGCCTAACACCTCTGTGCTCGGTGGACACAGCTCCTACCACACCTCGCACACTCCTGACTCTGAACTTTGCAATCCCCACCTGCCTTTGAGCACTCCACATCCTACCACAGAGCAAGTTCACAGTGTGGGGACCGGGGCTTGGCATCTTGCCTGGCACAGCCCTGGCAGAGTTCCACCCCCACCCCCAAAGCCTCAACCGAACCTCAGGAGTGGTTGTGGCATGGCCTCTGCAGTCAGTCACAGCCCTTAGCGGAGACAGTGGAAAATCCATCAGCTGTCCCTGGGGATTGAGCCTGTATCTCCCTGAATCCAAACAAGATCAACTGAATGTGTGTAACACTTGTGCTCAGAGCTTCCATGCAGAAAGGCACACCTGCACATTCTTTTCAGCTTTACAGCTTTCCCTATGTGGCCTCAAATCATAGTGTTACCTGAGAACCAGCCAACACATCCTGTGTCACACACAGGATATATGGCCTGGCTCTGCCCTCTTCTTGGCTCCCACCTGGCCTCTCAGGGTAGATGTGAGTGGCCTAGCGTGGGCCTGCTCCATGCATACCGTATGACCAAAGCATCACGAGACAGAAATAATTCTTACTTTCTGGGAACAAAATCCAGAGCATGTCTCCACAGTCACATTGGCCTGTGTCAGGGAGGAGGAGAAGGTGTGGGTGACGTTCTCTGGCAGTGGGAAGCACCCTCGGTAAGTAGCAGTCCGCCCTGTAGGGAAGGAAAAGGGGTTTTGTTGAGAAGGGTATCTGCTGTTGGCTTCATGTCCTGAGACCTATGTGAATTTACGAAGGAGGGGCAGAGAGAGAGGAAAGGGTCCAGAAAGGGTTGAGCCAAGCACCTGAGAACAACCTGCCATAGGAACCATGGTCACCTAGGGTCTCTGGCTGTCATGCTGAATTAAGGGGTTGCTTTTCCTGCCATATCTCTGGGGGTGGGGTAGGAGTGAGGGGTGGGTAGCTGTTTGTTTTTCTTTCCTTTGTTTTGCATTTCGCTTCATTCTAGCTTCCACAGTAGGTGATCTGACAGGCTGATAGTCTGGAAAATTCTGTGAATCCCAAGAATATGCATCAAAAAATAATGGACTTGGTTGTCTGGATGGCCTGTTGCTTCTTGCTATGCCAGGACAGATAAAGTACTTCTGGACCTCCTGGCAAGGCTGCCTTCACTCTGATCTTGAACTCCCGCTGCCTGGGTTCTAGTAATACTTCTCACAAAGGAATCTTCTTGCCAAGTTCTTCAACCTTCTGGCAGAAAAGCTCAGCTCAATCTTTGGTTCCCTTGGTACTGAGCAAACCTTCTGGAATGTTCCAGCACCAACTGCTTGGGGATACATTTCTTGAGATGGCATCTGATTCCCATCCTACACTTCTCTTCATATAAAGTCTCCAGAGGCTTGGTATCTGCCCTCAAACTTGCTCTACCTATCACGTCTCTTGGCCAGCAGCACAAACTCTCACCAGTCTTGATCAGGGTGGGAATTTTTCCTTGTAAACTGTTAAGTAGTGCCAAGTTCTGGACTTGGAATCCCATCCCGATTAACCACAGCATCAGGGGTCTGTGTGTGAATAGTGCAGAGAGCTAGGAAGGCCATCTACTGGCTTCGAGTCCTTAGGACCTGGGCTGTCCAGCCTGTGACTAGCTCTGTGTCACAGACTCAAGGACTATTCCTCACCTACATCCTCCAAGCTCTGAGAACTGTTATGGAGGCCTAGTGTGGAACTGTTATGGAGGCCCAATGCCAACTCCTGACAGCTGTATCCCTTCACACACACACACACACACACCTGCTCAGGACTATGGTGCAACAGCCAAGGCCAATGGTGTGTACTCCTCAAAAGACTCCATGCCTTCTTGTGGCAAAGCCAGGCCATAAAGAACAAAGACTTAGCTCAGGCCACAGAGCTCAACCACCGGCATGGGACAGACACAGAGGACACAGGCTGAAGGACACATGGGAAGGGAGGATCACCAGGGTAGGCAAGGTACAGGAGAGGAAGATAACCAGTGTCCCAGGGATTTTAGGCCAGGGCAGGTTTGGGAGACAATGGAGGACCACAAGACTCCAAAATGGTTCCAGAAGGAGGCTGTGTGTGGTCCCCTTGGCTCTCCGCAACCAGCCTCAACACTGAAACACAGTAGGTGCCAAGAGGTGCTGAGTGAGTGAATGAATGGCATGAGGTAAGTTACACAGGGGCTCAGCATGACCTACCACAGGGAAGCAGCCCAGGAGGCTTGGGAGGTCACATGAGTGGTCTTGCACATCACTGATGTGATTGTGAGTGGATAATGTCAGTAAGTGTGGACTATTCTACAGCCCTCACTCTATATCCTCAAGTGACTGACAGCCCTGGGGTCATTCAGGGCAGAAGAACACTGTTAAGGTAAGACACAGAGAGTGTCAGGTCTGACCCTGATCCTAACTTGAAAGCCAGGGCATACTTGTGAGCATGTCCTAGCAGCCACAAGCTGCAATTTACAAAGGGTGGTCACCTGATCACCTCTGACAGCCTGTTAGCATAGCTCCTGGAGAGAGGAGCAGAATGCAAAGGTCAGCCACACAGCTGGCTGCAGAAATGGCATTGACACCACTGCCAACATGAACCATGACAGCAGTTCCGGTCCACTCAGGATCAGAGGCTGGCCTGAATGACCGGACCATCTGTTCCTCAGCCAATCAGAAGCAGAGGCAAAACAGCTGTCTCAAAGTTAGTGACTGAGTGCAAAGGGAAGATGGTGGGGTGGCCCAGAGTCCACCTCAGTCCTGGTCCTGCCGGGACTCGGGATGAGGGACTCGGGATCAGGAATCACGCTAGTCATCTGAAGCCAAAGAAATAGGAGACCCAAGAAGCTAGCACGGGCCAGTCCAGTCCTCTGAAAAGCCTATGCAGGTGTCCAAGTAACAGGGTAAATCTCACGTCTGGCACATACTAAGTGTCAGTGGGTTTCTGTTGAGTTAATGTACTCAGTAGAGAATCTATTCATAGAGTATCTATTGTCAGGGTCTTCATTCCAGGCCACTGCCCCGCCTCAACCTCTCAGTATCCAGGCACGTCTTCACATTGCAGGAAGCGCTTCAACATTTCTAGCAGTCAGAAGGAGCCACTCTCCCTGTACTCTGGCCGCATTCACAGCGGCTGTTGCCCACCATAGTTCTCAGGATTGGGCTATTTCTTCTCAAGATGCGTAATTTTGAATTGTATGCTCATCTTTGGTGAGAATTTATCTATGAGAACCCTTGATATCTAAGTTTGTTGGCATATCTCTCCAGAGAGAGATTTTGTACTTGCTCCTCCAAGATCCTCCAAAAGTCCCAGAACCAACTTTTATGTTACAGCTTGCAGGGCTAGACAGAGTGTATAAAGTTGAACCCCCAAATACACACAAATGAAGAGTTATAGTTATACATTCTTTTTTTGTTGTTTTGTTTTTGGAGACAGGGTTTCTCTGTTGTAACTCTGGCTGTCCTGGAACTCACTCTGTAGACCAGGTTGGCCTCGAACTCACAGAGATCCACCTGCCTTGGCTTCCTGAGTGCTGGGATTAAAGGCGTGTGCCACCACCACGCAGTTAGTTATACCTTCTTAAGTCTTACTTCTATCTCCTCAAACCAGTTTCAGGTCCTCAAGTTCACCACTCTGGTGGTAGAGATCTAGCTCTATCCAGAGAAGTTAGGGAACAGACTGGACCCCAGAGGAGGGAAGTGAGCCTCCTGCAGCCACACAGCTTGCCTGGGCTTTCTATTCAGCTTCTCCTGCAAGGGACAAGGGAAGATGTACCTAGTCATGAACCCTGGCAGTTCCATGTTCCTTGACAGCCCTCACTCTGTGTATAGCATACCAGGAACCAGCCAGGTGTGGGTGACAGGGAAGGAGGGCAGAGATGCTGGCCAATGGGCTTGTGGGTAGGGTGACTGGGACATAGGCGATGCACATGCAAAGCTCAGGATGAAGCTGGCACACTCACGCTTCCTGGAGCCCGGCTGCTGCAGCCCCACGCTGTACACAGAGAGCCGATGAAGAGCTCCACACAGGGTGCCCTTCTCTCCCTTGCACTCCTGGTTACACTCCTTCAGGCTGACACGTGTGACTGGTAGTCGGTTCCCACAGTAGCACTCTGCACCTGCCTCCAAGCCGGCGTAGACATAGGACCTGCAGGAACACTGAGTGTGAGTGAGTCCAAGCTGGGCCCTGAGCCAAGGCTCTCCATCATATGGAGAGGTCAGAGTCAGGTGATGGCAGCTGGGTCTTAGGGATGGACTTGAGGCTGAGATGATGTCTGGGTGAGTAGGCAGGAACATGGCCATCAGCAAGGCCTGAGGAATAAGACTCCATCCAGAATTAAAGGTCATCTAACTACAAGGAATAATGTTTTCTTTGGGATCAAGAATTTAGTCCCATTGATCTGTCTTGCCAGCTTTGAGATTGAACTTGGGTTTCATCTATGGTTACAAGTTGCAAGGGATATTACATCAGTGATGTGGGGGAACGTGGTTCTCAGTAGATATGTAGAGCTCTGGTCTACAGCGTTTGCCAGTTGCTGTAGTATAAACACTCACACAGATGACCTCAAGCTGCCTAGTCACGGGGTCACAAGTGGAGATTTAAGTGTGCCCAGTGCCAGCATAGCACTGGCCTGAAGCCCATGCCACAGGGCCCTGCTGCCCAACCCCCTTCTCCTCTCCCTTACCCACAGGTACCATTACAGCAAGATAGAGCAACACAGGAAACAGAAGCTATTGAGCAGCAGTTCTCAAACTGTGGGTTGCAATCCCTTTGGGGGTTGAATGACCCTTTCACAGGGGTCGCCTAAGACCATCTGCATATCAGATATTTACATTAGGATTCATAACAGCAGCAAATAACAGTGATGAAGCAGCAACGAAAATAATCTTACGGTTGGGCCACAGCTAGAGGAACTATATTAAAGGGTCGCAGCATTAGGAAGGCTGAGAACCATGGCTCTAGGGTATCACACAGGGCCACAGCAACAGAAGTGGACCATGTGTTCACACTCCCTTTCTGGGGTGAAAAGCAGCCACCTGTCACTTGCTACCTCTGAGCCTCGGGTTCCTTAAATACGAAGAGGCGGAAACGAGACATTGGTATTGTGATGTTCGGCCTCACCTTTCTTTGAGCTACCAAGCATGGGGAAGGTGGGTCCTGTCCTTGCTTTCTCTAGGTATAAAGTGGTGGATAATTCATGACTGCCTAAAAGAACAGGGTGGGACTTGACTTATAGGAAAAAAAAAAAAAAAGGTAAGAGAATCTAAGGTGACAGAAATAGGAAGAATGGTGCGTGTTCACGCTGCTCTGCCTGTCTTCCGACGTGCCCATGCACACACGGTGAACTGTGATTGTCCGGACTGCAGGGACCACTCCCTGGCACACGACAAATGTCTGGTAATCACAAGGAAAGCTGGCAGTATCTGGAAAAGCAAATTTCTTTGTAATCACAAGAAGAAACGTTTTTTCTAACTGCTGGACTAGTACTCAATATCCCTTTTTTTATTTAAAAAAAAAAAAAAGAGTAAACTGAGGTCAAGGGACTTTAGTAACCAAGTTTTTTATGGGCCCTCACCTTTTCCTACAGCCTGCTCAAAGAACTCCCATGGGTCACAGGGCGAGTCCCTAGCACAGTAGGAATGGAGGCCTGCTCTCTAGATACCTCCCAGCACCCTGGTTGTAAGCTGATGAATTTTCTCCTAGAGATTAGAGTCTGATGAATGGAGGTATAATGACATTGGCCAATCAGCAACCATGATGTTGGCCTGAGACTGTCTTTGACCTCAATCCGGAGCAGTCAACACTTACCGCTCAGCACAGGCATCCTGGCAGTGGGATACAGTCATCTTTCTCAAGTCGTAAAACACTGCCCCCTTCAGAGTCCTTTCCTGGTCCTCCTCACTGAAGCATCCCAGGTAAGTGCCTGCAAGAGGGAGCACAGCTGAGATCACAGGCCCAGGAGTCAGGGAGGGTCCCTGGCCTTTGGCCCTCATCCATGGGAAAGCACTTACCTGCCTGCCACCAGGGAGGAAAAACCAAGATCCCAGCTTTGCCTGGCCCATGTGCTTCTCCAGAAAGTAGAGAGATGAAAGCTGCTCTTCAACTTCCCTCAGCACAAGAGCCAAGTGGGCAGCTGGGCAGCTTTCTGCTCCTTTGCTTACTTAATGGCCTACTATGTAGCCAGTTAATGGCCTACTGTGCACCCGAAGGCAGTGCCAGGAACCTGGAGTCAGCCTGACTGCAGCTCTTCTCCACCACCCCCTTCCCTGTGCTTGGATCTGAGTTAAAATATTATTATTATTAACTGTACATATGAATGGGCACAGAATGATGATTCAATGACATGTGTGTGCAATGGTCAATCAGGGTGGTTGGGATTCTTATACACTGGAGTCCTTGTAAACACTAATGGCTTAATCACCTCACCCTCTCTTTCCTTCCTAGGTTCAGAGAGGCCCTCTGCCTCAACTATGGTCCCAAGACACAGTTCTATTACCTTCACATGAGCCAGAGGGAGGATGGGATTCAGGGAGAGTCTGGAATTAGTTAACCTAAGATTTTTTTTTTTTCACAAGCAGGGAGCATCTTTAAAACAACAAATCTGCAGTGTGTTGTTAGCACATATAAACAGAGCCTGTCGGCTTTGAGGCAGGTGTCCACATGGGAACTGATGCAACCAAGTGGCTGTGGAGCCCTCTGCCATACCTTGGCACTTCCCCAGTCAGGGACACTCAGGGATGTCTCCACCAAGGAATGACACTATTGGCCCAACCATGCCAATAGCATTTGGGAATTGTTGCTAGCCCTGCCCTATCACGGACATGAAGGGGAATCCTCCCAGAAACTTTGGAGAATGCAAACGCAGCCCCAGGCATGTAAATGTCACACGCATCACAGTATTTTGAAGAAATGGCATTTAGGAATTTGCAAACACAACCCTCACACAGTCCCAGAACTGGGAAGGCACAGCCACAGCCGCTACGTTGGGAACTGGAGAGGACACCTGCGCTGATGCTGAATACAGCCCGAGTGTGTGCGCGCATTTCAGCTCAGGACCTCAGAAATGTCACCCTGAGTGCACGCCAGGAACACATGTCAGGCTTTCTAGAAGCCTCATGGCTTCACAGGGCTGACCAGAGATGAGCGAGGGCATGATCCCTCACAAGGAATAGGGTCTTCTGCTGAGTACTGTAGGGAAGAGCTCTACACCCATACATTCCTGAAGCAGGGACCGGCTCTTCTATCTGTGAGTGCTGCCACAGTAAAGGCTACTTTGGACTCTGCAGAATCATCTCAATTGTCCATGCCTCAGTTTCCCCATACGTCAGGTGGATGCATGCCTACTTTTGCTCTGGATCAGTCTCTCCGGCCATCTAGCCAGTGCTTTTGACCTATCCTAGGCGGGCATCCTTTCCCAGTCACTCCAGCTCTCTACAGGGTCTCAGCACTCTAAAATGTATTAAAAACACAAGCAAGCTAATGACTGGGATTGTCAGCCAAATCCCAGTCATTAACTCGCCATTAAAAATCTGCTAAACCAAAAGCCTCCTGGAGGGTAGGGACAACATCTTTACCCCAAGTGATTCACTGGGGTTGGGCAAAATGTCAGTGTTATTACCTAACTAGAAACAGTGGGTCACAGCTCTTACAAACCATGCTGGACGTTCCAAGGCCTCAAGTGTAAGAGCAGAGGAACCCCGGTAGCTACAAAAAGAGTTCTTGGATCAGCTGACCACATCTGGCTCCAAGTCTCAGAGGCCTGAATTCCCAGAGCAGATATCAGCCATGACAGCAGGAAGCTTCACTTTCACCACACAGGTATCCAGGGAATCTCAGGTCAGAAGATGTCAAGAAGAGGAGGAAGCCAACAGGCCTCCTTCTTAAATATGGCCCCTTCTAAACTTCATGCCTCCTGAGGCCACCTCCATGGAAGGCTGAGAATCAACACACGTGGTCACACCAGCATGACAACCTCAGGCACCTGTTCCCAGGTAGGGGAATGTTTACCTGGTATGGATCCCTGTAAACTTCTCTCTCTCTCTCATGAGACTCAGAGACCCTGAATCCACCTCATATAGCTGCAGAAAACATCCAACCAGAGCAGCGGGCATGAATTATTCTCCACCTGCCTACTTAGTAAAAGCAGTGCCTGAGAAATTTCTGATGTGTCGGTTGGCACAGAAAAATGTCCACAGCAGCTTTCAATTAAACATTCCAAACACAAGTTCTGTGGCTGAAAACGAAGCACAAAGTTCGAAAGGCACCAGGTCAAGACTTGTCAATGCTGAAATGGTGTCTCCCTGTTTCTGAGAACAGGATGATTGAGGGTTGAATTCCTGCTCTGCCAGGACAGGGCTGTGTGTGACCTGGGGGTGGGGAGATGTGCAAGTCCCCCCTCTCTAAGCCGCAGGTTCCCCTTCTACAAAACAGAGACATGGTACCAATTCTGGAGGCTGGTTGTAAGAATTCCACGTTAACACACGTTCAGTGTCTAGTGCAAGGCTTGAAGTGTCTGCGGCCTGGGAGAGACTTTTATTTTTAATAGTTCATTTTTAATAATGAAGAATTCTCAATGACTCTACTTCCTTGGAATCCACATTCTTCATTGTCAAAGTGGTGAGAGCACCGCTTACATCAGTAGGCTCTTTGATGATTAAATTAAACAAGACGACAGATGGACATCTACACAAGATGATGCTCCATACATAACAGATGTTCAAATAAATAACATCTATTATTATTCTGATCCTATACTCTAACCTGGGACCTAGTGGGACAATGGATCAGTAAATATTAGCTGAATAATTAGCACATTAATAGAAAAGAGGAAAGCAATGGTTTCAACAGCCAGGCTGGTGCTCTGAAACAAGAAGTGGCTTAGTACTGAGCAGCTGGGCTCTGTGTCTGACCAACTTGCAGAGGGAGCTTCCCCCACTCCTCTGCCCAGAAGCCCTGTCTTGGGGTTCAGCCAGGGCTTGAGACACAGATGGCCCCTCTGGGCTGTGGGGGAGCAGAGGAGCCCTTTGTCACTTAACATAACAAATGGCTTTTCTAAATCCCTGACAGAGGCAAGAATGTGCAGAAAAGCAAGAACTTTCCAGGGATGCGCTGGGACGTTCCTGAGGCAGATTTATTACTTTGGGCCAAAACAGAGGCGATACATTACCGACTGTGACTCTGCATCTGTTCATTTGCACATCGGAATGGACAAGCCGTGAGGCTATTAACGATGGCTTTGGAGATATTGGAATGTCTTTGGAAATTACTATCAATAAAAAACAAACTGGCTATGGAGAAGTTACTATTTTTCCCCTAGTAAACTTACTGACATTTTATTCCATTATGGATGTTGTCCAAGGTATAATGAAATGCTCAGTGATTGATGGAGACTCCTGCAGCTTCCGTGGCTTGCAGGATCCCTTTCAGGGGATGGCGGGATGCCCAGGCCGCAAAGAGATGCTTGCTTTGTCTGCAGCCCCAGCAGCTGGCCTAGGGCAACACTGTGGGCCAATCTCTAGACCAAGAAAGCCTACTTGGCCATGCAGGACTAGAGTCCTGTAAGGGGAAGGACAAGGGATCCTGGGCCAGTGTTCTGTCTGTCTGTGTTCTCTGAAGACTTCCAGCCATGTCACCACACCTCCCATCAGACATGGCTTTTTTTAGTTTTCAGGGAGACCATTGTACTTTTAAAATCCTGCATCAGATTCAAAATATTTAATCACCAGTGACGGTGTCCGCTGACCATTCTGAGTGCTCACTGCCAAGCATGGGATTGGACCTTGGATGCCCTACTGTACCTCAGTGTCGCCAGAGTTAACCCTCTCTTTGTTTGGTAATTGGGATACGCCAGAGGTCAGAAACAGTGGTGATCAACAAGTAAGGAGGTGTGCCAGCTTTATTCACACCCAAAAACATATTTGTGGACAGCAGTTGAGCACTGTCCTGCACATATCTAACTGTGATCTCTTCTGCTTTTATGGGAACCCTTGAGTCACTACTATGTCTTTGGAGATAACAAAATGGTTCTCTGGGATATAACATACCTATGGCCAGAACCAGATTGCCAGGCCCCTTAGCCCCCTTCTCTGCAGAGCTGCTATAAGGGTCTTCTCTGTCTCAAGCCCCATGCCATGCCCTAATCATCTTTCAGTAAGGCTGTGCAGTGGTTATTTGGATACATAGCTGACTTCGCCCCAGACAGAGAACTCAAAGGCCCAATGCAAGACACATACGGGGTCTAATGTAGTTGGTCTTTAATAAATGAAGATGGAAAGGAATGAAGAGAAAGATCCAGGTCAATTTGTCCATGGTCACAGAGCCATGAAGTGGCAATAGCAAGAGAGGAACTCAGCTCTGTCTTCAACAAGTACACACTTTACAAAATTTCCTCTCCAGAAACCCATGGGGCCCTCTCCTGGTCATTTGCACTTTAGTCTAAATTAATTGCCCCAGTAATGCCTGCACAGAGACCCAGTTTGTTCATGTGTTGGTGAGATTATAGAAGTCACATATATAAGATGACTTGTACCACCAATCCCCCTGTCTCCTTCTTATATGCAGGCCCTGCTAAAGAACCCATCGGTTCTTCACTTTGTTGGGTCCACTGAGTCATCTCCCCAAGGCAAGAGACACTTGGGCTCCTTTCAAACCTCTGGAACCTTATCGCTCTCAGAATAAATCAAAGGCTGGGGCGTGAGGACAGTGGAGCGTGTGCCTAGTATCCCAAGGCCAGGGATCTGAGTGCCAGCAGCACAAAATAGATAAAAAAGTAACTAAATCCCGAATCTTAGGCCTGGGACTTTCCTTTACGCTCTCCCCACCCTAGGCTGATGCCCCATTTGCCTCGTCTCCTCCTAGTGCTCTAGGCTAAGAACTGTGTTCCATGTTCCATGCTCTATGCACTATACTTAGTACTCTATGCTAAGTACTCTATGCACTTCATTCATTCATTCATTTTTGAGATAGAGTTTCTCACTTGTAGCCCTGGCTGTCCTGGAATTCACCCTGTAGAACAGGCTGGCCTTGAACTCACCGAGATCCGCCTGCCTCTGCCTCCTGAGTGCTGGGATCAAAGGCTTGCGCCACCACTGCCTGGCTCTGCACCATGTTTATTACTTGTGCTAGGTACTCTATAGTCTATGCTCAATACTCTATGTTTAGTAATCTTTGCATTTTATTTTAGGGACAGGAGCACCTGGTAACTCAGGGAACTAGACCAAATAAGGTGGTAGCAAGGATGATCAGAGCTGATCGAGCTCAGGTGCATTCAGGCTCACCTTCAGCACTCACTGTGTGCTCCCCAGGCACCCAGCATGTTCCCTGATCCTTGTAGGGAGAATCTACAGAACTCAGTGCTAAAAGCACCAGGCCAGAGTGCACCATCTTGACTTGGGACTCCTAGCAGCGTGAAACCTGATTCCACCACTGGCCACTCTCAGGCCTACCACTCCAGGCGGCCCTCAGATATGTGTTGTTTTGCCTCCAGCCTCCTCCCAGCTCAAGCAGGCTCCATCAGCATGCTCCTGCTTCCTGCTCCATGGCACACCTCTCCTGGCTGCCTTCTTCCCTGATCTCCCTGCAGCTCCCCAGCCAGGCTTCCCTGAGGTCACTGCCCAGATCTGCTCTACATCTGAGTTCTGGCTTCAGGGCAGCAGAGACTCCAAACTGTGAGAATGGCCTTGGCTATTCACTCAACTTTCCCATGCCTCGATGTCTTCCCTGTAAACTGGGGAAACAATAGTGCCAGACACAGCAGCTCACAGTAGAGAGACACTGTGTGGATGAGCCACTTATACTAAAGTAATAACGGCTCCCAGTTAGAGGGCCAAGTAAATCATGAGGTCCTCCTGTCTAGTGGCTCTTGGCTTATGAATGCAGCAGGATGCCCTAGAAAGTAGACAGGGGGATTGCTGGTGGCAACCAAAGCAGTAGATTCTGCTTTACTAGGTATATGAGAACCTGAGAGTGCATTAGTCACCAGTTCAGCAGCTGGTGCTGCTCCTCCTTGGAAACTATCCTTGACACCTACTGACACACTGCTCCAGGCCACCCCAATGCATCTGCATAATAACCCTGAGGTCAATGTCTCTATTACACTTGAGAGGACCCAGAGACAAGTGACATACTCAAGGTTACCAGGTGTGACTGAGCCAAAATCAAAATATGAGCTCTGGGTGACAGTATCATACCTCTCAGTTGCCATGGAGCCAAGAAAAGGGTATATGTAATCCTAAGCAGGGCTCTTAGTGGAACACCTACCTTGGCTTCGGCTCGCTAGTCCAGGAGCCTCAGGACCCAGGGTGGGCGGCCCCTGGGGGTCACTGGTGAGGTGGTGGAGCCAGCGCCGCCGCAGTGAGCTGCGGTTCCTCCGGGGCCAGCGGATTCCAGGTGGCAGTCGGGCCAGAGGGCTCCTTAGTGTGTCCACATCAAGTATTAGGTCAGGGCTACTGTGGGGATCATGAAGGCTCCTGCCGTCCAGCAGGCCCACACCCAGTGCCACAGTGGCCACTGGCAAGGCCTGTAGGCTGCTGGAAGCCCGGAGGGCCTGTGGGAGGGCCACTCTGGCCCGCTGCAGGAGCAGCAGGCTGCCGGTCATCAGGTAGGCGGCCGTGAGGAAGAGCAGCAGGAACTGCGTTCTGCGGAGAAACTTCTGGAGTCTGAAGAAAGGTTTGGCCATGCCCCTGGGCAGCAGGGCTCCCGGCTGGAGCCTAAGGACGGCTCCTAGCACCTGGGCAGGAGGGGTGCCAGGGCCTCTGGAGGCGTCATCCCAGCGCCCTGGCTCCTGACACCGGTCAGTACACTTCGGCACCGCTGTCCCTGTGGGTTTCAAATGCCACCATCACTTCTCTCGCGCAGCCACAAGCCCCATGTTGGTAGCTTCTGCCCAGGGATCACCATTTCCCCCATCCCTCAGCTCTCAGGACCCTCTGTCAGTCTCAGGAACCTAGAAAAGTAAAGGAATAATGTTTTTGTTATTGCCCCTCCTAGGCCAGGATGCTCCTCGGCTCTATGACTGATTTACCAAAGGGACGAGCTATGTGTCGGGAACACTGGACAAAGTGTTCAGATCCCAGTTCTGCTGCTGGCCAGCTGTGCTACACTGGGGAAGTTGCTGAACCTCTCTGGGCTTTGGCTTCCTCATCTGTGACACGAGGATGATACTCTGTTTCGGACAGTGGCAATGAAGGTCCAGTGATGACAGTAGCAATAAGTAGGAGGAAGGCTAGCAACTGTGGCTTCCATTGAGTCCTCAGTAATTCCAGGCACCCAGGTCAACGAGTTATGTAGTCATCTCATTTTACATTCACCAATCTAATGAGCTAGATATCGTAATGTCCCCACTATACAGATGAGAAAAACAAAAGCAAAGTAATTCCTGAAACCACACATCTGGGAAACATAGGCGCCAACATACTTAAGTCGCTCTCCAGATTTGTTTTCTTAACTACTATACAGCCCAATTTAAATGGGCAGGTGTATACTGAAGGTGCTTAATAAATACACACAGTGAGCTGCCTCTCTGTGATGCAGTGAAGCTGTAATCTGTGTTCTGGGAGCAGCTTCTCCAGCGGTTGGTTATTGGTTCTCACTAAGACAGGTCCACGGGAGGGAATGGATTTCAGTGGACTTCTTGCGAGGGTGTCAAAGACAGGACAGCACACAGAGGCTGGGGGAGCTAGAGTGGAGGACAGATGGGCAGGCTTGCATGGTACTCATCACTGCCCAGCCCGTGGTGTTCACGCTAAGCTCTGGTTCCCAGTGGCGGCGTCTCAAAGTGGCTATTAGGGTTGGTGGGGGCTCTGCAGCTGCCAGGAGCTGGGCTGCTGTGTGCAGAGGGCCCTGAGCACAAGGATAGGCCTGTCCCAGAAGAAAGGACCCTGGAAGCGTGACTAAGCTGCTGGCCGTAACTAACATGGCCAGGGCAGCGCTTCAATGGCTGTTCTGTGCATAGACAGGGCCTGCTGGGTGTGAGAAGAAAGACAATGTTTTGGCTCTGAGGCCCAGCATTCCCAGTTGCAGGGAGGCTGGGGGCCCAGGAGACCATGCAAAGGGGCCCAGACCAGCTGAGTCTTCCGGATTAAGTTCTGAGAACTGCCGGGTCTGAAGCCTCCAGGAGGACAGAACACAAGTCGTCACCAGCAAATGACAGTGGGATTCAGCTGAGTGGGGAAGCCTTTGCAGATGGTCTCAGAGCCTTTCCTTTCACTCTAAGCTGGTGTGTCGCCAGACCCACCCCTGCCAGCCTCAGATTTGTAAAACCACAGAGAAAATCCCATGAAATCCGGTCTGATCTGTTCTGCCCCCAGCCTGGGCTCCTCCAATCCACAGTGCACAGGCTACGGGGTGAGCCTCCTTAACACGCGAATCTGATCATGGCTGGAGTTCCTCTGCTTAAAACCTCTTTTCAATAGCTCCCTAGAGCTTGGGGATAAACTCCAAGCTCCTTAGCATGGCACACAAGGTCTCCTTGTGATCCAATCCAGAAGCCCATTCTCTATGCTCCCGTGTCTCCACCGTGCATACATATACACACACCATGGCCGCAGCAGGGTTTCTTTGCAATCTGCGTGTCAGCCCCTATTTCCTCCCTCTTCCTGGTGAATCTCCGTATGACCCCCAAGGCTCAGCATAAATGTCACTTCCTCTGAGCTTTCCTTGATCATATCCACATACAGAGGCAGATAGACTCCCTGGTCCCCAACAGCCTGTACTGAGCCCATCCCAGCATGCACCTCTTTGGTACAATTGTCTATCCACTTTTCAGTCATCCCCAAAGGACTCTGATCAACCCGAGCAGAGCTATCCCCTCCTCACTCTTGTTACTGTCCCCGACATGAAGCAAGGCACAAAGTGATACCAATGATGAAAGGATGGCTAAGTGGACACGAGAATCCTGACAGTAGAAACCTGCTAGTGCTGGAGGGATGGGGTGTCTGAGCAGCCAAACCTCAAACCCCATTCATCCATAGCTGAGAGGAAGCCTGAACTGGAGAGATGCTGAGCAACATATGGGCATCCCGAGGTCTCAGCGTCAGAGCTGAGGTGTGAGACACATGTGGATTATGAAGAACACCTACACATTGGATCTTTCATGTGCTGTGAGAAGGTCCCCAGGTGTGTTTGCGCAAGGGTTCTGGATGCAGGTTAGGACCTTGCTGGTGTAAGATCCTGAAAACTAAAATGACAGGCAAAAGATGGCACATCTGCAAAGGAAAAAAGGTTTTGGTGAGATGGAACAGACAGCTGGATGATGGTCCCACCACTGCAGCCAAGGTGTGCTGTTACAGACTGGATCTGCGTCTGGATCCTGTTACAGACTGGATCTGAGACAAGCAGAGTGGGTATGGGGGAGAGATGTCAGCATAAACTGGATTCAAACTCACTCTAGCTCTCCAAGACCCTGCAAGTCCTCCTAGAGCTCCCTAGACCCATTCCTGAAGTAGTCTTTCTAATCTGGGTGATGTCAACAGTCATGTGCAGGCCAGGGTGCCACAGCCCAGGGCCTTAGAAGCAGGCTTTCATTCTCAAATCTTAAAATGGCAAAGCTGATTCCTAGGCCAGAACCCTGAATGAAGGTTAGCAGGGGGCTACACACTCAAAGTATCAGGAACTCGCCTGTCTCAATCCTCCAGCATACTTTACCTCTAAAACTACATTTGCTAGTGCCCTCCCCTTCTATCTGGCAGACTGTCTTGGGCCCTCCAGGTTACAGATCATCCCTGGCCTCCTATCGCTATATCCCCAGATCCCAGCATACAGCTAGTTGAGTAGCAACAACAGCAAGAACTTGTTAACTTGAGAGTGCCCAAACTGAGAACTGGGAGCTTTGCAGCATGCATAGAGCTCACAGACAAGCTTGGAGGTGTAAGACAGCAGAGCCAGCTGAGACCTGGCAGGAATCTGGCCACTGTACTGGGTCTGGGAGGCCATTGGCTGACCTGCCATACCCCAAAGCCAACAGGCTCTCATTATAGCAAATGAAATTAATCCCAGGGCAGGGCTGCAGGCTCCTTGTCTGTGAATGGGTAAGTGGGTTACCAACTCTGGTTGCCTAGACTGTGGCATACACTGGTTATGAATACCAAAGAGGTGCACAGGAGCTGATGGAAGACAGCAGGTGTTCCTGGGAAACTGTCACTTTCCCTCCTGGCCTCCTACTCCTAGGACGGACCCAACAGCCTCCTCTTGCTTGAAGTTGATCCCTGTGCTAACTGCTGTTGGCGCCTGCTTAATTTTCAATGACACCATTTATTAAGTTCCTGCAGTGTGAATAAATAGATTAGATGGCCTATGTACCTCATGGGCCCCTCGATCCTCATGGGAGGCAGAAAGCTTGCTCCCATCAGTTGAGAACTGTCCCCATACCTGCCTAGATGATCTGAGTCAGTATTCACACCCAGGCCATCTGCTCCCAGAGCCTTCCTGTGGGCAATAAGCTCCCTGTCAGTTCCCCCACTTGACTGTTGGCTTTGCACTAGGCAAGATTTATTCTTAAAAATTTAGTATGTCTCCATCATAGGTTTGAAACTATGCCAGGCAGGAGTTCCTCCTGCTCTGGCATTTCTAAAGGCAAACCTAACAGGCTCTGCCATGGGCAGGCTGGAATGCTGCCTTTGAGCCCTTTCCCTTCTGCAAGTTTCCAACCCTTCTTCCCCATCCCGAGGCTTGCTTTGTGGTTGCTCTTCCTGATCTGGAATCCACAGAGTACTTGGGGTGAGGGACTACTGAACACCCCCCCAATGCGGAACCCTGATTTGAGGGTCTTCCCAGGTTGGACAAATGCCTATCTGCCACCTTGCTCAGTACCCTATACATCCTTGGAGTTATTTTAGCGCTTAGGGAAGGAATCCCTGAGATCCCCAGGAATGAGAGGAGAATATCTGAGCCAAAGGGCTTCCAGGAGTCTCAGAGAAGAAAAGCAGGCACCTAGAGCAAGGGGGACTCAGAAAACCTGGGCTCCAGAGGAGGGCAGGTGGCACCTACCTGTGGGCTAGGATGAGGGTGGAGCCCTAGGAGTGGCAGCAGCAATAGGAAAGGGAAAAAGAGGAAGAACTGGGCAGAGCTAGCCAGTGCTGGCTTCTGGGGTTCAGTCATGTGACTCCACCATCTTTCTACCTTCTGGCTAGAGAAGCGTTAGTGGAAGAGCAAATGACCAGGGCCCTCCACACAGATTAGCCATTGTGGCCACCTAGAAATGGTGACTTAAAGATGTGTGCACATAGGGGAGCATCCTAAAGACAAGGCACATGATGAGGACCTATGCCCCTGCTGGGAAGGGTCGCAGGTCACTGGGCAAGAGGAAGCTAGTGGCTTTATGCTTTGGGACCTTTGAAGCTGTAAAAAGGGGCTGGGATCCAGTGTTCTCCCATCTCTGATTTCCCCTTCTCCGTCCTCTGCTTCTGCCCTGCTCAATGCCTGTCATCTGAACTCCATCTCTCCCCCACGGGATGTTCTCCCGGCATCCCAAGAAAGAAGTTATCCTAGTGCACAGCAATTGTGATGGTACAGCTTGGAGAGGCCCCAGGACGTAAAGGAACTGGTCCAAACTCCTCCACTGTCGCTCAGTGTCCTCTCTTGGTTTCCCTCTCAGCCCCTCCCTCAGACTATTTCTTACAGAACACTGTGTCCCAACCAGTGTTCCTGGCCAGTGTGAGATGTTTCAAACCTCCTTATGGTGCATGTTCTTCAGCCAGCCCAGCTCACGGGCCCTCAAATACGTTCCAGCCCAATAACATGTCCTCCACAAAACCTCAACCTCTAGAGCAGCGTGGTTCTCCAGCACTGACAGTGAGGCTGTATGCACAGTGACCTGTGGCTGCTCTTGTGTTCTACGTTGAGTCCAGCTGCTTGTTAACATCCCTACATCCTCTCCCAGTCTGCAAGCCAGTCCCAGGCATAGTCGATATCTCTGCCCACTTCTGGGAATATGTCCCTCACTCCCGAGTCCTGCACTCCTGGCCTGAGGTTGAAAGGGAGGGCAAGGCCCTCACAAAACACAAATCTGCTGGGCCCTTGCAGGAATGGAGTAAGGACTCTGCCTTTGAACTTCAGAACTCAAGAGCAAAAATTCAAATAAAATTGTTCCTAGGGGTGCTGGGGAGATGGCTCAGTGAGCAAAGTGCTCTCTCTGGAAGCAGGAGAAGCAGCATTCATGTAACAGTCAGGCACAGCGGGTGGTGCTTCTGTAACCCCAGTGTTGGTGAGGTGGTGATAGGCAGACCCCAGGGACTTGACGACCAACAGTTTAGCTGAAGCAGCAAGCTCTAGGCTCAGTGAGATGCCCTGGCTTGTATAATGTGGGGGCCAGATGTGGTGGTACATGCCTTTAATCTGAGCATTAAGGAGGCAGAAGCTACCCTGTTCTGCAAAATGAGTTCCAGCCAGCCAGGGTTACACAGCAAGGCCCCATTTCAAACAAAGCAATACAAAAACCAAACAAATAATAATGTGGAAAACAATAGGAAAAGATAGCTGACATGGATTTCTGGCCTCTGCAGGTGCTCACACACAAATTTGCACACATGCATACTCCACACTCACATACAATGTTTCTTTAAAAGTATAAAACATAATAATTGGCTTAATCACTTCACATTATATGCCTAAGTTCAATGTCACATGGTAGCCGTTAAAATATACAATGATGATTTGTCAATCAGAAATAGTAATAATAGCATTACTAAGGTCAAAACTCCATTCAGTGCAAATGTATACAACCTTCAGTGAACTCGTGGCTGAAGTTCCTATGAACAAAAAAGTTTTGGACGTCACATTAGAGCTTACAAGTGCTTTCGCATTCCACGAAATGTGTGACATGAATAAGCAGATACACAAATGAACGAGTGCTCTTCCCACAGGTTCATGGCATTATCTTATGAGACATTATCCCTGTTATATAGAGGCAGAATGTGAAACACTGGGGGCCAATTGCCTCGAACAGAGACAAACAGCTAGTGCTAGGTGGAACTCCAGCCTTCTGATTCCAAGTGTGTGGCATCACTTGTCCTGTCCCATAGCCTTCATTTACACACTACCAGATGGGGACCCTTTTATGCATTGTGCTGGAGTGGCACATGCAGCTGGGATCTTCCCTTTCTATTCAGCTGACCCAGGGCCCAATCCCACATGGCACAGCCAATCAAAACTTCCTTGTTCATCTGTCCCTGTGCGTTATCCAATGGTGGTGAGTCCGAGGGTGGTCTTGGGCCTCGTGCAGAATGTGACAGGTTAAATGGGTGTCACAACACCTTTGAGGGACTTGGATAAATGTGAGCAGGAGAGTCAGTTAGCCCTGCCTTTCTCTGGCTTCATTCCTGTCAAAGGACAAGGATTCATACTACAGGAGATGACCCAAGACACCTTTTGCATCCCTGTCCTTACTCATGGTCCCTTCATACCAAGGCAACCACTTTCTGGGAGAGAGCTCACATCCAAGTGGAGAGAAGGGGCCTTAATACCTACAAAGAGGCACACAGCATTGTAAGGTTTTTGAAGTCAAGCCAGCCCAACTGCTATCTACTGGAAGGCAGCAGACATGTAAGAGTTCCCACCGACCTTGGCTCCTCAAAGGGACACATGGGGATAGTGTTTTAGATACAGGTCAACACAGTGGTTATCAAAAGTCAAGATGCAGAGAAATTAGGCATGAGAGGGAGAAAGCAAGATTAAGATGCCCAGAGAAAAATGGGCCATGTTCCCCAAATAGAGCAGGGCTGACTTCCAGACCAGCTTAGGATCAGATCTCAGGACCCCACCCTGTGAGTGTGACTACCACTCATGCCATATAGATACAGATCCCCAAGGTTTAAATGCTGAGCTGCCCCCAACGCCTTGGTCTTGGCTTCACAGGGAGCTGGTCTCAGGAATACTGGCCAGTATGGAGATAGATGGGGGCATGAGCCGGGAGTATCTGCAAAAAGAAGCCACAAGAACCACTCATGAGACTCCCTGACTTGTGCTACAGTCTCCGGGTTGAGCTGGCTAGGCTGAGGCTCACATTTAGCAGCAGGCCAACTGATGGCCCAGAATATGCCCTTTGCTGGGGGAGGCAGATAGGAGAAAAAGACCTAAATCCAAGTTGTTCTCCACTTCTGGTCAGGACACAGGGCAGTACTGTCTATACTAGGACCTCAATGCCCACTGAAAAGAAGGGTCCCCTCACCCT
Source organism: Cricetomys ansorgei (assembly GCA_026225945.1). NCBI lineage: Eukaryota > Metazoa > Chordata > Mammalia > Rodentia > Nesomyidae > Cricetomys > Cricetomys ansorgei. The sequence continues at coordinate 2,013,533 of JAMJFZ010001899.1, forward strand.
AAGATATGTTTCTTCCAAGACCTATGGAAACAATTTTGGAATTCCTGGGGGGGGTCATGATGTCAGGGAGATGTCAGGTACCTCTCTCTATCCATAGCTCAGTACCTGGCCAAGCTGCCTTCAACCACTGCTAGGGAGATTTCATGTTCTTCACTGAACTTGGAGGCTTGGCAGTGCCTCCCCACAGGCATCTTCTTAGGGGATTTCAGCTAAGATTATGCTTGGAGTCGAGGTCATGTTTGGAAGAAAGAAAACCTGCCCCTACTGCAAGGAAGCTCTCCTAGCTCTCTGACCAGCACTTGTAGCCATTAAGTGAGGTAGCTATCAAGTGGGGACCTGCAGACAGAACAGGGCCACCCAGCTTGAGGCCTCCCTACAGCCCTCACTTCCTGTGCCTGATGTTGGTTGGGATCCTGATTCCAACTATGGGTCCCCACACAGGCTGACCTGGGTGTCTCCCTAAATAGAAGCATGCTGTCCCAATAACAGGAGAGACGAGGGGACAAAAGTACAGTGGAGTCCTGAGTGTGTCCATTCTGTCTGGAAAGTAGCCTGCGATGGAGAGTGAGGGCTGGGTCCCAGGGTAGAGTTGCGGGGCTGGAAACCACCCTTCTGCCCTTCAGATGGAGCAGAGGTCTTCTTCCAACTCTGACCTCCCATCTACTAGCTGGTCTGATTAAGTTCCATCAGCGAAGCAGACAACCAGGAAAGCAGTTAGACAGGCTACCCAGAAGCAGCTGACCTAGCCACAGTTGCTTCTGAATAGCAAAGAAAACGCCACACAACAGCATCCAGCCACGAGTCTCCATCCACATCTTAGGAAGATGCAAAGCGCGACTCCGGGTAATTTTCCCAACGAAATAACATACGTTTCGGTTTTGCCTCTGCTGTGTTCAAGTTCACCAAAAGATGGGAGAAAACCCTGCGCTGACCGGAAGCCTGGCTTGAGAACGGAACGCGAGTGTGTGAACCGCTTCTGGCGAATGTCTCCACCTAGGAGGGAGGCAGTGCACACCCCAAATCCTGCCCCCAGCCCGGTCAGGGACTCGGACCGGGTGTCCCTGAGATCCTGGCGGAGACGCGGCTGGTGCAACTGCTTGTGCACCCCTAGCCAAGCCCAGACGTGGCGAGACTCTCCCCACGCATCCGCCAAGGTCCTGGCGCCAGCCCGGGAAAGGCGCCCGGCCAGCGCGCCCCGCTCCCCAGCAGGTGCAGCCCCGCGCGCTCCCAGACCGGTCTACACAAACTTGTTTGCCCACGGCGAGGGTAGATCCGGCTCGCAGCCCGCGCTGAGATCCTAGCTGAGGGACCCCGGAGTCAGGACTCACCCCGTGATCATGACCGGTTGGGGCACCCGCCTTTCGGGGCGCCGAGCCCGCAGCCCCGCAGTGCCCGGAGCCCAGACGCCCGCACGTCCCCGGCGCCCGTGGCAAGCGCACCCACGCGCCCAGGCCCGCGCCGCACAGCTCCCCCGGGCTGCGGACTTCCGCGCGGAGCAGTGGCGAAGCAGGCGGGCGCCGAGCTGAGCTGCGGGCGCGGAGTGGAGCGGACAGCGGGCGCGGAGCGGGCGAGCGGGCGCCTGGTCTGCACATGCTCACTCGCGCGGCCCAGGGACAGCGGCCGGCAGCCGCCGGGTCCTAGAGGCTCCGGCACACGCCCGCTTCTTGGCTCCTAGGAAGGGTCGCGGCTTCGTAGCTCGAGCGGAGATAGGTGGGTGAGGGGGTATTGGGGGTGGCGGTAGGTCAGGGCATGATCTGTCCCTGCCTACAAGACAACGCACACACCGCGTGTCACACGCGCCACTTGCCACTGCCAAGCCAAGACGCTGACACCACACTGATGCACCCGCCCAGCCACAGCCTAGCACTGCAGCCTCCCTGGCTCTATGCACCATGGTGCTCACACTAGACGCACTCACGAACACACTGGGCATTGCCACTCACAGCGGTACGCCGCCACACTCAGATGCAGACGTGGTGGCAGACGCACAGTGGCTGGTACAAATACACACTGAATCACCAGACACCCACATTCACACACTCCGTGGGCTCTGCTCCACTCAGAAACAAGCTAGGACACTGACTGGTGCACACACATACACAACCACGCAGTTTGTACCACTCTAATAAACACAGGCACACACTGTATCATTGTCCCAAGCAGACCGTGTTACACATCCACTCAGAGACAAGTACTTGCTGGAAACACACACACACACACATACACACACACACACACACACAATCTGAGACAGTCCCACAGAATCACAACCCTAATGTCAAAGATACTAACACCATCTCCTTACACACCAGGGTTCTGCCAGCAGCTTATTACCCTACCAACACTGACACATAATGACAGACCTGCTTCTTGATATAGTGTGTAGAGAGACATTGCCTCAGAGGTACACACACACAGAGGGGGGATGGCCTCCTCTTTAAATAAAGCCTGGAGCCAACCTTAGAGGCTTACCCCACTGAGAAGCCCCCACCCCTCACTTCCCAAGCTCCCAGTCACAGCATCTACCCAGCTCTGATAGGAACAACAATGGGCCCAGTTCTCACCCAGGACCGGCAGCTAAGATGATATGGAGGCTGAGAACAGGATCAGAGGAGGCTGCAAGAGCAGGTGTCAGTGGGTCTAGCAGACTTCCTGAATGGAAGTTTCATGCTTCCAACTTCCGCTAGGGGCAGGGCAGCTCAGCCATTCAGAAGAGCGCTTTCAACAGGTGCAGGGCAGCAGTGGGGCTTAGAAGAGGACTAGCGGAAACGCTTTGACAGGTCAGTGGAAAGGCACCCTGACAAGGAGGGGGCTTGCTGAAGTTTACACAGAAGAATCTTGGGTCTGGGATGAAATCTGAGCTCTGTGGAGCCCTGGGAGTCTTGGGTGAAAGATAGCACAGGAGGGAGGAATTCTATCTCAGTATTCCAGTCCTGCAAAGAAAGTACCCTCTCCAGAGCCTTTAATAATTGCTATCAATAGTAACTCTCTGTGCCCTTTTACAATGTTGTTTTGTGTTTAAACCCTCTCCATAACTGGCTATATAATTTATAGGGTCCAGTGCAAAAGGAAAATGTGGGTTCTGTGCCAAAAAAAAAAAAAAATTCACGAGAAGAAGGTACTATTTGTAAACAAAGTCCAGAGTCACTGGGAAGCATAGACTCTTGTGTGTTGCATGGGTATCAGGCCCGTGAAGTCACCCACATCCCTCTTATATAATTTTTGTCCCACTTAATATTTATGATAAACCGCCTTCATATGCATCCACTTCAAAGATGATGTTCTTGGTGCAAAAGAAGAGGCGATTGCCCAAGGATTGCAGCAAAGACAGCCTTGGGGGATGTCCAGACCAGCTCCTTGGGATTCCAGGCACTCCCCTGCAGCTGCTACTTGGGAGGAGATGCCACTTCAAGCAGCAGCCACCTGAGACAAAAGGACTTGAGTTGAGCTGTCTGTGTGAAGTATATGAAGGATGGAGAGGATATTAAGGGACGGATGAGCTTCATGTCTGATGGCATCTTCAATGCACAGCACTCCAGGTAGGGCCTCCTGGTGTCTGTGGGGAGAGACAGGTAAGTATGCCTGTTGACTCTGATGAGAGACCCTAATAAAGGAGGTGCATGAAGGAAGCCATTGAGTAGTTAGTTGAGAAGGGCTTGAGAAAGGCAGTTTGGGTATCAAAATGGACAGGAGTATTTCTGTGCTGGGATGAAGCCTCCCTCTTTAGCATTGGTTGCAGATAAGGTTTGAGAAGCCACCTTGGATATGCCTGATAACAAAGTCCTTTTCAAACCATGCCAAGCCCCTCCCTGTGCCTAGATTTCCTTTCTACGTAGCTAAGATCCTAAGATCCGCTGGTAGTCACCTCCGTATCACCTGTTCCCATAGGGCAAAGACATCCTAATGTTCATGGACTTCTATGGTGGTCCCATCACAGTGCGGACACAGGTCCAGCTCCTCCTGAGTAATGCAGTCACCCCTGTGAGTCTGAGACTAAGAATTAAAACAGTCTCAGCTCATCCTACTCCCGTCTCTCCGTGTTTGCTTCTTTACTCCATCTGCTCCTCTTTGTGGACTTTCATCATTAGAGCACAGGTATATGCATTGCCTCCTAACCTAATGCCATCTGCTGGATTTTTTCCTCTCCCCTCCACTCCCCTCTCTCCCCTCCCTTCCCCTCCCCTTCTCTTCCTTTCCCTTCCCCCTTCTTCCTCCTTCCATGTTGTGCTTTCTTTTACTCACTGAGAAACACGCCCATCCTGTGTTACATTCCTGTTGACTACTGGAGACTTTTGAGCCAGTGCACTAAAGAAGCATCCGGCATGGACAGCTGGGCAAGAAAACAAACCCCAAATCCGGGCCAATATGTGTGTAAATAAAGCAGCACCGGACACACCATATAATCTATTTTTGTAAATATTCCATGCAGGATTTTTTTCCCATGACCAGAAATGCCACATGCTGTTTAGACCTCTCCAGGCCCACTGTGTTTATAGCCCACCATCTCCTTCTCCAAATGGCACGTTGCCCAGAAGATCTGTCCTGCAAGGAAGTCCAGCTGGAGCACCTACATACTGTCTACTTCCCAGTCCTCATAAAATTGATCACTACCCTTACCTTGTATCTTTGCTGGTTCATTGTCCTCTTTCAATCTTCACAGGATGCAAAATTAGAATCTGAGCCCCCAGATAACTAGGGAGAATTTCTCTCTTATAGAACTAGTCCATGTACATGTGCATGCTCACCCAATATTCATTAAGATTTATTTATTCTCTCATTCGTTCATATGGCTTTTGAGACAGTTTTAGTTCATATGCCAGACTAGCTTGGAACTCACTCTATAACCCAAACTAGACTTGAACTCATCAGCAATCAGTCTCCCAAGTGCCAAGGTTACAGGTGTGAACCACTTTGATGGTTAACACTGTAAATTTGATAAGATATAGAATGGTCTAGGAGACAAGTCTCTAGGCATGCCTGTGAGGAATTATTTAGATTATGTTAGTCTTTGGACCTGGCTGTGAAGAATTATCAAGATTTGGTTAATTGAGATAAGAAGACACATGCCAAATAGGGGTGATATCATTGCACCAGCTGGAACCTGTGTACAGAAAATGTAAGTGATCTAAGCACTGTATTTAGCGTTCTCTGCTACCTAAAGTAGATACAATGTGTCCATTGGCCTCAGGCTTGACTTCACCATGAAGAACTGTGCTTTCAAACTATGAGCCAAAATAAAGTCCTTCTTCCTTGAGTTGCTTTTGTTGGATATTTTATCTTAGCAACAAGACAAGCTACCATGCCTGGCTTGAGCATAATCAACTTCTAATGTGCAACGTGTCTAACATGACATTTTCCACCCACCCAGCTAGGTCCCTAATGGATGCTGCATTTCTTCTGAAGAACTTGAGAGACTACTTACTCTTGTTCTGGTTGTAGACATCCCTGTTGTTCTCCAGCCATCTTATGATTGGTTACCAGAGTCAGCCAGCCACCAGGGAGCCACCACCAGACCCTGGAGGAAGGGGGATGGTCACTCTATAGTATCCACCTGGGAGAAGGCTGTGGAAAATGAGGAAGCCTGTACCCATCAACACTTTGACCACCCGTGTCTGAGTGTTCTCTTTATGAATTCAGCTGTTGCTCCACTTCTCTGACCTTCAGGGTCACAGTGTTTTGACAGTCTCCAAGTAGCCTGTGAAGTTTGCCTTTCACTCCTGTATATCTTCTGAGGACGTGACCTTCAATGATGGAGAGAACATATCTGAAGAGAAGACAGGTTTCCTCTCTCCTTCAGAGTTTTTTTTGCAAGGTGCCACAAACACTTCATGTCTACATGTATAGTGAGACTCGAGTCTGGGTTCAGCACTTCGCTAGGCTGTGTGTATTTATTTGCTTTCTTCTGTGAGTGCTGCAGTGACTTAAATGTGCCTCTGTGAAGATGCCAGCTACACAGATGGTAATTGCATTCCCTGCTGAGCCGGGGCTGCAGGGATGTGGGGGTTTGGAACAGGGTAGTGAGCCTGTGCCGGTCTGGGACCAGGCAGTCTCCCTGACTGCTGGTCTGGCTTGGGAGAGACTGGACTTCCCAGGCTTGGTCCAGAAACACAAAGTTTACAGGACAAAGTTACAAAGTTGCAGGAACCCAGAGATGGCAAAGGGCACAGTACAAAAGACTTATTTCGGTGTCAAGACCTGTTGCGACACCTGGTGCAAGCCTATGCCTCCAAATCCTGGTGTCTAGCTGAGCAAAGCACATCGTTTTCCTCACAGGTAATGTTTTAGTTTTGCTTGAATTTCATACCTACTAACACAGGATCTAGTCTGAAGCTCATATCTAGGAGCAATTTCAACTTTCAGTCCTACTATTTAAGAAATACTTTTTCTGAAGCTATGACTGCTCTAGCTGGTGTTGCCTCTGGTGGATCTGGGAAAAGTCAACTGGAAACCTAGAAAGAATTAGCCATTTGAGATCCCATTGAGAAGGTTAATGATTCACAGAAGAGGTCAGAATAATAAGATTAGCTGGAGTTTGGAAGGAGCTGATCCACACCTCGTGGATAACTTTGAGGAGAGCCAGAGCCAGGCAACAAGAACTTGACATGGAGCTGGAGGATGGGGCAGAATCGCTCCGATCTCATGATGAACAAAGTAGTTTCTTGTGATGGACTCTGCTCTGGTGAAGATGCTGTGAACACTGCTGAAATGACCAAGGGTCTAGAATGTCACATCACTTTGGCTGATAAGCAGAGGCAGGATTAGAGAGGATTCACTCTGGTTTGGAAGGAAATTCTACTATGGGGGAAGAGCTACAGCATCATGGGCTGGAGTAGGCATGAAGTCCACAGTATCAGTTGTTGGCTGAAAGGTGTAAAGCTAGCTAGCAAGCCGTGGTAGAAGAGGATGATGGGAGCACCTCCGCCCTGCTTTACTCTCTGCCTATCTGCACCCACCAGACACTGATGCCTAAAGAAGAAGCAGCTCATCTTTGCCCCACTTTTATAAATTTCCCTCTAAGTCTGTCACCAAAGGTCTTGAACTTGCAAATGATCTAAATTAAGCTACTGGCATATTTCATGCATATAGCACTGACATAAAAGATCACTTTTCATTTTAGAATAAGTTAAAGCTCACAGTCAAGTTTCAAAGAGAATGGGGGTTCTCCCATACCTCCATTCATTTTCCCTATGGCCAGCATCTTATATTTCTATGATACTGTTTTTAAAACTGAGACCTTGACTGACATTGGCACATTGCTGGTAGCTAAACTCCAGACTTAATTTGGCTCTCACCAGTTTCTCCATTAACATCCTTTCTCTGCCCCAGGGTGTCATGCAGGGTTGCAGAGTGCATTGAGTTGTCTTATCTGCCCTGTGTCCTCTGGGTTGTGATGGTTTCTCATGATGCCTGAGCTTTGAGTGACCTCGACACTCTCAAGAGCACTGTCCAGGCAGAATATCCTTCAGCTCATTTCTAATCACTGGGTATCTTAAACTAGAGTGTTTTGTTGAAGCTGTGTCTATAGACACTGTCTCCCAAGATATAAGGCCTGCTATCCAGGCTCCAGGAAAAGAGAGCTGGGCTGTGTCTTGAAAAAAGGCATGGAAGAGATTCTTCCGTGAAAGATGTTCTAACAGAATCAGGACTGGCAGGTGGCTGGAGGATGAATGCTATTTTGGAGACATCAAGCTCTGAATGTGCCACTGGCAGATATCCAGAAATGCAGCAGTGATACAAGGGCCACTTCTTATTCCCTATGCCTCATGCATCCCAGGCATCTCCAGGTCACAGGTATGGCTACTCATTCTTTCCCTGTGTCCTCTGCATCCTAGGTGACCCAAGGGTACTGGTGTATCAAGGGTACTCTTCCTTTTGAGAGGAAGAACAGCTCCTCTCAGCTTCCGTGTCCACCTCTGACCCTTCATTCCCCATGGACAGATCCTCCCATCTTTTCAGTGACAGGGCTCTTCCTCCCTCTGTTCACCCACTTGTATCTTCAGTCCTCCCTCTTCACATACTCCTTTCTTAATCTTTGCCCTTGGAAGACATCCCCCAGTGGACCAGTGAGAAGATCTCCCCACTTCCTGCACTTCTCAGACATCTATCTAATCAACTATGGCAGAAATTGATCCCTTCTTCCCCCAGAGGCTAGCCACTCCTTCCTGATGCCAGATCCAGGAATGGCTTCCCCATCCCCGCCATACCCTGTAGTGGGTTCACCCCTCACTCTGCAGCCACATGAGGCACCGATATCTTCCACTCCCAACTTGTTTCCTGCCTTAATCATAGTTTCCTCTTCTCTTTCTCATACGTAAGGATGACCCTGGAAGTTCTCTCCCCAATGTTCCTCTCTGCTCCTCTCCACTAGACATACTCTCTCCTCTGATTCAACCTCAGCTGCAGCTGTCTACCCAGGCCTTCTGGATGGTTGGCTGGCTTCTAATACCTCTCATCCCTAACCTGGCAGTGAGCCTCCCTTTCCTGTCCCCTAGCCCCTTCTGTCCCCTGAAACCTTCCCTTGACTTGTAGCTCTACCATCCTCTAATGACCTGAACTAAACTCCCGAGTGTTAGCTTCTTCATTTCTTCCTCTTTTGCTCATCTCATCATAAACCCTCATTTATCCCACATATCTAAATCCTGTTGGATGGTTCTTACCTGCTCAGACCATCTCCACAGTGCTGTCTGTCCAGCATGGATGGGGACTTGACAATACTCATGTCCCTTTGTGGTGTTCTCCCTGTGTACGGAGTAAGCTCAGACTCTGGGGCTGGACATTTTAGTCCCCAGTCAATCCTCTTCGGGGCCTACACCGTGGAGTCCTGTGTTCTTTTCCGTTTTTTTTTTTTTTTTTTTCCCAACCAGCTCATGATGCATGTTCTCCATTTCTCACACTTTAACCCCTTGTTTCTTTTGTTTGAAATCCCATCTCAGTCTTGATCTCTGAGACTTTCTGCTTTCAGGGCCTCAGGACAAATTTCTACCTCTGTCCTATATATAAGGCCTCTTAAGTTTCCACAGCTACAATTAAATCCCTGCCTCTCCATCAGGGTTTCCACAGTTTTATGCTCAGGCTGAAAACCAAGATGGAGAGACACAGGTGCCAAAACAAGGAGATATAGGGTATATGTGTGCATCTCTGTGTTGTATGTATTCGGGGTGTGTGTGTGTGTGTGTGTGTGTGTGTGTGTGTGTGTGTGTGTGTATTATAGTTGGTGCTTGTCTTTACTATACAGAAAATATTGATTTCTGCCCAGCCAAGAAGGCAGGCCATGTATTATCACTACGACAGAACCTGTAGATTGCTGGGTCCTATGAGAGGCATTTTTATGTCATTGTATATAACTCTCTCCAAAACATACTGTTTGAGTTCCATTTTGCAGATGAGAAAATTGCAGCTCAGAGGGGCTAAGTGACTAAGCCGAGACCACATAACTAGAAAGTAGAAATGCTGCGATTAGAGCTCTGGTGTATTTGGATCCAAAGGATCCCTTCTCCACGTGCTCAGCCTTAGTTGCCATATTTACCCACCTGCTTACTCCCAGTCCCACCACCTCTGAGGCACACAGGGAACAGTTGTGCTAACTCTTGAGAAGCCCGGGCTCATTCCCTGTGTAGCTAGCTTCCAGCCAACACAAACATATTCCTCCCATCCCTCCACCAATCTCTCAGATTGGTAAAGAACTTCAAGGGAAAGGGACTGCTGAGTTGTCACTAACTGGGGGCATGACAATGTCACTGCCAGAGCCGGGGGTGGGGGGTGGAGGGGTGGGTGTGGGGGTGGGTGGGGGGACTGGACGGGACTGGACAGAGGACCATGACCTGGAGAGAGGGAGTTGCTCCTCTGTTAGAGGTCACTGAGCTGGATCAGGATGCCCTCTGGGGAGAAGGAGAGAGGAGCTGAAGAAGGGAGGCATGCCTTCAGTTCCTGCTTCATACCCACTGACCCAGGCAGGTAGAAGCTAACCTACAGCTGGACATAAAGACGCTTGCCTGAGAGAGGAGCTTGCAGCTCCTTTCTCCCTCTGTCACCTCTGTGTCCCCCACACTTTTGCCCAGGAGAACAGAGGGGGAAGGCACTAAGAAGAAATGGAGAGAAGCCAGCTCAAGACAGCAATCCTGGGGGTACAGCAGGCCAGGTGACTCTGCTATTCCAAGACCACATGACTGTATGTCCTCTGACAAATCCCTTTTCCCAGAGGCTCTGTCTCCTTACCTGTAAGATGGGGAGTGTGAGGATTAAAGGAGAGGAGGCTGGTTGGGTCCTTGGTACTCATTGTGCCTCTTGCTTTATATGGGTGGCTTTCCTTATTTCTATTCTGTGAACATTTTGTCATATGTCCTGGCTCTATTTCCATTTAGAAATCTGCTGGTTAGCATCTACTTCTGGCTTTAGACTTGCCTTCTCAGAAGGGGCTTGAGGGAGTTTATCTGCACAGGTGGAGCACAGGGAAGGCATGTCTGTCCATGGCAGGTGTTGCATGGATCATTTCTCTCTCTATTCCTGCCCAGGATTATGTGTGAGGCAGGGATGAGTTCTCTGTGCTGCCATCTGAGCACCTGCTATGTACAAAACTGATGAATGGTGGCAGGCAATGGACCTGGGACATGGAAGGTGTCTGTATAATTCAGAAAAGCCTTCTGACCTTGCTTTCATTGGCCTGGACAGCCCAGAAGGGAAAGAAATACCTTTCAAAGAAAAAAACAAACAAACAGGTTTTGAGAACATTTAAAGTGAAAACTTACAGAAAATAATATTAATTATTATTATTTTTGCATTTGTATTATGTGTGTATAGATATGTATATCACTGCGTGTGTGTTTGTGTTTGTGTGTGTGTGTGTGTGTGTGTGTGTGTGTGTGTGGTGTGTAAGTCAGAAGACAATTGTAGGAGTCAGGTCTCTCTTTCTACCATAAGGGTTCTGGGGATTGAAGTCAAGTCACCAAGTTGGTGATAAGAGTACCTACTGCTAAGCCATCTCCCTGGTCCATGAACAACATTTTAGAGCGATGAGAGGAAGGTGTGGTTCAGTTAAGTCTAAAGTGGGAAAATTTCCTGTGTTCTCAGGGGATGGCAGGGGTAACTGGAGACAGAATAGGAAATTCTAAGGGTTTAGTCTTTCTCATGGATCCCAGAGGTTCAGTGATCCTTCTTCTGGTGGACAGGAGCCACGATCTGGAGAAGGGAGAGATGGTGAGTTCTGACCATCATTTCTGGACCTGCCTATCTGTTACCATGACAACCAGTGGTGGGACACATGGAGAAATATCTTTGGCTCTTATATGAGGGTAATTCTCACAGTCTCAGGCTGAGTTTGGGACCAATATCCGAGGAGCTGAGGCACATTCTTTCCCTCTTGAGGGTCCCCTGGGTTAGGAGGCGTTTCAACAACCCAGCAATAAAGCCCTGGGGTGTGGGAACAGGACTCCACCTGGTCCCTCATACCCGAGGAATGGCAGGTCTCAGGTGTGGGTCAGGCTCTCTGGCAAGCCTTCACCCAGTTCCATCCTCCCTGCAAGGAGCAGGGAAATGAGAAGTGACAGAAAGTGCCAGGAGTCACTAAGACTCTGTCACCTTGATTTGCAGGCAGACGGAACTGCTCCTAGTGAATGCGGCACTTCAGAGACACCGTGTCCCTGGAGGATCCTCCGGAGACAAGTGAGACCTCGGTTCAAGTCTCTACTCTGTCCCTGTGCCACCCACCCTCGCCTGTCCCTGGCACACTGTCCTCCACCAGACTCAGCGGTTTCCTGGACCCCCTCTGTGCTGCCGCAGCCTTCTATCTCCAGAACTCCTCCCTTAAACCCCATCAGAACCATCTTTTATTGTCCATAAAGACATCTGGCTTCTCTGTGGCAAACCCCAAGTACTCTTTTACCCATCTTGAGGACCAGTCTCCTAGGAATAAATAACTCTTCATTGTTTTTTAAAGATAACCTTTACAGAGCTTATAATAGCATCCAACAATTATGGGGCCAGGCTCCCGGAATAATGAATTACTCCATCTGTGTTCGATGTCTTTGTTGCCTTCTATTTTCACCAACAGATTGAGAGGTTTTCGAGCTGCTGCGTCTACCTCCAAACAGCACGGTGTCGCTTTTTGAAACCGTCTAGACAGTGCCCCTGCTTGCTACATGACAGACCTAGGAAGGAAATGTTCCAGAGGGAGATTCTGGAGAAAAAGAATTTCATCTCACACGCAGGAGCTTACAATAGAGCCTTCTGGTACAGTCCAACTCACCCTCAGTGTTTTTGCCACCTACTGAAGACATGACTCTCAGCCCTGCATTAATGTTGTTGGAACCTCAGTCTGGATTGAGATTCCCCATCTAATCAGCTATAGATGTGAATGGATACACACATGGGCACACACGCATGCTGTATCACTAATACACATGCACGCATACACTGCATATGCATAAAGGCATGTGCACACATGTACATATAAACAATATACATATGTATGGTGAAGCTGCTTGGTGGTTGAACAGGCACACACAAGCTCATGTACACACCCAAGTGTTTGTATATAGATGTACGTGAGCACATATGCCTCTGCAGGCTTGTACATATGCATACATACATGCACGCACATGTTCTTTTGCTTATGTGCTCATTGTCATCCTGACACTACTGTATGTGACATTTTTTTTTTCTTTCTACAGTGGCTTGGATCCTCTGGTTTGGGCCTTTCCCTCCCCAACTCAAGTCCTGGCCCTCAGTGTGGAGGCAGACATAGTACCTACTTCAGACACTAGTGGGCACTGTAATCAGAGACAAAGTAAGACCTAATGCTGGCTCTACTACTGCTGTGACGTAAGACATGGCCAGGCCTCTGCTCCTCTGTGAAGCTCAGTCTCCCCCAGAGCCCCAGAGTGCAGTGAATATGAACTACAAGGACAAGTGCTGCCATCTCTGTGCCCTTAAGATCCCAGGGAAAATAGGCTCCGTGCCTCCGGAGAGGGCAGCCACAGACCACTCTAGTTTCTGCCACAGCCAGCACATCTCCATCTCCCAAACCAGTTATTTACGATGCTTTTAGCTCTAAGCAGACCCACTTCCAAACTCCTGCCCCTCACATAAATTACCTTAAAGGCCCGATTTGTATCACTGCGGTTGAATGGCGCCTAACCAGAAAGCACTCCGGCTTCTCAGCAGCTTCAATCCAGGCAGCTCTGTGGATTATTTTTTTCACCCTAATTGAGCTCTTCAGTAAGGGGGTTGAAAATCTTCAATAGGTTTCATTTTTAGGGAAAGCAATTTTGACTTATTAGGCACTGTTGGCTTCAAAAATGTACTTGCTAATGACTTCTATTTAAATATTTTCCTCCAACTGAGACACTTTAAAAAATACGGTGTTAACGGATTCAACATTCCCTAAATGAGGATTTTCCTACTGTGGCCTCTGAACTTTTTTGGCCAGATCCTCTCAAATGGTGAGGAAGTAAAGCAGGCCATGTGAAGACACTTCCTAGTGGGATTCCGTGGAGGATGGGTGATGACCACTGTGCCCTCTTCCTGGTGCTTTTGGCAGTGATGATATGGTACCCGGATGTACAAGGTGAGATGGGATCTCCTGACTGCTCATCCCTACAGGATCAAACTCAAGCCTTCTAGCCCTGTGGAGAAATCTCCAGCCTCCTTTACCTTGGATCTCTTTCCTCACTACATTCCCTCTGGAGTCCGAGACAAGAAAATGTGGTGTTGAAAGTACCCCAGGCCTTGCCTGTCTTCTTGGGTGTGGAACCTCTGTGGACTCATGGGCTCTGGCACCAAGAGGCCCACAACCTGCTGTTTCCATCTTGAGATTCTCACTGGTTGGTGAATGAGGGCCTACATTCTCAATGTGCACTGGGTTCTGCTATTACATAGCTGCTTGCGGCCAGGTTCAGAGTTCTACCTCCTCTTCCTCTCTTTGCATATGCAAAGCCCAGCCTTGATGTTTCTAGTCCACATGGTAGACTTTGGGAAGGGTACAGTGCACAGGGGAGAAGGCACAGCCCAGGGCCTGAATGACATCAGAGACCAGAACATTGACTTAAGCATGGTGAACCAAAAGAAAAAAGAGGCAGATGTCCAGTCCCCACTTCCTAAGTTGCTGAGGGATAGTAGGAGAACACGTGGAAGTGTCTAGCACAGGAGGATGATCGACTTTGTCGGGCACTGCTGTCATCCCTTCAGGACTGTGATTTCATTCGACCCTTCATGAAACCTTCCATAGCGGTCTTGACTCTTACTTTCCACAGAGCTAGCGCCTGTCTTTGCTCCCCAGCCTCCTCTCCTGTCAGTTTTACATTGCACTGGTGTCACAACTGTCTGTCAGGAGAACTTAACATTGCTTTCACTTGCAAGTGCCAGGAGCTCACTCAGGCTTAGGTGAAGAGGCTTCCTGGAAGAAGATAGGTGTCTTGTAGAATTCAGGACAAGGACGTTGTCTGGCCTCAGCGAGGCCTGAAATGAAAATCCAGAAGCCTCCAGAAGTGCAGGATGTTCCCTCTTACTTATAATTTTATTTGAGCATTGCTTCTTGCACTCAATTTTCTTTCTCCCTCCCCCCCCTCCCCACCCCTCTCCCTCTCTCCTATCCTTTGCCCCTCAGCCTCTTCCCCTTGTCCCTGTTCCTCTCATTGGTTTCTTCTTTATAACTTCTGATTTGCCTTCTGGTTCTAGGTACTGCAAAGCTGGGCCTTTCCTGATTCAGTCTCCTGCAATGCCTAAAGGACCCCTCTAGCATAGGTCTCATCAACAGTAGGCAGGCCTGTTGCACTCCGGCACCTGCTGCCCATTACACCAGCCTACCTTTGCCTATGGGATCACAAACACTCATCTTTGCCTCTTGCAGTATTCAGTCCATGCTTAGACTATAAGTTGGTGTTGAATATGGAAAGGCATTAACTATGGAGTAGGGTTTGCCTTCTAACTGAAACATGACACATGACTTGAGCTCCTAGCTATTGTGCTCCTTGTGGGAACCCAGTGAATGAAGCTGCGTCAGAATAAAAGCTTTTGAGGAAGCAGGCCACTGGAGGGGTGCTGGAGGACTTTGCCTGGTTCCTCAGCCCTCTCCATTGAGACTCTTATTGACCCTTCCTGCACATACCCCCCCCCCCCCCCCCCCCCCCCCCCCCCCCCCCCCCCCCCCCCCCCCGCCACCAGAACCAAATCTAGGCTCAGTCTTCCTGAATATGCAGCACGCTGTTTCAGGATTTAAGTTGATTTCTGCAGGAGGGAACCTGCTCACTCAACAGAATCTGTACCCTCGGAAATTATTAAAGGAGCAGAATTAAATTCACTGGGGTCAGAGGTCCAGGAACGCCAGAAACGCAATCCCAGCAGAACTGCAGTTAATTGGCACCCGGGAACATGTTGGGGAACCAGAAATGCAGCTGAACTGTGTGCTCTGAGACCAAATCCAATGAAAGAGACCCTGCTTCTCTAGAATAGCTTCTGAGCTCATGGCCAGCTGATGCTCAGGGTGGGGGTGGGGTCTCCGGAACAATCTGTTCCCCTGTGGCTTCTCTACAGAACAGGACAGGTACAGGTACAAAATGGAGAAAATGGCATGCCTGGGTAGGATTCCTCAGACTAATCCATCCAGGTGTGGGACTTGAAACAGGACTGTCACTGCTTCGGGAAGCAGCTTCATGCCTCTCTTCCTGAGTCTCATCGCCAACATCACTGAGAGTGGGCTAGAAGGACATGCCTTCTCCCCTTCCTGGTTTTCTTGTGGAAGGTTTTTCTAAAGCTCTCTCTGGCCCCCCTCTGTCTCTTTGTCCTCTCAGGAGTGAGCTGACTGAAGGCAGCCGGCACTATGCTGTTCCAGGTAACAGATCCACGTGAGGTCCTTCAGCTGGCTCAGTGCAATCGTGCAAGATAGATAAACCTCTTTCTTTGCTCTTCGTTCAACTTGTTCAACACGAGGTTGAACATAAGGGTGCTATTTGTTGAGAAGGGTTGCTCAGAGCAAAGGCCAAAAGCTGCAAATATCTTCTAAAGTCAACGTATCACTTGGTCTAAGTCACAACCTTCCCGTCTATACAAGAACCATTAAAGAAGATCACAAAAGCTGCAAAGGCACAACTGGTTTAATTTAAGCTTTTAGAAGTCAAGATGAAAATGCCTTCCCAAGTACTATAATGTTTGAATCCTGAATGTCTCCTAAAGACACATGGCTTCACTCCGTGCCACTCCTGGTAGGTGATAAAACCTTTAAGATGTAAGCCCTAGCTGGGTGGTGGTGGCGCACGCCTTTAATCCTTGCACCTGGGAGTCAGAGGCAGGCTGATCTCTGTGAGTTCGAGGCCAGGCTGGTCTACAGAGTGAGTTCAAGGACAGCCAGAGTTAAGACAGAGAAACCCTGTCTCGGGAAAAAAAAAATGTAAGCCCTAGTAGGAGGTGTTCTGCTCCCCTAAAGCTGAGGGGACACTCCATACTCCTGTCTTCCTCTGCTTCTTGACCACCATTATGTGAGTAGCTTGTCCCACTGTGTTCCCTCCATCATGTACTGCCTTGCCACCAGCCAAGAGGCAATAGTACCAATGAAACCTCAGAAAACCATGGGCCAAAACAAACCTTTCTTCTTTTTAAGTTGATCTTCGCAGGTGTTTTGTTACCCTGATGGATGGCAGACAAACATGGAGTCACAGCCACAGGCTCTTTTCATATCTTTCCATATGCAGATTTGGCTTTCTAAATCCCATGTCTGTTTTATTACCCTTAGTGCACCAGAGTTTTAGAAACCGTTAGCAAATACTTAATGATTGTTGTACCTTACTACCCCTCTTGGGCTTTGAACAAATTGGGAAGTAAAATGGAAAAGTAAAAATAGAGGCCAAAATGTCAGGCTATAGCTACTAGAGGCCAGGTGGGAAATGTGGCACCGTGCCTGTTAGACAACTGGCTTGCTAGCACTAAGCCCTGATCCTGGCAGACACCTCCACCCTCGCGCAGGCTGTGCCAGATTGCAGCAGGCCTTCCACACATAGGGGAGGCCGTGCCTGAGTGAGATTTGTAGCTGGGAGAAGTTGAGGAGAGCTTTTGTTCTTTTATGCATACATGTGGGTGCACATGCATATGTGTATGCAGTTGCATGGAGGATAACAGCAAACATTGGATGTCTTTCTCCATTGCTTGCTACCTTATGTTTTGAGGTAAGTCTCTCATGAGTCTTGGGGCTCCCCGATTGGGCTACACTGGCTGCAGCATGCACCAGGGATTTCTCATCTCTTCCTCCCAACACTAAGATTACACTTAAGGTGCACACTGCCACACCCAGCCTTTGCTGTGGGTGCTAAGGACCCAAACTCAGATCCTATGCTAGTGCAGCACGCATCTACTGACTGAGTCATCTCTTCAGACTCAGTGTTTGTCTTTTGTGGTTAGACTTGACCCCTAGTAGAGAGGCAAAGCTCAGTAGAAAGCATGCTGTCAGAGAGGGGGGAGGGAGAAGGAAGGAAGGAAGGAAGGAAGGAAGGAGAGAGAGAGGGGGGGGGGAGGGAGAGAGTGTGTTTCTGGGAGTCAAGAGTTTCCAACTCTTCACTCAATCACCCTAACCAGGGCTAGGACATTGTTCTTTCTTCCTCCTTGTCCCCTTCACACATAGAAACAGTCACTTCGTCCTGCTCACTTCAGATTGCTTTCTGAATAAACTTCAGATTTGTCTTCACTGTAACTTACACAGCACAGCGGCCCAAGACATCACTGTCTCCCAGGAAACAGCAATAACCACCTCATTTGCTTCTTTTTATTTTTTTCACTTCGGAATCATTCCTCATCCAGCAGAATAATCCTTCTAGAATGAAAGTCTGATTGTGCTGATTCCCTTCTTAGGATCTCCTGCTCGCTACAGCTCCGCCTTCACGTTTGGCTCATTTCTCCCCTGTCCCTCATTGCGAGTTCCCATTACAGTGACACCCCCCCCCAGCTCTGGACCTCCAATGTATCCTGTCTCCCATTCCCCAGAGGCTTTAATATTGTAGCTTGTTCTGTTGGCTTATTTCCTTGGTTTTTCTTTTACTTTTTTTGTCAGGAAGATTTTAACAATCTTTCATGGTGAAACAAACGGACAAATAACAACAAAAACACTGTAGGAAGTCCTAATAGTTGTAAGGTTTGATTCAGAAATGTCACCCACTGCCTTCTGTTTTGGCCACTCAGTCCCCAGCTGGTGACATGATTTTGGGAGGTCATGACATTTTTAGGATTGTAACCTAGATCACAGAAATGGTAGCAAAATGCCCAAATAGTGTAAGCTAATGGAATGAGTTAATTAAATGAATTATATATATCATATAAATGTACTAAATAATTAAGTGAATGAACTGAGTATTCAAATATAAGGGTGAAAGCATGAGATAATAGTGTCCACAGTCCTGCCTGGCAACATGTGGTCAGAGCTCAGAGTTAGGTCCACAGGGATTAAAGGCATGCACATCCACAGCCTGGCTAACTTGGTGAGTTTTTGATCATCTGTTTAACTGCATTTCTCACCTGCCTGTCAGGGGCATGACCCTCTCCCCCCAATAGAAAGGGAAGAGCAGATGTGCTTTGCTCTGGGTCAGTTAGGAGAGGATGAGCCAGGACAAACACTCAGGACCATCTCATTCCAGAGTCTACACTGTTGGGAGCTGGCCCCACGATGTACAAGTTACCCATTAAGGTAGGGAGTTTCTATCCCTGTAGGTGTTCAGTGAAAGGCTTGGTCCATCGCTGAGAATAGAGAACAGAAAGTGCACAGAAGACAGCGGGAGGACACAGTGAACTGGAGGCCGTCTAATCCCTGAACCGTGAGCTCACCCACTCTTGCCATCCTAGTGTCATAAAGGCGATTACAACAACAACTTTGGCCTAATGAACCTACCTTAAGTATGATCTACCTGTCTTTGGGTGCTCAGTGATTAAAGCACTTACCATGGTTCAAATCCCCAGAACCCATATAAATGCCTGGTGGTCATGGTGGCTCACCTGTAATTCCAGCCTGTGAAGGGCCCAGAACAAGCTGACAATCTAGACTAACCATATTGGTGAGCTCTAGGTTTGATTGAGAGACCCTCCTTAAGCAATATGGAAGTGAGATGGAGGGTGATTTCTGGCACCAATCTCAGACTCCATGTGTGTGTGCTTACATGTGTACATGTAAACCCATAATACGTGTTCCTACATACAGAAAAACATGTATGCATATACACACACGTAAAAACACATGGAAAGGGGGGGGTCTTACATATTCTCTAGGGTGTCCTTACAAAGCACACAGACCACATCTGGAGCCCTCCTCTACAAAACTTTTCAAAACTTCCAGTAGCCTCCATAGAAAATGGTACCTTGATTGATTAGTGATGTCTGTCAAGGGCGTAGCATAGTAGCTGGTAGATACTTGCCACCCTGTCACCCTTATTTGTTCTAGAACATACATTTACACTCTAAAGAGGCACAATTGGATAATAGCTGTAAAGCCACATGCATGGAATACCAGACCAGAGAACATTCTCTTAGAGCCAGAAAACAGATTAATTTCAACGTGGAGAGTCGCAGCCATCCAGATTCCAATTCCCCACATTACTCAGCTTGCTTCCTTGTGGGCCTGTCCTTTAATTAGGAGGCTCTGCAAACACTTCAAAGCTGAGCAGCTCCCCAGCCCAGTGCCTGTCCCTGCCAGCTTCCAACCTCCCCACAGCAGCGCCCCAGAGAGCCAGACTGGATTTTGATCATGCAAATCAGGATGTATGTTTCCCACTGTGAAATAAATAGCCATCCCCCAACTGCATCTTTATCCCTGAAGCCAATTAGAGGCACAGCTGGCTTCCCAAGCAGAACTGGGAGGGAACCACTCTGTCTTATCCTTGCCTTGGTGCCAAAGGGATGCTGTGGTCCTATATCTTAGCTGCCCTGGCCTCCAGGAAATCAGGGAGCTTTCCTTGAACAAATGACCTAAGGAGAGCTCTGCGACACCCTTGCCAGTCCAGTGACACACATTCTCTTACTGATGCCTCAGATTTAAGATGGTGGGGATCGGAGCCTGGGAGACTCAGATTCAAATGCAAATTCTATCATGAGCTTTTTGTGTTGCTTTGGGTAAATGGCTTAACCCATCTGAGCTCACTGTGCTCCTTTCTGAAATAGGAATGATGTTATACACCTCGTGACTCTTTTGTCAAGGTGATTTCTCTTTGTCATCCTTCCCAACCTTCTGAACAAATCCCTGTTTTGTGCATCCACTCCTTGCTCCCGCCATGCTCTTCATTCAAGCCTCATTAGCTCCCCTCCATTTAAGATTTCTGCCTGCCTACAGTGGAACTCAATTTCTTGGACTGGTTGTGTTTTAAGAGAGACTACTATCTGGAGTTGTCACAATCTTTATTGTCGGGGGACATTAAGTTACCTTTGGGGAAGATTTCCCCCTTCTAGGGAAGAACTCCTGAAACAGCGAGAGAGGCAGTTTGCTGTCTTCAAAGGAAGGACAAAAGGTTTTCCCAGCTATACCTCTTAGTATAGCAGAACTGGCTATAGGGAGAAAAGGGGCAAGTTAGAGGCCTCTCAAGTGGAAAAGATTCATGAACTCAGTTTCTTACCTGTGGCTCAGGGGCACAGTCTGAGGGATCTAGATAGGATCTACTGGAAGCCAAAGTGGGGCTCACCATAGGAAAGATGGGAGCTGGACTCCACCCCTAACATGGGTAGAGAGTCTGCCTGGCCAGGGAGACCGTAGTGGGAAATCTTTCATTCAGGAAGATGTTCCCTGGAGACACTCCTGCAGCTGGAAGTGAGGCTTATCCTTGGGATTCAAGGAAGACTCTCTGTAGCCTGCTGAGAACAGAACTGATCTACACAGCTGCCATTAGCCAGCCGCATGCAGCTATTTAAGGTTAAAATCAAATTAATTAAAATGAAATAAACTTGAAAATTTAGTTCTTCAGTCACAACTGGACACATTTCAGGGGCTCAATTGCAGCATGTGGTTAGTGGTTAGAGGGGTGTGGAATGACAGAAAGTGCCCACTGCAGTGGAGGGTCCTTCTGCTCACACAAGGTCCAGGTGGCCCTGTGCGTCAGGGGGTGCTACATGCCTTATTGAATGCTTAGCACCATCCCTGGGCTTTCTCCAAGAAGACACTGCTGGTGGTGGTGCTGTATCCCATCCCTCAGCCAAGACAACCAAAACCTCTCTAGATAGAGCCAGCTGCCTTTTTTTTTTTTTTTTTTTGTAGCTAGTGCAAAATCACCCCATCTGAGCACTGCTGTGAGCCTTACCCTCTGTGGACAAACCCACAATTGGGCTGCGTCAGTTTCCTTCAGGGCACCAAGGGAGGGCACACAGCTGCCCCATGTAAGAAGACTGAGCCAATGTCCAGGAGAGCTCACAGGCAATGGGGATCAATTCATCAGTGATGGTGTCGGAGCCCTTGCATTCTATTCATTTCCCCACAGCCCCCTCTCTGAGCCCTATTGCACTGGGACTAATCCTTCAACACGTTTGCCATGGAGTGACAACACCAGCTCCACTATTTTGTGTGAGCTCTGCTGAACATCTTAGGTGCTCTGGGCCTCAGTTGCTTCATCTGCAACATAAACATGTTACCTCCCTCATAAGGCTCTTGTTAAGGAAATGGTCGCAGGAAGCATCTACCTGGCAGTTGTCTGTCCAGAACGCATCAGATGCAGGTGGCTGTGGTCCTTGAATGACTACCAATGGCATATGGACTAAGTTTGCCACGTTCCTTCAACTGACAGGTAGAGAGTGCTCTCTCTGGAGCATCAGACTACCTGGGGTAGCCTGTCATTTGGGTGCTGACTCCAGCTGTTACAGGACCGTGTGACCCAAGCCCCAGGACATACAGTGTTCTCTGGGCCATCTTGGTCCATTCAGCTCACCTTGGAAAAACATCTAATACTTCTTGCCAAATGAAAAACAGCCCCAGAGACTTTGGAGGTAACCATAGCAACTGTCTTCTAAACTGGATTATTGTTACTTTATCAAAAAGTTCTCTTTTCCTTCTGCTTTCCGATGCCCTGAAGTTGGATGAATTTTTAAATGTGGTTTTATTGTATCTTGGAGCTAAATCTTTTCTGTGTGCAGCAGAGACCTGCCCTCAAATCAGGATGAAAGCTGATGGGAGACTAGAAGTTTTTCAAAGCCAACCTTTCTCCCCGCCACAACTCACAACCACTGCTACTATCTACCAGAGCACCATGCCTTCTGTGCCAAAGCGGTAACAAAGCACTTTCTATTGGTCATTCATTGGGTGAGAAGATCAGATGGGGACCACCTACATTTCTTGAATGAATCTAAGTGGGGGATGTAACGACAACAGAAAATATAAGCAGGGCCATCCCCACCCTCTTCCTGTGGCTGACCAGTTCCATCTCCTAGACTTCTTTAGGCCGTGGCACTCATTGACCCAAGAGGAGCAGGAGCCTGTGAGCTCCTGGCACAGAGATCTGACAGGCTGGCTCTGCAGCTGATGGCTCACGACACTGAGCAGAAATGAGTGACTGCAGCCATTGTGGATGTTTTAGAAGTGGGATGGTAGGTGAGACCTCTTTCTTTTTGGTTCCAAGGTTCCCGAGTATAATGGAGCTAACAATTGAGCTCAGAGCCCGTGTACTGTCTTGTGTCTTATAAGTGCTCTATGACTGAATGAATGCACCGGTTCTACTAATTAATTCCTTGCTGTGTCTCTTGCAAGTTGCAGACGACAGAATGGTTATTGGAGTTCTCCTAAGTGTAAGGGAGTGGTATGAAGGTCACGCTGGTTGATAATAAGAAGGCCACCAAGCAGCTTGCCAGGCCCGCCACTAAGTGGCCTGCAAACCAGCCTGACTCAGGCCAGCTCCTTCAGACAAGCCCTGTAACAAAGCCAACATAAACTCTTCCGTCCTTAAGCTGATTTTGTCAGGTATTTTTGTCACAGCAATAAGAAAAGTAACTAATTCAGAGTCCATTCATGGAATAACCTGTTCCTGAGAAAACGGCCAGGCTGGCGCCAACACTGACCCTTAACTCCAATCCTAAACTTTGCCGTAGTTCTAACCCTAATGCGAAGCCCTAGCTCTGTCCTTAAACCTAACCATAAGCCTTAACTCTAATCGCACTTCTAACCCCTTATCCTAAACTGAACCCCATTCACCACTAGGTTCAGAGCCTTTATAGGGGACATTTGCTTTCTACTGCACTAAGGTAAGTCCTTGGACAGCTGAAGTGAGTACAGTAGATGCTCCCACTAAGACAAGAGCTCTGGCAGGTCCTAGGGACAGTAGTTACTGGGAGAGCAGTGTCACACAGCTCCACTGGATGTTCATGTGAGGACAGTGGATGCAAAACATTTTCTAATGGCTGTGCAGATGGATGCACTCAGTCTAGACTCTACTGAGGGAAGTGAGCTGGCACATTAATCCAAACCTCTATTTAGGGGCCTCCCCTTCTCAGAGAAGGAAGAGCTAGCTCCTGGTTATCCTATCTGGAGCCTCTATATTCATTCTGCCTTGGCCTCACCTGATAACTCCTCAGAGTCAACCCTTGGGCACTGTGGCCCTACCTGTGTCTCTCTTTTGTCTCCAGAAAACCCTGCTCAGGCCTCAAGCCCAGGCTGCTAAGAGACTTGGAGAAGGGATAGCTGAGAACAGGTTTGGCACATCTGGGAGACAAAAAGCTTTGGGAGGGGTCTGAGGAAGACAAAAGATCAGTGACAACGTTTGGAAGGTCAGTGGCCAGTCAGAGGAAGGTCTGGGCCTGAAACCCAAGGGCCACTCCTTTATAAAGGACATCTGGCAAGCTTAGCAAGGTAAGGCTACTGGCACATGCACTATCAGTGCCACTTTGGCCCCAGGTTGGTACCCAGTGAGCAGTTTCTTCATCAACAAGTGACAGTATTTTGTGAAGCACTCATTGGTTTAGAGGGATAGCTTTTTGTTCTCCTACCTGCTTCTCTGAGGGTCTAAACTTAGCTGGTCCATGTGTAACTTCTGCTGAAAGCCTGCTTCCTGGACCCCACAGCAGGACCAGCTCAGCACCAACTTTGACCAAAGGAAGGAAAAAGTTGTTTAAAAGTTTCAAGTTGCCTTGGGAAGCTAGATTTTTGTTTTTCCCCTACCACTTATGACCAAAATAGCCAACGCTGTTCTACCCCGAGGACAGTGCTCTGTGCCATCTGGCTGCCTCCTGCTTAGCTCGAGCACACATTTCACTTGTGCAGTTGCTCAGCCTCCTCTCTGGCCTCTAACCAACCCTTCAAACTAGCCCCTCAACAATCTGCCTAAAAGCACGATGAAGAAGAAGAAGAAGAAGAAGGAGAAGGAGAAGGAGAAGGAGAAGGAGAAGGAGAAGGAGAAGGAGAAGGAGAAGGAGAAGGAGAAGGAGAAGGAGAAGAGGAGGAAGAGGAAGAAGAAGAAGACAAGGATGATGATGACAAAAGCCACATTAGCATTAACTGAGGTATTGATACACATCAGTCCTATACCAAGCACTTCATGCATGTGGCTCCCTTATTCCTTAAAATAACCCTAGGGCAAAGCTAGTATTATAAGTGCTAATATAGCCTGAATTCACCCCTGAACTCATGTGTAGAAACTTAATTAGCAACACAGCAGTGTAGTGATCGGTGTTTTCAACCACTGTGACAAAATATCTAAGACAAATAACGTAACCAAAAGAAGGATTTATTTGGTCTTGTGGTTTGAGAAGTTTCGATCCATATTTGTTTGGCTCTGCTGTTTGGGGGACTGAAGTGAGGCAGCTTATCATGGCAAGAAGCACATGTGGCATAAAAGGCCCCACAGAGGCCAGTAAATAACAAGAGAAAGGAAGGGGCCAGGGTCCCTAGAGCCCTGGCATGTCGACAGTGATAGGATTTCCTTCTACTAGCCCCATCTTGATTCCATTTCTATTGCTGTGATAAAATACTCCAACCAAAAGCAACTTAGGGGAGAAAGGCTTTAGCTGAGACCACAACTCCAGGTTATAATTGTTCACAGAAGGAAAGTCAAAGTGGTAGGAACTCAAAACAGTCCTATCTCATCCAAGGTCAAGAGCAAGAGAGAATGAACGCATGCTTGCTTGCCAGTGCTCAGTTCCCTCTCTCTATTTATTTGGTACAGGATTCCCAGCCTAGAGAATGTCACCTACAGTGGATTAGGTCTTCCCTCATCAATTAACATAATCCAGATAGTCCCCCACAGACATGATCTAGACAACCTCTCACTGAGACTCTTCCCAGATGATTCTAGATTGTGTCAAGTTGACAATTAAAACTAAACACCACAATCTTCTAAAGATTCTCATGCTGACAATCAAGATTTCAGCACGTAGGACTCTAGGGGACACTGAGGATCCAAACTATACCAGTGATAGTGTTGGGAAGTGGGACTTTCTGGCCCTGTGATACTCTGGCCTCATGAGTGGGTGAGTGTTGCTGTAAAATGGGCTGTGGCAGCTGGTTCACTCCCTCTGCCTTCTGCCCTCTGCAACGTGAGTGTGCATAAGAAGGCCCATATCAGACACCAGCACCCTGGTTGTGGCTTCTTCACCTTCAGAACTATGAGCGAATACATTTTCATTACTCATATTAACCAGCCTTTGATACTCTAGTACAGCAGAGAAAAACAAACCAAGACAACCCTTAGTTTACATATGGGGGAGTTGGGTCTCACAGTAGTTGAATAAATTGACTAAAGGCCGCAAGCTACTGAGCAAATCTGTGTTTCCAGATCATATCTGTGTGACTTTGCAGTCCTTATTTTTAAGCCCTACATACTATCCAGTCCTAATGTCAGTGTCAAATTCGGTTTGTCGTGAAGGATAAACAGAGAACTGAGAAGTTGGTAAGATAGGAGTTGTTGAGGGTGAATGAAAGTCTGTGGAAGGCAACCCACTTGGTAGACCGTGGTGGCTGGAGGAAGGTCCACTGAGGCTTTGTTTGTGAGCAGGAGAGACTGGGAGGACAAGAGCACCCCAAGCAGGGGAGCATCATGGTGGAGATCCTGGTAGACACGTGAACTAACCGAGGCATAATGGAATAGGGCAGCCATTATTGCTAGTCAGCACCCTACCTAGTATGTGCCCAACGTTCTGTGCCTCAAGCCTGCATGTCATTCTGATCTCAGTCAATGACAGCAGCATCCTCCAGATGCTCTGAGCAAAACTGGTGTCTTTCCCGACACTTCTGTCTCATATATATTATACCCATGCGTCAGTAAACCCATTCCACTCTAGTTTGAAACTATGGCTGGAAACTGATCTTCCTCACCATCCTCTACCCCCAGACTTGCTCCAGCCATCACTTTGCCCTTGGGAAGCTGTCAGAGACTCTGAACTTGTTCTTGCCCTGTAGGTTGTTTCCCACAGCACTCAGAAGGTGACTGTAAAAGTAAGTCAGAGGATGGAGAGATGGCTCAGTGGGTAAAAGGAGTCGCTGCACAAGCATGGTGGTCTGAGTTTGATCCCTGAGACACATACAAAGGTGAAAGGAGAGAAAAGATTCTGCGAAATTCTCCTTTGACCTTCACATGCATGCACATGTATCTTTGATATTTGAAGAGGATATTTGATATTGAAGGTTGTGTTGCACACAACACAACCAGCTGTGTGCAGTGACACAGACATGCACACACACAAGCACACAAATGCATTAGTTAGTTAATGTTTTAAAAATAAACAACAAATGAAAAAGATAATATGGAGAATGATACAAGGGGACACCCTGATGCCAACCTCTGCCCTACACTCACACTTATAGGGACACCCTCCATGCACATGCGCACACACTGAACACATAAATAAATAAACACACCAATACAGAGTACTTAGAATATACGGGATGCTTAGTTTTTATGACTCACCTCTCTGAGCGTCAGCTGCCTCATCTGTGGAATGGATCTGGTGACCCCAGGATATGAGTTTGTCATAAAGATAAATGCAAAAATGAGGAGGGTGACAAATGTTTTCAGAAACAAATGTGTGCAACGTGAAAGACACCCTGCCACACCAATTATCCACATGTTCCTGAGCACACGCTCTTCCTTCACGTCTTCACACCTTCGGGTCTCTTTGTTTGTTTGGGTTTATTTCATTTATGAGACAAGGCTTCATACTGTATTTCATGTTGCCCCCAAACTCATGGCAGTCTCCTGTCTCAGCCCACCAAGTGCTAAGTTACATGTGAGCCACCATGCCTGGCTGCCCTCTAGGTTTTGGCCAAGCTCTTCTGTTTGGCTGGAAGTCTCTCTCCAGAGCTCTTGCTGCCCAGGTCTGGATGTTCATGGCCTAGCTCTCTCAAAGCCCCATTCCGGAACTCAGACTTCCGGGAACCAGGGCTGTGCGCCAGCTTCTTGGCTCACTCCCACCTCCCTGCTGGGTATGTGGTACTGAGGGGGTTCTCACACTGTGGGTCTGTAGCTCCCTGCCCCAACTGTACTCATGGTGGGACCTTGATAGATGCTGATTTAATTGGATTATAGTAGTGGAATCTGGGGAGCAGCCTTCTCTCTCTCAACTGCTCTTCCAATCAGATGTCTAACTGCTTCTCCATGATAGAAATTAATTGACTCAAGGGCCATGTTCCTAAAGAAAAGAAGCCAATTTAGGATTTTAAAAATAATTGCAGCTCTGTTATGTCCCATTTGGGGGAAACGGGTCCTCAAACCAACAGACTCTCAGCATGCAAGCAGAGATAGCACCGTTCCTCCTAGTAAAAGATGTACTTAGCATCTTAAGATCACTACAAAGTGCCCTCCCACCAGCTGAGGCTCCTTCAAATGCCTGAACACCCCATCCCACCACACTGGAGATTCAGAGAGGCAGGTCCTGAGCCTGCTAACTCTGCTCTCCCGTGGCCTTTGGTACCCTCAGGTTGGCATTTGCCAACCTCTGCAAAACTCTCACAGCTGGTTTCCAATACTTTCTGTTAAATTTCAGGTGTCTCTAACCTGGACTATCATTTGGGCCAATGTTCCATCAGATGATTTCTCCAGACTTCCCTACCCTGTCATCCTTCATGCCAATTGCTATAGAATTTTCTGGAACATGTGTTTGGACATGTTCTTTACTTTTTTTTCCAACTTGAAAAAACCTTATTCTCACTTTACAAATCTCTTAGTGTTCCTGACCTGCAAACTCTTTCTCTACCATCTTAAGACTCAGACTCCTCCCTGAACTGCAGTAATTCTCTCTCTCTTTTCTCATTATACATTCTTCTTTTAAAGGTAGAGTAGATATCTTGACAGCTTTAGTTTGTATCTTTTGAAATGAAAACCTATTTACATAATTTCCCCCTTTCCTTTCCTCCGTCTAACCCTTCTCACATATACTCCTTCCCATTCTTTTCTCAAATTCATGGCCTAGTTTTCTTTAATTGTTGTTATGACAATGGAGACCATCGTAGAAAACACAACGCACCAAACATGCAGAGAACAGGTGACTGTGTGGAGCCCAGTCCCAACAGGGGCATCTAGACCACAGCTCCCGCACCTGAGGCTCAGGGGTCATCAGAGGACGCAGAAAGATTGTTAAAGCCAGAGGAACAGAAAATGTGCTATGCGATGTGTCTCCTAGAAACGTCAAGGAATCCAAACCACGATGTTGCAGCAGCATGGCTGCCTAAACACGACCTGAACGAAGATGACAACAGTAGACATGTTAACATGAAAGGGGAAAATCTAACTTGGCCCCACCTCTAGACAAAGAACTACAGGCAGCTAGGGAAAGCTAGAAAAGAAATAGGTTTCCCCATGGAAGAGTCCTCCAATTGGTTAACCAATAGCAATTGCTCAGCCCTGAAATCATATACATACGGGTAATATTATACAGACAGAGTATGTTGTATTTATATATTTAATAATGTGTCTTTTTTTTTTTTAACACTTGCTGCTGTGCCCAGGCTTGCTTTGAGCTATCTCATGTTTCTACCACAAGCTCTTCAGAACCTTCACAGTGTCTGAGGAATCCTCCATGTCTCTGGTACCCGCTGATAGGGGGACAGAGGGAAAGAGGAGTGGCTTTCCTCTGCATCTTAAGCATGGACAGAACTTGCTACAGTCTGTTAATCTGCAATTCCCTTCCTTGGAAGTACCAGCTGTACTGAGTAGTACAGCCCGGCCCATGGGTGGGTTTTCAGGACTTGTCTTTGAGAAGTAGCAACACCTACCCAGCAAGGATTATCTCTCGGGGAGGGGCCTTTAGGAGAGCTTTGCTCTGTTCTTTATTCTTTTCAACATTGTCTCAACATTGGCAATATACTCACTTGATAGCCAGAAAACACAACTAGCAAATGCTGTCTTTCATATGAAAAGAGATCCCCATGAAAGTATTCCAGAGTAGCATGGAGGTTATCTGATTTGAGAATTGGAAAAGAGGAAGGCGGTGGTCACAATTCTAGAGGTCTGGTGTCCGGTAGGAGTAAGGGGGACTTTCTTGTAATCTCAGGAAGTTGTTCTGGGATGGAATGCAGGGTGGACTTAGGCACCATGGGTCATGTGACTGCCACAGAAGGATGGGCTGCAGCTGTGGAAAGCTCTGAGTGCTAGCGAAAGAGGTGTGGACTTGGCCTTGAAGGAGAGCTGGGAGCCTTCAGGGGTTGTGAGCACTGGGCTTGAGGACCAGGCTGTGACAGTCTTCTAGCTGGAAGGAGGCTGTCACAGTCAGAAGCGAAGGGGTGGGGACTGAGCTACAGCGGCAGGGGTGGGGAGCAAAACAGCTGTGAGAGGCAGGGCTGGAGATTGTTGGTACAATGTTCTGAGCTTGAGAGAGATCAGACTCCCAGTTGAAGAGATGAAGTGTTAAGAAGGCAGAGGTGGAGGGAGCTTGTAAGCAGTGTGGCATGCTCAGATCTCTATCTTTCCTGTCTCAGGCACTGTGTGGGAGCTTGGTGGGAGCTTGTCTTGATTCGCCTTAATTGATATGAGAAGATCAGCCCTAAATGTGGGCAGCATCTTCTGGCCCAATTTTAAAAAGGACACAGAGGAAGGAAGACATATTTGATATCTTGATCTTCCCTGTCACCAATATATTCATTTGCACTGCTGCTACTACTGCTACTGCTGCTTCTGCTGTTTCTGCTGCTGCTGACTCCATCGCTGATATCAGAATCAGCAGTTTCAGTCTTTCAACCTGGATTTAGAACCAACAGCTGTCCAGGAACCCTCCAGGACTCCAGAGACAGATTGAACTTCTGAGGTCCCTAGCCTTTTGGACTGAGTATCTCCTGGAGTCTTAGCGTCTCTGGTGTGAGGCATTTGTTGTTTGACTATATCACCTGCATTGCATAAGCTGATTTAATAAATCCTCCTATGTATTTGTTCATTCTAAGAGTTCTGTTTCTCTAGAGAACCCTGACTAATACACCTACCTGCTTATTAAGGACTCAGAGGTACATCTCCTGTATGAGGCAGCACGGGCTCACCCTTTTGGGTGTGAATGATATTCACTGGAATGGTGTACATGTCAGCCTGTACCATAATCTTCCTGCTGGGATCTTTCTGTAAACAAAGTCCAACCTAACATGAGAATAGGAGACCCCCACATGACTCCAGGATTCTCAATGAGTCAGTACTGTGTCCTCAAGGATCTCTTCTCTTTCCTTCTTTCCTTCCTTTTCTCTCTCTCTCTCTCCCCTCTCTCTCCCTCCCTTCTTCCCTCCCTCCCTTCCTTCCTTCTTTCCTTCTCTTCCTTCATGTGCATGTGTGCACCCACACAAGAGCGTGTTTGTACAGGCGCATGTGTGAGTCCATGCACATGGAGGCCAGAGTTTGATGTTGAGTGCCTTCCTCTATTGTTCTCCACATCATGCATTGAAACAGGATCTCTCCCAGGACCTGAAGCTGGCTGACTTTATTCTTCTAGCTGGCCAGCAAACTGCAGGGATTCTCCCTTTTCTGCTTCCTCAGTGCTGAGATTACAGATGTGTGCCACAGCCCTTAGGTTTTATTTGGGTGATAGAGATCTGAACTCCGGTCCTCATGATTACTTGGGAAGCACTTATCTATCTGAGCCACACTCTCAGCCTCCTCCCAGGGATTCTAATGGAAGATCATTGAGTTGAAATGCCAGCCAAACCATGGCATTTTGCCTTCATTTAGAAACTGGGAGTTTCTAAATCTTGCCATTTGTTGAGGCCACATTCCTGATGCAGGTGACCTCTCTCAGATCTGAGGAGAGCATAAGAACAGAGGAATCATTATCAGGAAAGCTGAGGAAGAGTTGATTGCTGCTAACTATGCTGGATTTGTCTTTTAAATTATTCATAAACACATGCTTACGTGTTTACGTCCAGATAGCTATCTAAGAACTAAATCTGTGGCTGCAGTTGGGAAAATGGATTTGACAATTGGATTATTCAATGGATGAATTTTCTTTGTTTGGGGGATTTCAGCTAGATTTTTGTAATCTCATGATGGAAGGATGGAAGGGGCAGCCTGCATTATTCTGATGCAGTGCTGATGCAAGTTGTTGGTACATTTTTCCCAGTGGCTCTGATTCTACCCCTTTAGTCCCGGGCACAGGGTTCTCTGGAGTCCTCTTGGTACCATGTATAGGAATGTTGAATGTATTTCTCAAGTGCTTTTGTGAACCATTGGTGGGAGAAAGCAGAGACTTCCAAAATCATACACATCTCACATCCAGGAGTTTATTGTAAAGAGATCAACCCCAAGGGCATGGTAAAGGTACAGAAAGCTCATGGGAGCAGTGTCTAAAATAGACACTTTGTTCAGAGCGCTATCCAGTTTAGAGAACAAAACCAGAATTTTGCATATGCCAAATAGGTGAGCTGCTTGCAACACACCAGACTTGTGCCAGACCTCTGGATTACCACACCGAAGGAGTAACAAATAAGCTGAAATAGATCAGATTTTATGCAATGAAAACCAGGTTCAAGTTACCATATCCGTGGCCATATTGAAGGATTAACAAGTAAGCAGAGATAAATCAGAGTTAAACAACTGAAGACCAGGTTCAAGTTACCACAATAGTGAAACAGAGAGGAAAGTTAAATAATTGCATCACCAAATGTGAAAGTGTATAAAATCAAATTTAATATCCATTTGTGATTAAAACAAATAGAAAATCAAGAGTTGAAAAGGACCTCATTACTCTGATAGCATATAGCAAGTATTCATCTTAGTGGAAGAATATTTGCCTTTCCCTGGAGCTGTGAAGGATTTACTGAGGGCTTTTCTGTTCTACATTGTGTTAAAGATCCTGGCCTATGCAATAAGATCATCTCAAAATGTCTAGAGTCAGAATGAAAACACTGAACTGTCATTTTCATTGATAAAGTAACTGCATAAACATAAACTCAAGGAACTCTATAGGGAAATGATTAGAATAAATATTCAAACTTAGCCAGGCAACTGAATACAAGACCAACAAATAAAGTTACTTATGTTTTATTTCATAGCAACAAACAGGAAAAAAAAAACAGTTCAATGTATTTTTTACAGTGTCATAAAAATCAAATACTTAAAAGTAAATGTAACAGAAAGTTACTAGGAAAACTGTAAGACATTACAGAGGCAAATCAAAGAAAGCCTACGCAAACACAGGGCTATAACATGTTTCTGGATCAGGTGATACAACTTATAAAGATGCCTGTTCTTTCCCAAATTAATCTGTACATTTAATTGGCAGAAAATTCCAGAATGTAGAGATGCATCATTCTAAAATTTAGACGAAATGAAAAGGGTTGAGAGCACGCACTACAGTCATTTTCAGATGCTGAACTTGCATAAAACTGTGGCAATTGATAGCACAGTATTAGTGCACAGATAAGAAGCTTGACTCCAGAGGAGCTACCTACAGGGTGTGTGTATGTGTGTGTGTGCATGTGTGTGTACATGTACATGTGTATGTGCATGCATGTGCACATGGGTGTACACATATGTACGTGTGCATGCATGTGTGTATGTGTTCGTGTATGTTCATGTATATGGACGCATGTGCATATAAATGTACATGTATGTATGTGCATGAGTGTGTATGTATGTATGTACGTAGGTATGTACAAGTGCTTATGACAAAGCATTGCACAGTAATGGAGAGGAGGTCTTCTCATAAACCAACAACAGCTCCTTCCCATACAGGGAAAATGAATGTTGATCTTTGCCCTACCTTTCACCACACGAAAAATCTAATGGCAGCTGAGTTTTATCTCTAAATCCGAAGGGTCTAACGATAAAGTCTCCTGGAGGCAATAAAGGATGCTGATGGACTGAAACTAAACTGTAAAGAAAGCGATGGGCCAGCTGGACAATGCTAAGTCCAGAACTTGCTTATCAGATGATACCACTAGGAGAGTAAAAGATGACAAGACAGTGTGAAGAAAAAGTGTCAACTCGTGCAGCTGACAAGAGACTAGTACAGAATATGCTTAGAACATCTGGAGATAAGCTAGAGAAAAGCATCACTCAAAATGAGACAAAATACTGGAAGAGCATTTAAATGGCCAATATGCTACAACAATTATGCTCAGAATCACTGGAATAGGGGACACGCGCAAAACCGCGACGAGATCTGAGAGGCTGCCTCAAGCAAAGACATTTTCGGTGCCGACAAAGATGTGGGAACTGGAGAGTTTTTGTTGCTTGTGGGATTCTATTTGATACATCCACTTTGGAAGATAACTTTACCCGACAGTAGAAAGATGCATGCCCTATTCCTAGGCACTCCACGCTAACGTACGATCACAGGAACACCCTGCCGTGTCTAAAGACACCACACAGAGCTATCCATAGCGCTGGTCCAGTCACAGACCAAAACAGGAAAAGCCTCAAATGCCTTAATATCCAACGGAATAGAGTGAGTTAATGAGTGAAGGTCTATTCACAGAGTGAAATGTTGAAGCGCAATGAAAACCAGACACAGGACAGTACACACTGCGCATGACTAGCTACACCAAATTCACAGTACACAAGGCTACGGTGCAGTCAAGTGAATAGCTACCCCTGGGGAAAGCTGGCTGGGCAGAATTTGGGGCTGACAAAGCTACTTTTGTTGATCTTAACAGAGCTTAAATGGTTGTGGTCATTGTGAGACACTGTATCAATCAAAGTGTCCATCTGAAATTTGTATATTTTTTGTAAACACATTTTGAATTCTAATAAAACAATGCTATGTTTTTTGTTTTTGAAGCAGGGTCTCATGTAGCCCAGAACTCTTGTACCTGGAACTCTCTATGTAGCTGAGGCTGACCTTGAACTCCTGATTCTCTTGCCTCTACCTCCTTCAAAAATAGTACACAGAGTTAGGGGTGATGGTTCAGGGGGTAAAGTGCTTGCTGGGCAAGCACGAGGACCTGAGCTTGGAGCCCATCGCATAAAAGCTGGACCTGAGGTGCTTGACTGTAATCCCACTGCTGGGGAGGCCGTAGGAACTGGAGGACCTTGAGAGCCCCGTAATCAGCTAGCATAGCTGAAATGTTAAGTTCTAGGGTCAGTGAGAGCTCTCCTCTCATAAAAGAAAGGTGGATGGATGAAGCCCTACCCTTCTCTGGGGATGTTGGAGTGGGAGTCATTATCTTAGCCAGGTGGGTCCCTCAGGCTTTGGTGAATAGCTCCATACCCATGTGTTAAACCACTGGTTAACCTCAGGAGATCACAAAACAAAACAAAAATCGTGGAACATGGGAGGGAGGGAGGGAGACGTGTAGGGAGGGCAGGGAGATGACAGGGGTCGGAGGAAGGTAAAGGAAGTTGTGGGGAGAGTAACCAGAATGTGTTATATGCGTGTATGAAATTGTCAAAGAATAAATTTAACTAAAAAACTCAAAACAAACTTAGGAAGAGAGTAGTAAAGAAAGATACGTGGAGCCAATCTCTGGCCTCCATAGGTACATGCACACAAGGGGCCCTGGCACACACATGGGCACACACATGTGTGCACACGCTGCGCACAAACAAACAAATGCGTTTAATTTTGATCTGGGAGCCAAATCAGTAGAAACGGAGAAGGAAGAGAAGGTTGGAAGCATTGCTGCACTGTGAGCGCTGGGAAGGAAGCTCAACTACCCGATGAGGAGAAGCCTTGCAGAGTGAGAAAGAGAAAGAGAGGGAAGGGGCTTTGGTTTTTGGTGCGGAAGTATATTTTTAGTTGTGTTTAAAATCATTGTTTTCGTGAACTGCTGGAAAAAGGAATGCATAGGCCTTGGCGTTTTGTATTGTCCGCAGGTGTTGGGTTTCTGTGTGTGTGTGTGTGTGGGGGGGGTTTGATTGCTAATGATCTGCACCTGAGGAGTTCTGAATCAATAAAACACCTGAGCTCAGATGCTCAGGGTCCCACTGTCCAGGATGGCGCTGGCCATGATGGTGGTTCCCTCTGCTGAGGTCTGGCAGAGTTTGAGCATATAAAAATGCCTCAGTGTCTCTCTTGATGAGCCCACACAGTGTCAAACTACTACATGTTTTCTTCTCTTCTAAATTCCAGTGAAAGGTACCATGAGCCAGGCTGAGAGCCCGCCTTGGTGCATCTCCCTAACCAGTCCTATGCTGAGTTAGTAACTGGTTTATTGCTTTTGGAGTTGGGCTTTCTTCTTGTTTCCTGCTTTCTCAGCGAGGGTTTCACTGCACAGTAGTCACAACACAGCACCTGCTGAAGAGCCAGAAATCAATACAGGACTTGAGTGTATTGGATCTGATCTTATGACTTTCTATTGTGAAATAATTTCTAGAATTGAAATCTGGAAAGTGCAGCAAACCCATGAGAACATACAGGATTTGTAAAAGCTCTGCTTCACTGTTTTTCACCTCTGATCTGTCCTGCCTGTAATTCTAAACACTGTGTCTTTCTGTTTCAACACACACACACACACACACACACACACACACACACACACACACACACACACATACACACACACCATAAGCACATAGATTCCTGCCATGTTCTCAGCATTAGTTTCCCTTCCTGAACAATGATGGGGGCTAGATGAAACAATTTCTCTGACCACCTTTTTCAGATTGTGGGATTTGTGATTCTTTGGGCCTCTTTTGAAAGCAAATGTGTAAGCTTGATATAAACACAGGCAGGGTTATAAACCTGCAGAACTGTGGGCCTAGAAAAGTCAGCTTGATCCCCAATATGGCCACATGGTTTCAGTGTTACCCTTCAGTGTTACAAGGAGTTTCTCTTGTCTGTAGAGGGGCTTTACGATAGGCTGGAGCTCAGAAGCATGTGCTTTCCCATCTCCAGTCATATAGCCCCAGGATAATAACCTTCCTGCTCAGAGTGCCAGCGTTGTTCACTCATCTGCTCGCCCTTCCTTTCTTCCTTCCTTCCTTCCTTCCTTCCTTCCTTCCTTCCTTCCTGCCTTCCTTCCTTCCTTCCTTCCTTCCTTCCTTCCTTCCTTCCTTCCTTCCTGCCTTCCTTCCTTCCTTCCACATTGTTTGTCCACATACTGTAGGCTACACTGGAAGCCCAAAGGCTTGAACAGAACCCTCCAACACTATCAGACACAAGTCCCCATTTAGCATTCATGTCTAACCGCAGACCATCAGCAGGTGCAATGCCTTCGGCACTGTGATTGGCCAGGGACTGTGCAGCTCCCCTAAAGAGCAGCCCCAAATGGGAACATCATGCGGGTCACCGGGATCTGCCCCTAAAGTGCCCATTGCTCATGGTTGTCTAACTCCAGCAGCCTCCTCTGCAGCTTTGAGGGTTCCTCACAGTGGCCTCTCTCATGATGATGAGAAGCCTGAGTATGGAAAGCAATGCTTTTTGCCCAGGGCTGATGGACACCCCACTGTGCAGAGCCCGGGAAGGCCTGGGTGGCTGCAATCAGCTTTCATGTGGTTTTCATGAGCAGCTGCATTAATGCTGCTCTTGGCTCAGTGCATCACATTACCTGGCTTCCTTTCAGCGCAGAGGCTGCTCACTGAAGGGTATAATTTCCTGACTCTAATGCATGACAAGGTTCACTTAAAGGATAAAATAAAATTACCTTGGGAGGCAGACACTGGGAAGTCATAGATATGACTTGGCCCACAGGGATACCCTGGGCTGGGCAGACTGGAGAGAGCAGGAGTCCTCAC
The DNA here is from genome assembly GCA_026225945.1 of Cricetomys ansorgei. NCBI lineage: Eukaryota > Metazoa > Chordata > Mammalia > Rodentia > Nesomyidae > Cricetomys > Cricetomys ansorgei. The sequence goes on from JAMJFZ010001899.1 coordinate 2,050,540, forward strand.
TGCTAATGAGAACCAGTTTCCCTGTGACCTGTGCTCTCAGGTCCGCCGAGTCAGGGCTCAATCTAGCCAGGGTAAGGATTCTTTCTGAGGCCATGGGGTGACTATCAATCAAACTGGCTCTTCCCTGACTGGAATCCATGACTTTGGATGTACATGTACCCCATGCTTTACTCACCGGCTTGTCAGCGCACCCTTTTCTCCATGAAGATCTCTTACGAAGGTTGGGCCCTCTGCAGTCATGCATGCAGCCCTACAGAGGGCTACCCAGCCAGCTGCATTCTGCAGAGCAACATGAGGCCAGGGCAGGGAAGGGCTGGGACATGCCCAGGCACATCATTGACCTTGAACAGAGTTTTTGAAATTGGAGACAAGTGTATGACACCAATGATGAAGAAGCCACTCTGACAGATCTTACATTGCCCCAATCTGTAGAAGGAAAGGGGGCAAAAGTGAGAGGAGTAGGGGAGACTCAGCAGGAAAGTGCTCCTGTCTAGAGGGGGCAAGGAGAATCCAGCTTCTCTTGCAGCCACAAGCCCAGGGTGAATCAAGCTCCATCTACACCTGCAGATGGTATGGATCCTCCCTCCAAGAAATCCTGCATGTTTCCTGGCTTTCTCTCTCCCACTCTGGCAGGGTGGCAAGATGCTTGAGAAGATGTGGATGGGAACTAGATCTCCAGCTCTGGCCTCAAGAGAGGCTTAGCAGACTCTGACTTAGACATCCACACATAGCTGAACTGCAGTCAGGGTTGGGGGAGTCCAGGCTCTCCACTCCCTCAGCCTGGGGACAGGGTTGGAGTTAACTCTTTAAGCATCTATCCATGCCCTCGGTCAGAATCAGAGACTCTCATGTTGCAAGAAGAACACAGAACAGCTAGGACCAAGATATAAGACAGTTTTCCTTTTCTCTCTGGGCTTGGAGAATATTGAATTCTAGAACCATCTGCAGCCTCAGAATAGGGGATTCTTGGTAACCTCTGAGCTTACTCTGAAGACTGCAATAGAGGAAGCTAATGATTATCAGAGCTGCATGGAGACCTTGTCCCATAGCTCCCTGGAGAATCCCCTTACCATGTTACTACCTCATAGGACCCTGCCCCAACCAGCTGACCTTGTTTTTCTGCAAGAGATTCACCTGGATAGAGACAAGGTCTGTGGTTGTGTTCTAATAGTTATCAAGCCACTGACTACTAAAATGAGAGAGGACAAGATCTATATCAGAGCAACAACCATAGGTAGACTAGGTGGATGGAGTGGTGACAAGGGTCAGAAGATCTCAACTTGGCCATGGCATTCTTGGACAAAATTGGCAAAACCATGTCTCTGTCTAGATTTCTGCTCATGAGCCTCCATTTTCAAAACAGACCACCCAGTGAACACAAACTGGAAAGTCAGGTCTGTAGACTGGCAAAGGAGGCTTTCTCTCCCTCCTATGGCTCATTTACTAGAATTTAAACTCCACTGAGCACCGTGAGATACGCTTAAGATAGCCAGTCTTGTACTAACAGGAAGGACTGGGCTCTTCGAGGGGACTGGAGTTTGGACTGAGACAGGGAGGAAACACCAATTATTTGAATATTCATGGAGTGAGTTTCATGGTGGGGGTTAGCACTGAGCATAACAGCTGGACGTGCAGGTTGCAAAGAGACCTAATTTTAGAGTTGTTTTGACATTTTTCCAAGGTTTAGTCACTGGTGCCTGGGATAAGAGGAATCTCTAAATAGCAAATGTCGCTTTCTAAAATGTGTGTCTGTCTAGTTACTTCTAAGTTCCGGAGAAAGTCCTAGCTAGAAAGGGGCAGGAGCCTGCCATGGCAAGCTGACACTTTCTTAAGAGTTAAGTGTATACCTATCAACACCACGGACCTATTTCCAACACTCCTATGTATTTATATGAGAGAAATGAAAACACATGCCACAAACAGCAAGACTGCACAGCTTTCTCACCACAACCAAAATGAAGAAACTACCCAGAAGTCCACCAGAAAAATGAATAAACTCTTACAGAGCCAAGCAGTAGGTCTGAACTCAACAATAATGCAGAGAATACAAGGTCTGCCAGCACATGCTTTAACATGAATGAGTCACCCAAAATCATATGTTGAACACAAGAAGCTGAGACAGAAGGAAGGGTACACACAAGGAAATCTTGTTTGGATGAAATTTTAGAACAGGGAGATTTGCCTGTGATAGAAATCTGAACAGAGATCACGTGGGGTCAGGAAAACTGACTGGCAATGGGCACAAGGGAAACTTCTAGAGTGTTGACATCTTATCTTGGAAACATCATTACCTCTTCTCTTTTGTGCCTTTAGGTTAAGTAAACCAAAATGAGTTCTTGTCTCATATTTCTAGTCCTCTGTTTTGGTTCATGCTATTCGTTCACTCTAGAATTTACCTTCCCTGTAGGTCCAGAACCTTCTACCATGCAAGAACTAGACACATATATAGCTTTTTCCAAGAGGTCTTCCCTGCTCTCATCCTACTTAGTAGTAATTGCCCTGTCCTTCTGTATGACCCTATATGTCTCTCTTCCTCTCCTTTCTTTCATTGGATTCTGATTACTTTCTGAGTTTTGTGTTTACAGTTGGCTATACCCATGAGTTAATTTCTTTTCTGTATTCTGATCAGTCTGTGCTGTATGAATTCTAGCTACCTAATCCCTGGTTGGTGCTCAATAAATATAGGGTATGATGACTAATCTTGGTTCTCAACTTAACTGGATCTGGAATAAACTAAAACAAAAGCCACTGGCAGTTCCCCATGAGTGATTTTCTTGGTTAGATTATTTGAAATAAGAAGACCTAACCTAAACATGGACAGCACCTTCTAGTGGCAATCTAGATAAAAGAAAGAGGCAAGGAGAAAATTTTGTTTGGTCTGCTTGGCTTCACTCTTGCTGGCAAGTCCATTTACTCTGTTGCTGCCTCTGCTACATTACTTTGCTGATATTAGAACCAGCATCTTTGAGCTTCTAACATAGACCAAAGACCAGTAGATCTCCAGGAATCTTGCAGGCCTTTCAGCTCCAGACTGGGACAGCTGAGACATTGAGCCTCTTGGACCAAGCAACTATAGGATTCTTGCCTTAAGTCCTCTCTTCTGTATCTGCTAGAAGTGCATAGCACACTGCTCTGGCTCCCTTCATTTTTCATCCATGTAGTATGCAAGCCACACTGATCTTTGCAGGAGCATCCTCTGGGCCTCCAGAGAAGACTAGGCTGCCAACTTTTCGTGGAGTAATTAAATGACAAATTACCTGCAGGCTCTCAACTGGAAAACCTGTAGCAGTGCAGCCTTTCCATATTCATAGGACTTAATCAAATCTGAAAGCACGGAAGGCCCTTCTCAGTCTTTGTCCTAAGGGTCTTTACCAATATATGGGGAAACTGAGGCCCAGAGTGTCAGACTGTGACTTGTTCAAGGACATATTGAGCTTGTGCAGGGTGAAATGCTGATCAGCTTTTCCTTCCCCCTGTTTCCATGGACAGAGGATAGATACATCTGTGCCTCTCTCTGGTGGGGCAGAATCAGAGACATTTCCCATCTTCTCTCCAACTTCTTCCTGCCCTGAGAAGAGGAAAATGTTACCAGGTTGAGAGGTTAGTGCAAAGGAGAGCTTCTGGGCAGACACTTTCCAGTGTCCAAATAAAGCCCAGGCTCCTTATATGCCGTAGGCTCATGCATGTCAGGGAGGCCCAGATCCCCACAAGCTCCCAAACCCTCACTGAGAGAGGAGATAAATGAGAAGAGAACTTTGATTCCATAGTCAAGTCTCAGCCCAAGGCGAGTTCGTCACTGTGCCTCTTTGGGTGATGAAGTTGCTTGTGTGTGTTGATCTCACAGGGCTTTCTGTGTGTGTTCCCAGAGTTATGAGCAATGAACACTTTTACAATGGGGAAAAGCATCTGTGCAGAGACTGGGCTTAGCCTGACTCCTGCTGCCCACACAGACAAATTCCCTAGGGATGATGGAGAAACAGGAGAAGAGGGCTTGTCAGAGGAGGTGTCTCAGTTTCTTGTTTGGAGGGCCAGATGGATGGGGAGATTGCTTTAAATAAATTAAGGACAGTGAGAGTTAGGGAGAAGGAGGCTTAAAGATAGTGCAGTCTGAAGATGCTGTAGAGCATCCTGGGAGGAGTCCAGGAGGCAGGTGCAGGTATGACCACATGGAGCTCCTAAAAGAGGTCTGGGATAGTAGGAAGCATTTGGGTATATATGTATGTACATATGTATGTATATGGGTACAGAGAGATGGAGACACAGAGATAGAGATACAGAGAGAGAGACAGAAAGAGAGAGAGAGGGAGAGACAGAAAGAGAGAGAGAGACAGAGACAGAGAGACAGAGGGAGAGGGAGAGAGAGAGAACTCAGGGCAGGATACACAGGGTCTCTAAGGCTGAATGAGAGATGGAGGGTGAAGAGGCTAGGAAGATAAAGGGTAAGGAGATGGGGGCCAGCAGAGTTGGAGCCGGGAGTGTGCAGTGTCTGGGGAATCAAGGGTGCAGCCCACAGGCCAACAATCCTGTCACCTGTCACCTGGGAAATTGTTAGATATGCAAACTCTTCAGCCCTACTCCAGCCTACTGCTTCAGCGGCCCAGCTATCTCTGTTTGAATCAACACTAAAGCTTAAGACTCCGTGGTGCCAGAGAGAGCCTTCTTACACATTAGTTAGATCTATTTCTAGCTACATTTTAGATGAGTTTCAATGCTACAATAAACATCTTTTTAAAACTGATATTTCTAGTTGCTTATAGCTGGTGTATGTAAATGAGCTGATTTAAACTGGTCTTTAATGCAGCAGCCTTGCAAAATTCCCCTGTGAATTCTAATAATTGCTTGATAGATTTGTTTCTTTGGATTTGCCTCCTGTATTTTATAGGAGGATGACAGAGAAAAGGCATTGGATTTGGAACCCAACTGTCTCTGTGGACCTAGTGAGAGCTGGGTCATTGGAAAACCGGAGTCCGATGTTAGACTGCAAAGTGTTTTGGTGGAGGTTCTATGTTTTCAAGAGAACTTTCTGTACTTCATTTATATGAAGTGTAGACTGTATTTCAGACAAGCCAGATTCTCCTTTTTGTCCTACTAGGACTGCCATACTTCCACAAGGAGCCAAAGCCAGAAGGTGGTCTTGTTGATTGACTAAGCATAACTTATTTCCCAAGAAAGTGGATGCGGCTTCTCAGATGTAGGCAGGATCCTGTTATAGCTGCTGTGCCGACATTCCTGAGTTCCAGAAATGTGAAATTTTCAATCCTAGGATGCAGAAAAGCCAGGATGGTTGGTCTCCTCTCCTCTGACTTGGCCTCCCAGAGCTGAGCAGATTGACCATCCCCCACACCCAGAGGCTATCATGAGAGAATTGCCTCCCGATGAGGCTGGTGAAGGTGGGTTGTAAGGACTTGGAGGCATGTCATCCATTCCATGTTGGGATCATGATCTTTCAGCTTTTCAGAGTTGCAAGCCTGGAGCTCACACATCAAGGTGCCCACTACTCTGAGCTGCCTTCTCTACATACTGAGCAAGTGCGGGTGGTTTTGATACTAGAGTTCTCTCAGAATCTTTCATCAATTTGTACTTTAGAGGATTTTAACCACACAGAGGGAGGAGTGCATGACATGTTCACAGAGATGGAAGCTCTTGGTGTTGCTACCTCTTGACAGATAAAGCAAAGTCTTAGGTGTAGTTTCAATCTCATGGTCATGAAAACATAAGCAAAAGAGATGCTATTCTAGAGATAACCTTGAAGCTTCTCTAATTTTCAGTTTGAAGTTACTTGAAAATGACTAAAATTTATTGTTGTGGAGGTTTATTTTTAGTTATGTTTAAAATAATTGTTTTTGTGCATTGTTGGAAAAAGGGCTGCCTAGGTCTTTGAGTTCTGTATTGTCTGCAGGTGTTGGGTTTATGTGGGGGGATGTTGGTTGGTAATGATCTGCATATGCTATTTCAGTAGAATGCCTGAGGAGTTCTGAATCAATAAAAACACCTGAGTTCAGACGCTCAGGTTCCACTGTGAGTCTGGCACTGCCTAGGATGGTGGCTACCTCTGCTGAGGTATGGCAGGGTATGCACTTATGAAATATGCCTCCTTGTCACTCTAGCTGAGCCACCACAGTAGCCTAACTACTACACTGTATTACTAGTAAGAGACTATATGGCATATATGCACCCCAGTGTGTTCAGTACTTTCTGGAAGGACCTTTAGATTTGAAACCAGTTCCTTGGGGAAAGAGGACAGATGTGTGTGGAAAAATGATGGCTGAGATGTTAGAGGTGACCAAAGGTATCAGCTGTGACAGTTGGTTCTGATCTGATGGCCAAGATAGAGATTCTATCTATCTATAAGGCCACAATATCCGGACTTATTCATGGCTTCAGTCTTTCCTCTCTTACTGTCTCTATGGGAAGCTGAGTCTTCAAGGAGGCAATAGGCCTTCAGAGTTCTGTCCCCATCAGGTGGGGTGCTTGAGGACCCAGGTGTCCTGGCATCTGGTCCGGTAGGAATCCTTCCATGCCCCATCACTTCAGATAACTGGCTTCAGGGCAATTTTATTTGCAGGAGGGAGAAATGAGAACATCAGGCATTAAGCCAGAAGATCTCAATCTGGTATGGTGACACACACCTATAATACCAGCACTCAGGAGACAGAGGCAGGAAGATATATATGAGTTCAAGACCAACCCAGCCCCCATAACCAGGCATTATAAGTCTAGTCATTACTATATAGTTGAGACCCTGACTTTTAAAAAAAATCATAAGCTTGCGTCTTAGCTTAACCTCTCTGAGGCTGAGCTTCTTCTCTCAAATCTCTCAAACTAAGCCTACACAACCTACCAGTTTTTAGACAACAGAGTCATTATAGACAAAGGCAAGGATTCTGAGTGTCAGACCATGGAGTAAAAAGATATTGGAGGATACACTGTTCACACATTCTCCACTGTCATCCCACAGATACCTGTCAATTACAAAAGACTCAAACCCAAAGCCCTGTCTACCTAAAGTCTAGAAGAGGACCTGGCTCTCTAATCCTAGGAAGGTAGCCAACCATTTTGCTATGATTGTGGGTGAAGGCATCCAGTACTGAGCAACACCTGCATTGTGCACAAAAGCCATGCACTCTGGGGACACCATTCTATGGCAACACAGACTTTGCAGTATATCTAGCAGTACTTAAGTATGCTGCTGCTGCTGAGCTAGAGCCTTGGTCTCTTGGGTAGTGGAATCCACCAGCCCTTGTGAAATAGCAGCTGATGTCGGGACCCAACTCTTTCTATTTCTCCTGGGCCCTTGCCCTCTCTTTTTCCTTCTCTGTCCTGTCAAACTCCATCAAAGGTCAAAGTCACAGAAACCACACCGAGTCAGGCAGAGGTTCTACATGCTGGGTCTATGGCTCAGGACACTGACACATGGATGACATTGTAGGGTGGTTGGTATCTGAGGGAGAGGGGAGACATTTTTAATTTTAGGTCATAAATTTGGGTCAGAGGTCAGGTAGGTTTTATAGCTTCAAAAGAAATCACAGTTTCTGGGTTGCAAAGACCAGAGCTAATGGGACATGATTTCTCCTTCCTGACATTTGGTTTCTTACCCAGCTAAGTGGAGTCAACGGTATCTCCATCTTTGAAAGCTTCTGTAAAGGTGTGTGGGATGTTTCCTGGCTCTGGAAAATGATGGGCAAAGTTAATACGGAATCCTCCATTATAAATGCCCAGAAGAGCCAGACTAATAAAGATAATTGGTTAAAACACAGAACCCAGCACTAAAGAGAAAATTATCAGAAACAAAAGCATTAAGAGTGTGAGTTGAGAACCATGGTGGCCATGAGCATACCCACTGACCAAAACTGTGCCACAGCGGCATGGTGTTGTTGTTGTTACTTGAATACAGTAGCTCGTTATGTAGCCCAGGCTGGCCCTAAACTCATAAAGATCCACCTGCCTCTGCCTCCATAGTGCTTGGATTAAAAGCTGCACCACCACACCTGGCTACAGCAGTGTTTTTAAAATGGTTCCAACTTGGAAAAAGTCCAAACATCTATTTTAGGCAGAACAAATATAGAGAAATTCAAATGACAGACCATTGCAGACAAGAATGAAACTAGTTATATCAATAAAGTGGACAAAGTTTGCAAACAGAAGATGAGTGAAGAAGACACAGTGGTTCATTTGTGTGCTCTGGGAGTTTGTCCACAGACTCAAATAGAGATGAGGACAGCAACTCCCTGAACCGGGGTAGCCGATGTATGCACCTGTCACAACCCATGGAAATTCATGCTGCAAAGAGTGAACTTTAATATATATGAAGCTTTTTTACTTTCTTCCTTAAAAAAACTAGAACAGAATGTTGTCTATAACAAATGAGTATCTTAGAAATGTGTTGCTTGACATAACTGAAGGGTTAAGGTTGGTGAGAGCTGACCTAAGAAATGCTGGGAAATGATGTAGCACTAAAGACAACGTGATCTGTGCTCAAGGACTGGCTTATAACTGAGGACTAAACTGTAGCTTAGGATGGACCTGTACCAGAAGATTGGCCGGTACCCGGAGACTGACCTTACCTGAGGATGGAACTGTAGCTGACCATTTTGCTTCTCACTGGGATGTAAGTGGACTTTTGTGAAGCCACATTGCAAACATCCTAGGGTTAAATAAATAAGTTAACAAGTGATGAGATTGTGGAAGCCAGATTTCTCCCCATCAGAGAGTTACAAATGCACAGGGCAGCGAGGCTTGAATGAATGCACTGACATTGGCTTCCGGCCAGACAGTATAATAGATAACACAGAGGGAGACAGAAATAATTACAAGTATGGATGCATCCACGGGCTACATACAGTCATACATTTCTTAACTGTGTCCTTTGACAGTGGGGTGATGTTGCCCAGCTGTGGGCTTCTATAAGTGCTCCGAGTACATTTCAGGCAGGCTGGGAATTCTTAGCAATCAAGATGAGGTATGCCAAGTGCATTTCAAATTTCAATGCACGCTAGGTTTATTGGGATGGCTCCCATTATAAGTCGAGGAGCATCTGTGCATAATATTCTTAGACAGGTGAATTGAGAGACACACAGCTGCCAGATGGGGGCACCATAGTGGAGGGTTAAATAGGTGTGACATGAGGGAAATTTCTAAGGTGATGAACTTCTCTGAGTGATGAACATGTGACACTTTGTATTGGTTTAAACTCTTGTAACATCACAACACAAACAATGAATCTTAAGGTATATAGCTTTTACAAGGCAATTTAGGAAGTTGAGAATCTCAAGACGGAATGCAGAAGGTGCCTACTGACTGTATCGTAAGTGTGTTGAAAACCCCCTGAAAGAATTGAGGGGATGCAAACCTAAAGAACCTTGGATATGAGTCTATAAGTCTAAAGGCAATAGAAACTGCACGCAAGCACTCTGTATTTGACAAAGTTGCTCTCCATGGGGCATTAATCCGTGGTTAATTCTGAAACCTCTACAAGTGCCTGGTGAAGTCAAGTGTGAGGACAGATGATAGGAGCCAGCTCTTTCACTCTAAGAATGGAGGCTACAGATACACAAGAGGAAGACATTAATAATACACATTGTAACTGGTTAGTATTGCAGGCACAGTATGCATTCGTGTTTAGCTTATTATAGATACAGAATCTTACAAATGGAAATGTTTGTAGGTGTGTACATATAGACAGGTTAATGCACATAAGGGTCTCTCATTGTTCTGTAAAGCTGAGAGGATGAGAGACAACTACATTTGTCTTTATTTATCCTGGGGATATATTCTGAAGACCCCAAACTGTGGGTTATTTCCAAGCTCTGTGTATAGACTAGGAGTCTTCATGTACAAAACTATCATACTCTATATTCACAAGTTATACACAATATACCTTCTACTTGTGGATCACAATGGATGTAGACTCTAGGCTGTTGCTGTCCATGTCTCTGCTTCACCATCATGAACTCTATATGGGTGGAGAAGAACTTACTGAAGCTGGTACTGTCAGGTCACAGGAAGAGCTGACACTGTGGTTCCAGCTTCTTGGAAAGGAGAATCTACCCTCTCACTACCTTCCAGCAAAGAACAAGGGTGGCCATTTCCACGTGAGTTTGAACGGGGCAAAACTGCTCTTGTTAAAGGAGCAAATTCTGACTCTAAAATCCCATCGGAAAATTCACAGAAACTTTACTTAAAGCTAAATTGACATCCTTGAAGAATGTAGAAGAAATATGGATGGAAGACTCTGAGAAAGGAAAGAAGGTTGTTTGGGCAAATTCAAAGACTCCAGGAAAGAGAGATGGAAAAAAATAGTTAATTAAAAACTTGAAAAAAAATCTCAACTATTTTCAAAACAACATTACCGTGGCATTTTTTGGAGGGCTTACAGAAGTTGGAAGGACAACATGGGCAACTACTCTTTAGTTTTGAAACTCAGGGAACTTGTGAGCTGTTTACCCTCTTGGAGAAAAAGAGGAAGCATCCATGAGGTCTAGAGATAACATCTAAAGAAGGAAGGAAGCATGTGAACATTTTTCACTCAGTCAAAACGCTAATTTCTTCTGGTGATCAAAATACTAGTCTAGCGATGCCTCGACATTAAAACATTATGATACCAGGTTTAACTTAAGCAGACTATTATTAATATAACATGCTTTGGAAAAATGACACACTGTAAACTATTGCCATATGTAACACTACGTATGTATATATGTAGTGTTTTGCTCCCTGCTCCACCCCACTGCTAGGGATTGAATTCTTGGCCTCATGCACTCTGGACTCGTGCCACCACTGAGCTATATGCCCCCTACTGTGCTGACATCTGAAGAGAGAGTTTAAGTTTTGACTGTTGGGTACTAACCATTTGGGGCAGCCGTGTTTTAATGGTTGTTTATCTTTTCAGTTTTATCACTTTATTTATGATAAAAGAATTAAAAAATAGTTAATAAAATAGTATAATGAAAACTGAACGTATTTTTTTTCTTTTTGTGGCCATAGAGTATTGGTACACTAGCGCAAGGGCTGACTCACACCCCAGGTGGGATGAGCTGGAATGGAACAAGTGTTCATCACACAACTTAAAACTTACAAATTACTTACTTCTTGATTTTTATTTGATATTTCCTAATTAATATTTTCAGGCTGGGTCACTGAAATCGTGGAAAATAGCACTTTGGGTTGGGGGGCACACAGCTAGCATTCACCTCTCGGTTTGCACTATTCTCAAAATAACAGAAGCAGAACATCTTAGAGAGATGGTTGATTCTAAGATTAAAGCAGGAACTGTGCAGGGTGAGTGAGGAGCATGTAGTACCAGAAGGTAAAGTGGTATCCAAAGCACAATGTAGGCTGGAGAGACAGCTCAATGGTTAAGAGCACTTACTGCTCTTCTAGGACCTGAGTTTGGTTCTCAGCACCCATGCTGGGCAGCTCACAACTGCCTATAACTCCAACTCGAGGAATCAAATACCTTCCTCTAGCCTCACATGCTCATAACCTCACATACACATATACACATACACATATGCATGCACATACACATATGCATACAATACATCATATACAGAGTGAAACATAAAAACCTTTGACAAAACGCACTGCATGCATGCACACATGTAAGCATGGATATGTAAAAGAGACAGAGGAGTCACCCAAGAGGACTCACAATGGCTGTGCCCAAAACAACTGTAGCCACAAAATAAAGTAATACTGGGTTAAAGCTCACACTATGAAATAAAGACTCATGGGTCCACACTGGCATAAATAAATGGTTGAATAAATAAGTGGCAGAGAAGAGGCAAATCTCTCGTGCAGAATAATTCCAAGTGATTTATGTAGGTGATTTGCCCTCAAAGATGTGAGCACCGCCTCTCATTCCCCTAGACCGAAATCCAAGGCTTCATGCCAATTAGTACAATTTTGAATGTGATGGGGTAAAATAAAGTCTCTTCACAGTGGAGAAACCTGACAAATGTCAAGAGACCAAAGCTGATATCAACAGCCACGCACCAGCTGATCTCGGGGGCCCTCGCTCTACTGTCAGGAGAATGACTTTCTGCTGTCTTCCTTCTCCCAGCATCTTTAGTCTAATTATGAAATGAACATTAGATAAATGCATAGAAGGATCTCCTACACAGTACTTGTTTAGAGCTCGTCAAGGCTGTCATGTTCCGAAACAAGGAAGGTCTAAGAAGCTGCCGTAACCCAGAGGAGCCAAAAGAGACACGGTGACAAAACGGAAGATGGCATTTAGGTGGGATCCCACAACAAAAGAATGTTTGGTACAAACTAATAAAATATGAATGAGGCGGGGCTGGAGAGGTGGCTAGGCAGTTCAGAGCATGTGTTGCTCCCACGGAAGATCCAGGCTCAGCTCCTCGCACTGACATGCGGACTCATAACCATCTGTAACTCAACTCCAGTTCTGGGGATCCCATGCCCTCTTCTGACCGCCACAGGCATCAGGCAGGCAGGCACATGGTACACGTATATACATACAGGGAGATCACTCATACGCACAAAATAAAATAAATAAGTCTAAAACAGTTAAAATATGAATTAAGTGTGGGATTTAGTGAATAATAATGTGTTGGTACTGATCTGTGCATTTTAACAAATCTATCATAACGATGAAGGCATTACTGATACCAGAAATGGGTGCATACAGAGACTCGGTACCATTTCTATAATGTTCTAAAAACATAAACTATTCCACAATGAAGAACTTACTTTAACATATAGTGAAATGTTGCTTCTATGTGAGCCAGAGAAGGAGAGTATCATAATGAGAAAAATAGACTGAATCCCAAAGAGAAACCTAGAGGAGAAACTGAAGAAGTCTGTGGAGGATGAGAAGGGCCAAGCAGAACACAGCCTCAATCGCACATTTCCCTAGTGGGACAATGAATTCATTTCTAGAAGGTAAGCCCCACCCTCAGAGCAAGCCTACAGCCCCTACAGATATTAAACCTAGTTATAGATATTGGCTGGTGGGACAGTGCCTCCCCTGGCAGCCAGAGAGGAATCTATTCCAAAATGCTGTGACTTGGTAGCAGATGCCATGTTCCATCTTCAGAGAATCCATTGTTAAAAACTGAGCTGTCCCAGGGACCTGAGGTCAGGGAACATCCACAAGTTAGGAGCTTCAGTTTGGCTTGCTGAGGCCTTTGGGCAAAGGAAGGCTGAAAGGCAGAATGGAAAGCAGCTGGACAATGATGGGGAGAAAAGTGCCATTGGCCTGAGACTGGCTCAGACAGACAAGTGCGTAAGGAGAGATGGCCCTGCCCTTGGAGGTGGGGAACAGCTATCTTCAGTTGGGAATCACACCAGAGTCTGATAGCTCTCAGCCCGGAGCAGCAGAAGGATAGGATGCTGGAGCTGCTTATCTGTCAGTCACTGCTAGAGAGCCGGAGAATGCTGAGGTCCCAGGGCTATACAGGATATCTACAATATCAGCCCTCCAGCTGGTTGATTAAAACTCAGGAGGACTTGAAAGCATTTTTTTTCTTGATTTTTTTACTAATTACACATAGGATTAATTTCCAGGATATACAAAGAACTAAAAACATTAAACATTAAGCAACCAAATTATTCAATGAATGAATGGACTAACTGACAAAATAGATAGTTCTCAAAAGAGGAGGTAAAAATAGTCAATAAATACCTGAAATGGTATTCAAAATCTTCAGCCATCAAGGAAGAATAAATTAAAACTGCTTGAGGTTTCACCTCATCCCAGACACACAGAAAGGCTATCATTAGGAAAACAAATGGCAAGAGGTGTTGCCAATGAGGTAAATAAAGAGGAACCTCTATACACAGATGGCAGAAAGGTAGATCCTTGTAGCTACCATGGAAATTAGTAGGAAGTTCTACAAAAGCAAAGCAAACAAGAAGCAAAACAAAACAGAATATAGAACTATGCATAAGCCAGGTCTACTACTCTTGGGTATATATCCAAAAGATTCTAAGTCAATATACCACGGAGATACTTGCCTACCAATGCCTCTAGGTACACCATTCTCAATAGTTAACAAATGGAACCAGACTTTAATGTCCATCAACAGACAAGTATAGCAACACATATGTATGAAGGGGCCATGATGAGACTCAGCAGTGTGTACCCTAACTTAAAAAGCTAACTTAAAACAAACAAACAAACAAACCTGACTGCACCTTAGAAAAGCAATTGCCACACAAACAGCAGGGGACAGCAGTTTGCAAAGAAAACTGGGTTTGGTCCTATAGAATTTTAGGCCACCGAATAAAGAGTGTTAGGAAAATACAAAGACACATGTGCAAAATTATACCTTGGCGGTTGGTGATGCATCCTGCAGAGTTAAAATCCTGAGGCAAACCCAGAAAGTTTGTGTCATAAAAGAAAGCAAGGTAATTAACTCTGGTGAGGAGGGGCTGGAGGGCAGCTCCAAGGGGATCTGTCAGTGACACGTTCCTTGGGTTGTGGTTACATGGGTCATATATTTGCAAAAATATAGTAGCTGTACTTTGGTGCTCCGTAAATTTTTCCGTATGTGTGTTAGAGCTTACCACAAAAGATAGGGGAAGGGATAAACACAAAGGAATGTATAGGGATGTTTGTAATTAATGAAAGTCATATGTCCTCAGACTGAAGAATGCTGAAACGGAAAAGGATTCCTTAAATGATGTAAATCTATTTAGACACAAGTTTCCCTGGTGTAAGTACAGGTTGAATAGCCTGAGCCCCAAGCACAAAATCTGAAGTGCTGTAGAATATGAATCCTTTGAGTGTTAGAGCAGAGAGGACTGGGGATTTTCGGATTGAGGTTACTTGACTAGATTGAAGACATACAATTGGCAAGGCCAATGCAAAGTCCTTGGCATCTGAAACAGTTCTGAATCAGAAGCACGTCTGGGCCCAAGCACTTTGGATAAGGGACAGTTAGCTTCTGCGACAAAATGTCCACTCTGTATTCTCTCTGCAAATTGCATCCACAGAGGCTGTGCTATTTTCTGCAGTTTTCTGAATGGAATATTTTAAATAACTTTCATTAAATTTGTTCTTTGACAATTTTACACACGTGTATACTAATTACCCTCACCCCAGTCCTCTTTTAGCTCCTTCTCGCTCCTGTCAATCCTACTTCCTCCCTGTAAGTTCTCACATTTATGTTGAATGGAGTATTTTTCATTGATTTTTTTTTTAAGGTAAGAGAACCAATGAGAGAATGTAGAAATGCTCACAATGTCTGTCAGGGCAAGTCAGAAGAGCAGTTACCTAAGGAAGGTTAGGGCTGACCAGACTGCTCAGTTTTGGGCGCTGTTGATTTTGATGTTTCTACCTGGCCACTGTTGAGAGGGAATGCACAGGACCCACACAGCATCACAGTTAAGATAAATGGACTTTATGTGCTTTACTGGTGCATTTTAAACATTGAGAAAGGAGTCGAAAGAAGCCTGAAAGTAATGCTTTAGGCACATGTATGCAACACCCTGTAGGTATTGGATAGAATTTTTCTGTGTGGTAAGCAAAGATTCATTGATACCCATGCAACAAGGGAGCCTATGGTAGGCACAGTGCTAGCCTTCTAACTCACAAGTAGGGATCGCCTAGGCCACAAGGTTCCACAAGAACTGGAGGAGGATACAACCTGCTGGACCCTCCTTGGCTCTCCTCTCTGCTCATCATCCTCAGATTCTTAGTTTTTTTTTGACTCCCCGAACACAAAACAGGACATATGCCTCCAGAGGTGCTAGATTAAATTCAGTTTTATGAAAAAGTTAATCAAGGCCAGTGTGAAAAGTTTTCCAAATTCCTAGGGAAGGGCTTTGTTTCAGTGGCCAAGCCTGAACTGGTCATAGGAGTGGGCACTCTGGAACCTATAGCTGGGGCAGTTTGAGTCAAAGACACATCAGTGGTAGGCAAGGTGACAATGTGGGCTCCCAAAACCAGGCATATGTGAGCAAAGGAAATCATGGGTAGAGGCAGAGCCCACAATGGAGTAGGTATACTCTAGTCTATGACAATGTCATAGGTACTCCGTGTCTGACCCTGTTCCCTTCGTTCTGATTAATGTTTTCTCTCTTAAAAGACACCTTCAAGTTTGTGGTTACCGTTCAGCCTTTGTGCAATGTTAGGTCCAATCTGAGGATGAGACTACAGACTCTTGGACAACAAATGACAGTGATCAGGTACCTCTGCCAGGACTCAGCTTCGGGTGTGCACAGTGATGTGGCCTCTAGGCCTAGGTGTCACCACTGACTCCTTCAAGCCATGCTACAGCTGGAGCCAGCACCCGTATTCTCATGACAGGGAGTTTTGCAAGACTGAAAGCTCTTTTCACACTAAAGCAGTGGCCCCTGCAAGGACGTTCACTGCCAGACATCTCTCCAGCCACATCCAACCTGGTATATTCTCTGGTAGGATATGGAATCTGAATGCTCCATCCCAGAATAATGAGATATTACAAGTGCATCTGAGATTGTAGAAAAAGCTGGGAGGGTACAGACCTAGGACAGTAGCACTAGTCTCTCTGCTGTTGCCATTATAAAGGATGTCCTGGTCTCTGGGATACTTTGGAAGAGTCTGTCTTGATTAGCTACAATCCCACTGGGCCCCTTGCCAGCACAGTTGTGCCTCATAACTACTCTGAGAAGGCTAAATGAGGCCAGGAAACCAAGGCTCTTAAAGGGATTCCAAATCAGATTTCCTGACCTCTGGCACATGTTCTTCCCCCTGCCCTGTTCTGTCCCTTGTGCACGAGGAACTTTCAGGGAAGACAGAACAAAGCTGCGTGTGTAGAGAGCGATCAATATCCCACAACAGCCAGGTGTGTCCAACTTGCTGCATGCACCTCATTGACCAAGGATAGCTATGAACATTGCCAAACATGAAATAAAAAAACCTAAAAACAGTTTTTTGCATGTGTGTGTGATTTCTTTTGTAACTCAATTGCACAGGTTTTGAATGTGAACTTTGTAGATGACAACAACATCGTGTCACACTGTTAAAAGTCTCTAAAAAAATGGGAGCTTTCACAAATCATAGATACCTCTTGCCACAGTTAACCACTTTGCCCACGATTTTCTTCAGCCACACAATTGAAGCAGAGCCATCTTTTCTGCTTTTAAAATAAGCTTTTTGCAAGAATGAGGAAAGGCAGAGTTCAACACTTGAAGGCAGGTGGTCATAAACTCTTTATGACAATGGAGTCTACTTGTGCCATTAGCATATAAGAAATCCTTGACTTTCAATGTCCTGGTAATTATCTCCCTAAAAAGTCTACTTAGACACTGCTGGATACTTTGATCATTTTCAATAAAAGTGATAATTTAGACTATCCTTGTATTTCTCAGTTGCAGATGCCAACCTGAAATATTAGGAAGGTCAATCATCCATAAGTGGAAATGTCCAGAGGAAAATACTGTTTTCTGTTTTTTTTTTCTTGACCTTCTTCTTTCCTTCTGTAGGTTAGGGAAAAACTGGGGAAAAAATGTTTGTCTATGGAGTTGGTTGGGGGGAGTGACTAGTGGCTTGAATTCCTGGTTGAGAATCTATGGGATGCCTTCTTAACTTCCTTGAACATCTACTTCATTATAACTAATAAAGTATGAAGTTCCAGGCTCAGACACAGAAGATGCTCACAGACACCGCATTCTGTTGTTATAAGCGGAGAAATACACATTCACATATTTGTAAACTAAGAAGTGTGCATCTTGATTCGCAAGTTTCTGTACTAGCCAGCACTGGTGTATCATGCCTCTCTGGATCAAGATTGTTCTGTTATCATACAGTTATATATGACTGGCTATACATTATGCCTTACCTATGTGACAAGCATGATGCTAAGCCTTCTGACATGGATTGCCTTGTTGGATGCTTGTGATAATTCTAGATGGGAGGGGCTAGCACCTTCATTTTACAGATACAGAAGATGAAGTTACAGAGATCATTTAAATAGTCTAAAGTCACTCAAGCCAGAAGAGGTAGAGATAGGGTTCCTATCCACTATATCTCTTTCTGGTCTCAATATGTTCTACCACCTTCTCACATTGGTCTGTGGGAGTTTAAATTCACCTTTATCAAGGCTGGAAGAAGAGATCCTTGGAATCTACTCAACTCTAGTCTCAATATTCTCTCATATGACCTACTAAGATCCCAGATTTTCCAGTGTGTTATCCAGACAGTGTCTACTCCTCATCAGCCTGCATCTACATCCTAATTGTGAAGTAGACCACGTTTTTATAAACAGTCCATCAGTATTTCCAGTCCAACATGATTTTACAACTGATACTCTTCTTCCCAAGAGATGGGCTCCAGTTACCTCCATGAGACCTCGGAGGACTTGTTGCTATGGGACTTCCAAGGGGTGGTCATACAAGATAGCACAACCTCCCTGAGATTGTCTTGGGATGTTATACCTCCTTGGAGGAAGGGCACTCTTGCAGAAAGCCACCAGGAAGGGTGGTTAGCAGAGTCAGAAACTGAGTCACCAGTCTCTGCTCTCAGATCCATCTGAGATCCCAGCTGGCAGCTAGGACCAACTTGCCAGCACTGTAAGTGGGCCATGCTAGACATGGATCTCTTCCTGGCAGAGCCAACCTAGCTGATGCCACATGGAGCATGGACCAGGCTTTCTCACCCAACTCTGTCTAAATTGCAGATTCATGAGCAAAACAAGCATTTTGCTTTGGGCCACAGAGCATGGTTGGTAGTTTGTCATGAAACAAACTGAATTAAGTTCCAACCTCTACTTTCTTTCCAAGCTCATACATTTGTCTCCTACACATGTCTACTCCAAAGTTCCCAAATCACTTAGACTTACTATGATTAGAGAGTATCACTTCTACTTTGGGCATAGAAATTCTACAAAGAAATGGCTTTCTTATTTTTGCTATGAGGAAAAAAAAGCCAGATAATCTACAAAATGACAAGTTTTCTTAAATTCATCAGAGTGCTGAGCAACCGAGTGGATGGAGTTCTGAAGAGCAGCTGTGTTAGTCACTGTACCTCATGCGATGGAATGGCTTCAAAAATAATTTAAACAGAAAAGAATTTATTTTGGCTCATGGTTTCAGAGGTTCAGTATATGCCTGGCTCCATTGCTTTCAATGAGGCAGAACACCATGGGGGAAAAGAGTGATGGGAAAAGAGCTATTTACCCTCTGGCAGCTAGGAATCAGGGATTGAGGAAGGAGAGAGGAGAGGATGGGACCTGGAGCAGCAGCTAAGAGCGCTTGCTGTGCAAGCATGAGAACTTGGCACCTGCATAGAAATGCTGGGAACAGTCTCATGCCTGTAACCCCAGAGCTCTGCCTGTGTGGTGGCGGAGGAGACAGGTGATGGCCTACTTCCAGGTTCAGGGAGAGAGCCTGTCTCAAAGAATAAAGCAGAGAGTGATACAGCAGGACACCCCCCATCCTCCTCTGACCTCTATATGCCCCTCACTCATACTCACACACATTCACTCTCTCTCTCTCTCTCTCTCTCTCACACACACACACACACACATGCAATACACACAGATAGGGTTGTCAGTGATAGGAACTCTTCAAAGGCAAGCCTCAAGTGACCTCCTACGTATTCCAACCACATAGACCCTGCATCCGTATTACCTACGAATTGACTGTCAAATTATGACTCCATGAACAGATTGATCTGTTGATTAGCCCTCATGGTCTAATCACACTTACGTGATTATATCCATTTTATTTTCTTGCAAATTCATTTTTAGAGGCCTTTAGTTTTGTACTCATGAGAAATACCAGAAGCGAGAAAGGAGCCTGGAGAACTCAAGTTGGTGGGTAGGCACACACACTCAGCTTCAGTTGTGTCCAGTGCTAGTTATTGTTGTATCCTTGTGACAAAATGCCTGAGATTATCAGCTTGATATCATGAAATGTCTGTTTTTGTGGATTTCTTCATTCCCTCTCCTCCCCAAGTGGTAGCTAAGTTGCTGGTCATCAGCTCAGCTCCAGGGAAGAAAGTGCACATGGGAGGTGGTGGGTAGAAGGTGGGGGTGGTCTATGCTGGGTCTAGCCAGGTCTTTGGTCAGAGGCAGAATTCCCAGGAGACTGCTGTCTGTGAAACATCTCGGTTTATTGAAGCAAGGGTGGTTACATTTATAGAGAAAAAGGCAGGAGAGGGTCCTTGGCACTAAGGGACAGGGGCCGTTGGTTAAGACAGGTATAGTGGAGTAGCCCCATTTGCATGTGGGGGCTCATTGTCATTCTAATGGTCAAAGTCCTGGTGAATCATCTTCTGCATAAGGTACAGTCTCACAGGAGATAGAATACATCTTATCAGAAAATGGTCTCAGCCCTAGGCCTTCCACATACAGCATTCAGATAAGAACCAACCAGGCCACATTCCTTTGTCAGTGACCTGCTGTGAAGCAGGCAGCATTTAGAAATCATCTAGGTTTTGTCAGGGTCAAGAAAAAGGAGAGCAACTGAATGCCTTCTGCTCTCACGGTGAGAATTCTGCTGGACCCCATCTCCTGATAAGTTCACCACCTCTCAATAGCATCAGAAGCTGAAGACCAAGCCTTCAACACACACACACACACACACGCACACCTTAGGGAAAATCAGGACAAACCACAGCAGGTACAGACACAAAACTCCATGGCTAGCTATTTCTAATTACAGTTATTTGGTAATCCCAATCTGGTATTTTCAACATTAGTATCCCTTTTAAGTCTGCTTTTGTTGGTTGTCTATCTCTTGTCAATAGCTGGTCCATCTATTCTATCCATGTATACTTAACAGTTTTTCTTGCATGTCAGACATTGTGTGCAGACATACAGAGGTTGAGTCTAATAAACTTTACTCTTGAGATTGGGCACACTTCTCTTTCCACTAGAGTCTTAGTGTTGGTTCTAAAGTACTCGAGTGAAGGAGTGATGTTAGGGTGTTTTTTGGTACCCTTCCTTCCAGATGCACCGCAGGCTCTAAATCTTGTAGAGGCTGTCTGTTGCCATCTCTCATTCAGCCTTAGTCTGGTGTGCCAAGGGTCTTCCCTTTATGCCCAGTTCCTGGCGGTGTCTGCATTACTCACACCACACAACTGGCTTCCATTCTCTCATATCTCCAACATCACATTACTACCATGCTCTAAGTGAGGCTTGGGAAGACCTGGGGCTTGTCCCACCTTGGCCTCAACTGGACTGTGTGTAGCTGGGCTTCAGGGATGGACCTTGTTTCTCTCCCCCGTGGCAGCTGAACATTTCCCCAGAAACATGATTTGGGATGGAAATTTGTATCTATACAAGGAAATGACGTCCCCTAAAAACGTAAAACTCTGTGTAACTATAAAAGACATTTTAAAACGGATTTTTTAAACTGCTTTAAAATATAATAGACTGTCTGAGATGTTTTAAAGAGTAATAATGTATTTGGGGTTTATAGCATATGTAGAAGTAAAATATATGTCAGCTATCATACTAAAAGTTGGAAAGAAGACATGGAAACACACTGTTCTCTGGTTCTTACACTATGTGTGAAGTGGTGGAGGATTACATCAAGGAAGACTGAAATAAGGTACAGTGATATATCATAAACTCGATGGCAGTTATTAAAAAGTGAAAAAGAGATATAACAAATAAACCAGCAGTGAAGACAACGGCAAGATATTAAACAATGTCTAACTGATCTAAAGGAAGGCAGGAAAGGAGAGAAAAAGAGAAAATCCTGGCAGATGCCGGCAATGCTGAATGGGGAGGGCACCGACCTCCAGCCTCAGGGCTCCTGCACCTGCTGCACACTCAGATGAGCGCAGACTTTTCTAGCTCAGCCACTATGATGTGCGTCCAGCTTTTTGTGAACTACTTCTGAAGTGTCAAGGCCATTGATTGGGGGGAAACGGATCTTCCATCTTTATTCCTTATCTCACAGCCACAGATATTTTAAGCCCCTAAGAGTCCTTACAAAAGGTTAGTGATTGCATCACTAGAGATAGGACTACTTAACACGTGGACACATCACTCAGACTCAGCACTCAGAGCCCCGTGTGCTTGCTTGCTATCAGTATGGAACAAAGTGGTGTGTGTGTGTGTGTGTGTGTGTGTGTGTGTGTGTGTGTGTGTGTGTTTGTGTGTGATGTAGCTCAGGCTGGCCTTGAATTCAATATGTAGTGGAGGAGACCCCACTACCTCCCTTAAGGGTACATACCCTTATAGGCATATATCACCTTGCCTGGTTTTCTATAGTGCTGGGGATAAAACCCAGGACCTTGTATCTGTTAGGCAAACTCTCTATTGCATACCAAACTCTGAATTGGAATCTCAAGCAGAAGAGACCTTTAAGACTCAGTGGGTTAAATAAATAACTATAAAAGGAGGACAGGAAGTTGAAGGGGAGATGAGAGGGAGGGGTAAAGTGAGGAGTGAATCTGATCATTGTATATATGTATTAAAATTTTCAAAGAATAAATAAAAATTTAAATTTAAAAAGATAAAATCAGTGTTTTATAAAGTAAAAGGAGAAGAGCAGCTAGTATAATCATATAATTAAATACACATTGTAGCTGTACACCTACTATGGTGGCTCACCAGAGAAGACACCGAGGCATTTTATATGTAAACCATGTCAGACCTCAGCAGAGAGAACCGCGATCATGACAAGAGCCATACTGGGCCCTGGGACCCTGAGTGTCTCATCTCAGAGGTTTTAAATCATACCTAAGCTCCTCAGGTACTCTACTGATACCATGTGCAGATCATGAGCAATCAAACATCTTTTACATAAAGCCAACACCTGCAGACAATACAAAATACCAAGGCCCAGGCAGCTCTTCCCGACAGTGCACAAAATAACCACTTTAAACACAACTGAAAATAAACTTCCGTAACAATGCATATTTAGGCCAGTGACACAACAATTAAATACAAATGGCCTAAGCTAACAATTAAAATAGAAATGCTATGTTTTATTAATAAAATGCAAGACTCAACTATGTACCATCTGCAAAGTGTACTATATATATAAAGTCACCAATAGATTAAAAGGGAAAGAGTAAGCAAAGATACATAACTTGAAAACCAATAAAAAGGAAGCTGGAAGGGCTGTGTCAATACCACACCCAGTAAACCTCTGAATAGAGCCTATCACCAGTGACCAAGACGAGCATCACTAAAAACCTTAGAATGTTTCCATGGGCACATACTTAACAACAGAACCCCAACATGTGTAAAGCAAGAATGGATTGAGAAGTAAGGAGAGACGAACAAATCCACAACTGTACACATCACCATTCTTTTAGTAATCAGTACAATGGGGACAGGAAATCAGTAAGGCCATACACAACCTGAATGGCAGCATGAAGAAAGGGAAAACCCAACAGATTATCTTATGAGGCCAGTATGACTCTGGTACAGTCACAGGAACAAGAAAACAATGCTATACACCATGCCCATCATGTACATGGAAGCAAGACATATTTACAATATTTACAGTGTGGTACATTATATTTTCAAAATATATTTCTAATAAAAAATATCATTCCCAGAATGTGTAAAGAATTCTTAACAACTCAATAAGAAGAAAATAGTAAAGCAAAAAGTGAAGATAAAGCCCATCCTTTTACCAAAGAAGACATAGATGGGAAGAAAGCACATGAAGAGGTGCTGAACGTACCTAATCATCACTCATAGAGAAGGGAAAGTGTAAGCAAAGTTAAACGACATTCCATCTTAGTTGTTTTTCTATTGCAGGGAAGAGACACCGTGGCCAAGGCAACTTATAGCTAAAACATTTAACGTGAATCCAAGACCATCGTGGCGGGGAGCGTGGCAGCTGTCGGGGAGGCATGGCTGTGGAGCAGCAGCCAAGAGCTTACAACCTAATCCGCAGGTACAAAACACAGAGAGAGGACGCTCACTGAGAATGGGATGAGCTTTTGAAACCTCGAAGCCAACCCTCAGTAACACACACCCTCCCAGAAGGCCACATCTCCTAACCCTTCCCAAACAGTTCCACCACAACAGTGGACCAGGTTGGGGCCATTCTAGTTTAAGCTACAACACATTCTATACTGACTAAAACAGCCAAAAAATAGCAAACAAACAAAACACAACAACAAAAAAAAACTGACAACAGTTCTGAAGGTATGAGAAGTAATCAGAATTCTCCTATAACTGAGGTGGCAAAATGGTGCAGACGCACAGAAAATAGCCAGGTGACTCTTACAATGTGAAATACACATTTGCCGTGTCCTAGAAATCCTATTTGCATGTATTTCAGCAAGGAAAGTAAACATGTATCTGCACAGAGAGGCATCCACAAGTGCCTACAGCTGCTTTGTTTGTAGCAGGCGCACACTGGAAACAAATTGGATACCACTCAGCCGGCGAAGGGATAATAAACATATTGCAGGTTATCCACACAATGAAATCCTGTCCATGAAATCAAAGGTAATGAGGCCTTTACCTTTTTACACGTAGCAACACGGATGATGTCAAAGCCTCATTCTAAGTGAAAGAGGTGACAGGCGACAGCCTTCATTCTGCATTATTCATTTGCTACAGTCTGGGAAAGTCGTGTGGGTGCTTGTCACGGCTGTGGATATTTGCGGGACTCCAGTGACGAGGGTGTGAAGGAGGGGTTTCAGTGACTGAGGCAAACGTTCTGTTCATCAGTTACAGTAGTGACTACACAACTGTACGCACCTGATAAAGATCATGGGACAAAGGTCGATTTTACGGTATATTATTCTGTATAAAATTTCATTTCAATAAAAAACTTTAATGTGTCCAAGCCAAACCCATATGTCCCTTCCCCACAAGCCCCTTTCTCAATGAATGGCACTTAATTCTCCAAGCTGGAGAGACATCCACAAGTCCCTGTATGCTCCATGCATGGTTATTAGGCCCCCTGGATTCCACCATCTGTTTCTCTCCCTCTCTCTTGCTCTTTCTCTGTTCTCACTGCCTCATCTGACTCTATAATTTGTCTGTCTCCGTATGACTTACAGTGGTACACAGGAGGAATTTCCCTTGAACACATTACTTCCTTATTCACAGCCCTTGCTTAGTACTCAGGGCATGCCCTGAAGCTTAGCAAGGAACAAACCCCTCTAAAAAATGGTGTGCAAGGATTGGAAAATGCCCAGTATATACTCTAGGTGTGGATTTAAGAAAAGGAAACGGCAGAATTTCTACCTCTGTTAACTTCATGGAGCTGTTGGTGAGGCAAGAGAGATTAGCCCCATCCACTAGTAATACAATGTGAACCACATCTGTAATTTAAAATATATTTTTCATTATATTTATGTGCTTGGAAAATTAGAATATTTCGAGAACTCTAAGACAACCATAGATATTCTTTCTTTCAAGATTAAAAAATCAGTGCTGTATGTGCGCGTGCATCTGTGTGTAGTTGTGCACATGTAAGTGCAATTGCCTGTAGAGGCCAGAAGACAGCGCTGGAGCTGGAGCTACAGGTGGTTGAGAGCTGCTACATGGGTCCTGCAGGAGCAGTATGCTCTCTTGACTGCTGAGCCATTGCTCCAGCCCCTGGAGATGTTCTTTTGAAACTATCATCCTTCTTAAAGGGTGGACACGGCAGAGAATCTGAAAACACATCAATGATCTCTTTTAAAAGATCTCAGTTACATTAAAAACTTTGGCCTCTCTTGAACTTTGGATTCATCTTTTCCTGCATAATTTTGCAGCCGCATATTAGTCATTTGGAAAACATCAGTCCACTGGGTTATGCAGATCTTTCGGGTGTTGACACATTTCATTATCCAATTTTATGAATTTACATTTGCTAATATCACCACAAATCTCATCAAATAAGTCTTTAAATATTGAGCACTCCTGGGCTCATTATAGCAGTTACAGCATCTCCTCTCCTTTTTGTTTGAAAACTTGATTTAAAAAAAAAAATCACTGACAATCAATACTGTCAGTTGTTTCTCTTGAAATGAACACATTTTAATAAGAATATAAACGATACTTAAGCTTGGGTAAGCATAGTGTGGTTATCAATCATTCTTTCATACAAAAACAGAGTTCTGAAAGTAAGGGGCGATTGAACTCACAGTCCTCATGATCAAAGAAAGCCTTTCCTGACAGCCACTGTTGCCAAAGTACTATCCTCTTATTTCATAACATGGAACATTAAAGCAGTATAGTCACTGACTATACACACTGTGTGTGTGTGTGTGTGTGTGTGTGTGTGTGTGTGTGTGGTGCATGTTCATGCACTCACAGGTATGGGGCTCATGCTCATGTGCGTATATGTACATATGCTTGTGGAAACCAGAGGTCAACACTGGGTATTGTTCCTTACCACCCGCATCTATCTATCTATCTATCTATCTATCTATCTATCTATCTATCTATCTATCTATCTATTTTCTGAGACAAGGTTTCTCACTGAGACTTGGAGCTCACCCATAAAGTTGGTCTGGCTGCCAGCAAGTCCTGGGGATGTGCCTGTCTCTGCCTCTCCACTGTTGGGATTAAAGCATGAATCATCATGACTGCTTTCTCACCTAGGTTTTGAGGAGCAAATTCAGGTCCAGATGCTGTGTGGCAAATAACTCACTGGCTGAACTACCTTCTCAGACCTCAAAATATGTGAGTCATTTGCTGGGGGCTGGAGAGATGGCTCAGAGGTTAAGAGCACTGACTGCTCTTCCAGAGGACTTGGGTTCAATTTCCAACACTCACATGGCAGCTCACAATTGTCTGTAACACCAATACCAAAGGATCCAACACCCTCCCAGAGACATACATGTAGGCAAAACATCAATGCACATTTAAAAAAATTGAAAAAATAAAAAAAAATTAGAGAAAAAGGAGTCAATTGCTAATGATACGGAAAATGTTCATTGCTCTGTTTAAAACCTCCACAAGAGGCCCAGGAGCTTTCTCCTGCTTGGCAGTGAGGAACACGGGGCTGCTGGTTCAGTTTGCGGCCACCCTCTTCATTCTCAACTATGACATCGACAGCAGCACTGTAAATATCTCACAGTGGAAAAGGCAAATAGCATACCATTATTTCCATGAAAGTCATTTTGACCTGAGGTGTCCTCTGAAATGTCTCAGAGACTGCCAGCAGTCCCAGATCACATTCTGAGGTTTGAAATCTGAAAATCGGTCGTGCCTGCCTGCAATGTCCATCCATCTTTATCTATTTAGGAGAACTCAGTCCCCCTTTCAGACTACGCTGAGAGATAGCCTGATGGTTCAATACTCACTGCTTCCTTCTAGGGCCAGAGTTGTCCTTTTAGGAGCTGTCCAGGTGAGAAGCCAGTGGGGAGAGCTCAGGCAGAAGCCTCAGGAGGGCTTGAACAGGTGCAAAGGTGCAGCGGTGTGTGCTTACAGGTCTAAAACTTGAAAGCAGAAAATACAGATTCAGAAAAGCAAATGTTTAAGTGGAAAAGGATCAAAATTGAAACCAGGAGAGAAAGGCAAATGTCAGGGGCAAATGCTAGGGAACAAGTGGGAGAATTCTTTAACCAGAAGAGGAGTTGCTGAGAGTGGTCAGTAGAAACAGTGTATGAAATCAGTCAACTCTGGAGAATATGTATATACATTTGATCTGCACAGAGAAACATGAAACAAAGGGCTAGGAGCTACAGAACACCTCAGTTCTGTGTGTGTGTGTGTGTGTGTGTGTGTGTGTGTGTGTGTAGAGAATATATGTGCCTGGTACATGTGTGTGTATCTGCACATACATGTAAAAGCCAGAAAGGATGTCAGGTGGTTTTTAGTTTCTGTCACTTTCCACCTCCCCCTTGAGACAATCTCTCGCTGAACCTGGAGATTACCATTTTTCGTCTAGGCTGGCTGGCAGGAAGCCCTTTTTGGCTTATCTACTCTCTACCCCAGTACTGAGGCTACAGGCACATCCAGCCACATCTGGATTCTTACTTAGATGCTGGGGACCTGAAATCAGATAGCCATGCACACACAGCAAGTGTTCTTATTCACTGAGCCATTTCCCAGCCTCTAAATTCTTTTGATGAAAGCATTAGATGAGCCAAGTGTACAAGGTTTGATTGAGTACAGCTAAGAGTTGGCGAAGAGTCACACCATTTCTCTACCACCTCCAGATTGTCTTGTCAGTAGGTCCCTCTCCAGGGCAATGGCATTATAATGAGGAAGAGCCACGTATAAAGCTCTCTCTGCATGTCTGTGGGAGATGGATGCAGGACCTCTGCAGATACAAGAAATATGTCAGTGCTCAAATATCTTATATCCAATGATGTAGCATTTTCACAGAATACATGCTCAACCTCCTTTATACTTTAAATTGTCTCTAGAGTACTTATAACAGTGTATATACATACTATGTGAGTAATTCCTATACGGTATTATTTAGGTAATAAAGACAAGGGAATGTATGCATGTTCAGCAAGGCATTTTATTTTTCAAATACATTTAATCCTTCAGTGCTGAACCCTCTCACACACAGAGTGCCAACTATGTATGAAGTTAACAATAGATGTTGTCAGCTTCTCTCCATCTTTGGGGAAGATACAAGAAGAGTTACAGAGAGAATTGAGCTACACAGTGGATACACGGCGATGCTATGAAGGAAAGGAATGTGAGCTGCCTAGAAAGGTTAACTGAACCTACGCAATTGAGACAGGGTTTCTGGGGACACCTGTTGTGCCTGCCCTTGACATCTGATGAAGCCAGCATAGGTTAGGTAGCATATGGTCCCAGACTTAGCAGGGCTGGATATCACATGGACCTAGAGCCACAATGTTTTGCCTGTTAACTTGTCACCAGATCAGACTTGGAAGGGAGACACACAGAAGTTAACTTTCAAGGTGCCCAGCAGAAGCTGGCCTACAATCCAGTCATTTAACTTAGGAAGCAACCAGCTTGTCTCTTTTCATGTTTCTTACTACCTAAGTGGGTTAAAAGGGGCATGGCTGTGAGTCTATAATTGAGAGGGCTGCAAGCTTTCAGATAGTTGTTTGAGACTCGTTAATAGATACAATTCTGTGTTTGGGGGTGAAGGGAAAATCCTTGTTGACGCAGAAACAAGAGTTTGGAAATTACTTCCAAAGAGTCAGTTTAGGTTAATGCTGGGGACTCAATT
This sequence comes from Cricetomys ansorgei, assembly GCA_026225945.1. NCBI lineage: Eukaryota > Metazoa > Chordata > Mammalia > Rodentia > Nesomyidae > Cricetomys > Cricetomys ansorgei. The sequence continues at coordinate 2,079,565 of JAMJFZ010001899.1, forward strand.
CAGAACCTTGACCTAGGAAGTCTCATGAGTCTGGGCTGGCGATTGTAAAGGAAGAAGAATAGCCTGTCTGAAACAGGAAGATATCTATTTTGGCAGAATGTGGTGACCCACGAACAGGGGTGAGGGAAATCACAAGCTAATTAGGGACATGGTGGCTATTCTGGGCTTGGATGGGTGTCATCAGTGGATTAACTTTCCAGAAATTTATTCTTTTATGCTTCTGGAGTTCAGAAGTCCTAACAGAAAACATCAACAAGTTTTATTCTTTCTGGAAGACTCTGAGGGATGGTCCATGAATGCCAGACCCTCTTCTTAGTTTCTGGTGCTGCCTGCAATATTCAGAGTTTATTGACATGAAAATGTTTAATTTCAACCCCTACTTCTATTATTATTCTTTGAAACTCTCTATTAGGGGTACTTCTGATGACTGCATCGTGTTGAACACATCTACAAGCACCCTATTTCTAAATAAGGTCACATTGACAGAATGGAGAGTATTAAGACTTCACCATATAACTTTTAGCAGGGCAAGGGAGGAGAGAATATGACTTACATCAAGTCCCTAACCACAGACAGCAGCAAATCCAAAGGCAGTTGTAGCTTATCCAAGAGGCAGATAAACAAAGGGGAAGGTTATAAATCAAAGCAGGCTTCCGCCCGATGGGTAATACTCATACTCAGCTTTGTAGGGTGCGGTGAACAAGATTAGCAAGGCCAAAACAAGGAAACCCCAGATCTTAACACACAAAGATGGAGGATGGGTGGTTAAGCTACGCTTACAGGAACAAGGCAGGGAGTGAAGGAAGAGATGGGATAAGCAGTGGGGCTACTTCTGACCTGAATCCCTTCCTTGGGGGAACTGAGTCAAATTCCCCACTCACACGGATTTTGTAGGTGGGATGCAAAGGTGGAGGGGCAAGCAGACGTGGAGGTGCAGGCAAAGCTGACAGCGCCCCCTAGGGGAAAGCATCTCCGTCATAATGTACCCTGCTGAGCCAAAGTCTGACCTGTAAGGCAAGGGCAGGTTCTAGCCATTCTGGACAACTCGGCTTTTGTTGTCTTGATTTTTCTCAGGGATGACTCATTGGTCTAAGCACGTACGTCCTGCATCAGGAATGGAAGCCACGGAGAAGTTTGTGGTTTAGCACCCACTAAAGTCATTGGCGACAGTGACGGAAGAAGCTGGGGTCAACAGTAAAAGATAGGGGCGAAAATTATTCAAGCTCTTAAAAATGGGATAAGAAGGTAACTTTCCTCCTCCCTGTATGAGCTCATTTAATTGTAGAGATCTTAATAAATTCAGCCTGATTAACTCCAACCTTGTGGGGGAAGGTTATTCAGTGTTGTGGAATTAATTTTCAACAGAAGCCAAAGAAGGAAAAAAATCAGAGTGAGAAGGAAGAAAACCTTCAGTTCAGAATGAAAAGGAGGGAGGGGTGTGCGTGTGTGCGTGTGTGCGTGCGTGTGTGTGTGTGTGTGTGTGTGTGTGTGTGTGTGTGTAAACCCTCTCTGGGATCGTCTGCTGGTGGATGGTGCCAAGCTGGCTTCTAAAGCCACCTCATGGCCTTCTCAAATCTGATGGAACCCTGGGCACTGCCTCCACGGCTCTGACTTGCTTGGCTTATACACACCCCAAAGATGAGGTATGAAACCCCCAAGGTCTGCAGAATGATCCTTGACCATTGTCCTGCCTCCATCCACCTCAACCCCACTTAGCCCCAGTGCTGCTTTGCTATTGAGTAGCTTCAGGTCTCTGCTACAATAGTGCTAGGGAGCCAGGCAGGCATGCTTTTTGCATCTGGGTCTTTTACTTGCCAGTTTCTTGAACTTGGGAACACTTACCTTTTTGGCCTTTGGTTTGTGTTTGTCACTGTGAGTATGAAATACTTGCAAGCAAAATGCTGATCCCCGTCTACTCCCTAAAGAGTAGGGAGGCTTTGGTTTGAATGTCTGCTTTCTGTTGTGTGTGTGTAGAGGGTGGAGAGGTTGTTGTTGTATTGCGTGGTTGGCGTTTTGCCCCTTCATGTTCTCAGTGCTATGGCTAACATATACCACCTGGCTTTTCCCATTTCAGACCTCTCAGGTTACATGTTGAGTCCCTAACCCTGACCTTGACCAACAGGTCAGCCTGAGCAATCAGAAATAGGAGCACATGATCTAAATCCTTACTTTTAAAATTTGGGTGGAGGGAATAGAGGGTTATTGGCTCTTGTTTGAAGGCTGATGAAGTACACCAATACCTAGGTCCTGTATGGCTTCTAACGGATATGGGAAATTAAAATATGAATTTTTAAAAGATTCTCTGATCCTCTGCCCAAGTTTGGGGCTCACTAGTAAGGAAGCACTTGAGAGCATGACTCTGACCAGAAACAGAAAAGAAGAACAGAGGGTCATGCCACCTCTCCGCTTCAGGCAGAGCATTGGAGCAGAAGGAGCCTCCCAATGTTGAATGACTAAGATGGTACATAGTTTAAGGACCTCATGAGTTTAGCACACAGTTGGTTAACAGTGCCACTTTAGTGCAGATCAAACAGGACAGTATGCTGTTCTCCAGCCTGTGTCCAGCTGAGCACCCTTGGCTTCCTTCTCTGTTGACCACCATAGCCCTGACTGTTCTCTTTCTGCATCTGAAAGGCCATCAGGTCTAAAACCCACACCTTCCACCTGTCTCGGGACTTCCTTTGTCTTCTGCTAGGTCGGGCTCAGTGCTCTACTTGGGGTGGGAAGAGCTTTGGGTCCCTCCTTTTCAGCAAAGAGTCTGCCTCTGAGATCTCCTCTCCCCTTCTCTGACAGATTCCAGATCCCTTTCCTGCAGGCCCAGTGCCAAGGACACCTCTCTGTGACAGCACAACTCCAGATAAACACAACCTCAGGGGTGTAAACAGAGAAGACATCACAACATGGAAAGGAAGGCATTCAGGGACTAGGCAGAAATCCAAAGTTTGTAGTCCACAGGACCCTTTGAGGCCCCACAGAGTCCAACTCTGAATTTCTTTAGTATTTTATTTTGCCCTCTCCCCTCATTACTGTTTTCTCTCCCACTGTGGCTACCTATAAAGCTTCAGAACTTCCAGCCATGGCTACTGCACGGCTACTGCACCATGCCCTGTGTGATGGCTGGTATTGCCATCTGGACAGAATCTCGAAGATGGGTGTCTGGTATGCCTGTGGGGGGTTATCTTGATTATATTAATGAGATAGGAAAGCCTTACCACTGTGGGTGGCACCATCTCAGGGCTGGTGTCCTGGACAGTATATATGGGGAAAAGAAAGGCAGCAGCGGACTCTTTCACTGCTAGCATTCACTTTCTCCCTGACAGCAAACAGCGTGACCAGTTGCTTCGAGCTCCTGCTCCCTTGACTTCGACGCTGTGAGGGACTGTGCTTCCACCTCTGAGCTGAAATAACCTTTTCCTTCTGTAAGTCACTTTTGTCAAGGATCTTTATTACAGCAACAGAAGACACTAAAACACCCTGTCAATGACACCAGGGTGAGCCCTTCAGGAACCTCTCATTGTGCTCAACAAGTCTAAGTCCCAGGACTGCCCTGCCTGGCTTCCAAGCTTTCCCAACCCTCCCGCCCTAGCTGAGCTGAACTTCTGACTTCTACTGTATGCTCCTTTCCCAGGATGCCTTGAACCACAAGGTCAAAGTGGATTTTCAAAGATCACCACAGCTCAGCATTGTTCTGTTTTTAACTAAGAGCTTCATTTATTTACTGAGCTGCCATCAGTAACTACTTGATCTATGAAATTGAATAAAACAGGTGACATAGAATGACTTTCATTCAATAATGGTGAATATTGTCTGGTGAAGCCATTGGAATCGTGTGTGTGTGTGTGTGTGTGTGTGTGTGTGTGTGTACTTGAGCTATGTTATGAATATATTTCTTACCATGGAAATAATCCCAAACTTTGAAATTGACATCTGCAAGTGTGTTTGCTGCCCAGCCAGGCTGAGAATCATGGCTTTTATTTCAGGAGCTTTTATGAGCATGGAATATTGACTGAAGTCACTGCTTAGGGCTAGAAGGCTGGCTGCTGTTCTCGTTCTTCCGGATTCTTTGTGAGAGTTGCCATGGCATGTGTGGCTATGGTCACATTATGTCTCTGAGGCTTCAACTCCCTAGAACCACTGCCTGGGCCTTCAGCACACTCCCCACCTCTATGCACTCAGCTAATGCCAGTGGCTGAGTGGAGAGCAGTGGCTCAGATGCCTACTGGTGGTGGGTGTCCTGTGTATACTGCAGAGCCACTGCTTCAAACACTTGGTTGACTCTGAGATGGTTGTAAGAGAAGCTGCCAGATTTGACTGTATCAACTGAGAGACTCTTGTGGGATCTACTCTTGGCAGGTAGTGAGGACTTGGCTTTCCTGCCCCCGTAGCCTGTGGCTGAGTGGAAGTGTTGGGGAGCCAACCTGATGTATACCTTGCTTCCAATCCAGGTCCATGGGCTCCCCAAGAACCGTGCTTAGCTGACTTCTATAAACAAGAACATTCATCTTTGTCAGCCCTAATGAACCGCATTTGTCAGACAGGAACCAGGGAGCAGCTGTGTTGGAGGGAGACAAATCACTTAATCCACAGCTCCTGATGTGGCGGCCCCTGGCGCGGTGGAGATCATGGCATTTAAGCATGAAGAAGCCTGGAGGATGCATGTGAGAGAAGAGCTGGCTGCCCTCAGTAGTTCCTGCCCGGAGGGGCTGTGCAGGCTGGCAAGCTCAGTGTGTGCACTGGCTGGTGCTTCTTTCTCTCATGCTGCACCTGTTTCTGGGTTGCGCATCCTGCAAACACCTGGAGAGGAAGGAAGAGACAGAGCTGGCATCCCCTGGTCCCAACAGGGCACGGGCTCAGGGAAAAAAATGACTATCAGAGTTATGCCTTCCAGTCCCACCAACTTGCTTCCTTTTAAGAGTATTTAGGAAAGGCTACCAAATGCAAAGGGAGAGGTGAGGCTCAGCAGCTGTGCAGCCATCATAACAAGGACACAGCTGGGCTTCCTGAAGAAGCCCATCAGAGAACTCAGACAGGATGTGGCTGCCTTGCCACCTCCTTCTCCTGTATTTCGTCCTGAATATTGCCTTCCTCCATCTGCAGAAATGGGGTCACTGGCAGCTCTCGAGTTGAGGATTTTATCACAAGAAAGTGGATAGAGATTTCTATGATGAATGGGGAGACAGGCTGAGGAGAGGAAGGGAGCAAAGGGGAAGGGAGTGTGCTTTCGGGAAATAGCTCTCACTAGCCTTTCAGACCAGTTTCCAAGATTCTCATCTATGATATGAAAGGTGGTCATCTCAGGCAGCTCCCACAGGGAACACGTTGGTGGCATGGGAGAGGTGCCATTTCAGGGGAAACATAAGAGTCCTTAGCAGACAGGACAGCTCACACCACTTTGTTGGTCTTTTATCCCATCTTCCCCTCAAATCCACAGTCAGTACAGCTCCTCCTCCTCTGGAAATACTCTCAGGTCCAGAAAGATCAAGCCAGGCATTCCTCTTAGAACAATTGGGCTGAGGTCAGGGAGGATGCCAGGCTTTTAGGCTGGTGCCCTGTGCCCATCAAATTTCAGGACAGCACATGACATCCAGAAATTACACCTGGCTGAATGCCATTCTTTCAGGTAGCTTGGCTTCATTGGCTTTTACAGACCAGGATTCTAGTGGACTTTGAACACTTATGAACTAGCTCAGCCCTGAACCAGCTGGGCCCAGATGCACCCCACATAACAAGGGTCACTCTGCTTTTGAACGGTAATACCAGCCAATGACAAATGTCTTTCATGCACATTCTATCAGGGACATGTAAACTGTTTTTGAGCATGGACCTCAGTAAAAAAAAAAAATGTGTACACACACACACACACACACGCCTCATGTATTCTTCCCACAATATTATCACGTTGAATAGTCCTCTTTATACCAAGAGCTCCACGTACAGTGTCTCTTTTGAATGCTAGGCTCTTGTCTTAGCTTTTTACATGTGTCTCGCTTAATCTTCTGTTGCTTTTATTATTTATAATGGAATAGAGAAGCAGTGATTGGGACCAGATAGTAACAAAATTCTAAGTAAAATGAATACCAAAGCCTAGGCTGTGAGACTAGGAAACTCTACAAGACCAGAGGCATCCCTGAGTAGAACTACATGCTGAGGGAGGTTAAAGGTCATCACGGGATGTTTCCTGCTTCTCCCATGATGCCGTGCTCTTCAGTCTGGTTTGGCACCAGCAACTGCTCAACTGGCAGAAGAGATGGAAACAGCATCCTGGGATGACTGGGGCTAGCTCCCAAGTTTTGTATCAACTACCTGGGTATCTTAGATCATATCTGTGAGTACCCAGGACCACCAGGTAAGAAACCCAACTACCCCAACACATCATTCTAAAGAGCCATATACATATCCAGTGGCCAACAAGAGGAGTCCAGCCTTCCAACCATGCCTGGACCCAGACATACGATCAAAGAGATCTTGGCCATACCAGGCTTACTTATACGGAATAGAAGAATTGCCCAGCTTAGCTTAGCTCTGCCTTAGCCCTCTCCATCCTGAGATACGCTGAATTCCTTATCTATCATAATCCACTGCATCTTGGATATTTTGCTCTGTAGCTAGTGTCTGCACATGTCTTCAAGAGCTACAGGCCACCTCTAACCTTTATCAGAGAGAGTCTCATGAGCTTCTTCCCAACCCTACCAACACTCCAGGTGAGTCTGATGAGTCTTCAACTCGAGTACTACGGTTCAGTGTGTCCCAAAGGTTTTTTTGTTTGTTTGTTTGTTTGTTTTTTGCTTTGCTTTTTTTTTTTCTGCTAGTGGCTTGGTCTTTAGGGTGGCAGTGTTCATATGGGGGAACTTTTAAGAAGTAGGGCCTAGTGGAAAGCGACTTGGTCAGTGGGGGTACTACCTTTGAAAAGATTAATGTAGTTCTCAGGGTATCTGAGAACTTGGTTGTCAAGAAAGTACAAAAAAAAAAAAAAAAAAAAAGAAGCAAGCCCAGAGGGGGAAAGGATTGCCCAGTGGTTAGGCGCACATTCTGCTCTTGCAGAGGATTTGAGTTCAGTTTTTCATCACCCATGTTCGGTCACTCACAACTGCCTGTGATCCAGCTCAAGAGGGACCCAATGCCTCTGTCCACTGAGAGCACCTGCACTGACATGTACATTAACCCCACAGAGATCCACACATACATACGTATAATTAAAATAAAAGATAAAATAAATCTTTAAAAATATTTAAAAAGCAAGCCTGGCCCTGAATCTCTCCCATTTCCCTTTGCTCTTTATGATCGCTTCTGTGATGGGCCTGCTGCTGTCCTGCCATCATCACCAGGCAAACAGCAGAGCCAAACAGATGCTGCTGCTATTCTCCTGAACTTCTAGACTTGAGAGCTAAACAAACCTCTTTTCTTTATAAAATACCCTGCCTTGGCTATTTTGTTATGACAACACAAAATGACTAGTAAAAGCCAATCATGGAACTTACCCATCATCCCAGGTTTTTGGAAGATAAAGATAAGAGCATCACTTGAGCTCACCAAAAGCAAGACCAACTTGGTCAACAAAGTAAAACCCCATCTAAAAAAAAAAGATAATTAGACAAAAGTCAGACTCGCACACTTACCATATTGATTCTGTTGGAAATACGTTAAAGCAACCCTCCAAATCTTCCTCTTCTACCCCATTGCTGGACTTGTACAAGTTCAGAACTTGTTGATTCTCTGTCCTATGCACCAGAAGACACACACAAAGGGGTTTTGGTGGTCTTCTCCAATCCCATCTTATCCTTGCTAATCTGCCCTGTTGGCCCCTGGCTTCCTATGGCTGTTTCAAAGGCTACAAATCAGATGGAGACTGCCAAATGAGAGGATTAGTGATCCAGGGGTGGAAATGGGCATCAACATTAGAAAAAACATCACCTTCCAAGTCTTAGGATGCCTGGCTAGAGAGAGATGGAAACAGCTCTACAAGTAGAACACAGTTCTTGAAAGGAAGTTCTGTAGCACACGGGCTCAGCACCACACAGAGATGCCAATGACCAGCACATGGGCTCAGCACCATACGGGGAAGGAGAAGAGACACCCATGAACCCCTTCCCAGGAGGCTGTGCTTGTAGGGTGATGTGGAAGGACAGGGAGATACTGGTCGGGGAGGAGGTATGTGAACTGTTTGTTAATATTTACCCACATTAATAAGATGTTGAGCAACACACTCCCCATAAAAACCGCAGTTAAAATTAGTAAGCAGTTCGCCCTGTTCTAACAATATGGAATAATTAATTTCCACACTTGGGTTTTTTTCTCCTATAAACAGTAATTAAAGAGAAATATTATATAGATGCACCTGTTTTTCACTTCAGCTTTCCACAGTGAGTAAACCCAATCTTTTATGGATGAGAGGAGACACTCGCCAGGAAACCTGTAGGAAGAACAGCCTTCCCTTGAGACGTGTAAGAAATCTCAAAGCATAAAGCCATATGGAAGCTGTGCTGGGTGCGGGCTGTTCCCACAGTGGAGATGAGTTCTCATGTCCCTCTGACTTTCAGCTCCTCAGAAGGCTTCATAGCTTTTGGGAGAGGGAGGGCGTTCTTCTAGGAGCAAGGAGACCCCCGTGAGTTCACTACCCTGAGGAAGGGCTGACTTACATTGTCTCTGCTCCTCTGAATAGAATGGATTCTCTTCCTCCAAATGAGGGTAACAGAAGTGGCATAGAGAGAGAAGAAGAGAGAGTTGAAGTCCAGAGGTTCGAGATACCCCTCTGGCAGATGTCAGCTATCCGCAGTAGCTTAGCTCTCCTCAGATGAAGAGCCCTAGCCACATGGTGAAGGGAAAGCCAGAGCCAGAAGAGGAAAAGAGCTAATATTTGATTTGCACTGTACAGTCGACTCTATACAGCTTCCCAGAATCACTATGCAAAGTTATTCTGCTTACTAGCTAAATCCCATCAGGCACAGGGTAACATCTGCCTCCTGGAGACTCTGATGCCTGCCCAAGGTATCTGATGGTTCCTACCCACTTGGGACAAACAGATGCCCCGTTAAGGTGTCCTTGCTTCCTGTTTCTGATTCCAACTGGCCTTTCTATTAACAAAAGCTTGCTTGTTGGCCTGTTCAGTCCTTGAACTCTTGTCAGTCTGATTTCTGGAAAATGGACCCTGCATCAAAATAACATGGATGATCTTTCATTTTTCTCTAGGACAGGAACAAATCTATAGTAATTGGAGGCCTCAGGCCCTGAAAAGGGACTTGGGGTACAATTCAGGAGATGTAGACATGGGCTTTGTTTCTTCAGCTTTAACAGACACAACTTATGCTGTGGAATAAATGCACATTATCCTCAGTGACTATGCGGGGCCTGCCACAATCCCAGGGCAGGAGACTATCTTGTTCAATGTCAAATTCCCCATAGTAGTTTAAGGATTTAATACCTGAGAATCTGATTGATAGATAGGTTGGCACCAAGCAGGAGATTATCATTCACCAATGAGAGCCTGGGGGGAGCTTTTTTCCTGGCCTGGAGAAATCTTGACCCCTGTGATGCCAATTCTCTTACACCTGCCCCCTGAGTGGTTAAGAGGTGAGGAGATCTTCCAGGGGTACCTCAAATTCTTACTATTTCAAAGTGCCTTTCCTCATATGTTCTCCTCATTGCTATCTCTCTGTATTGCTTAATTCTTAGAATTTCATTTCAAGAAGCAGCAGAGACAAAGTATCTAGGCTACTGCAGGGTTTATGGCTCATGCAATTAGATGAAGGTTGGAGGACAGAAGCCCCAGGTCCCTAGAGTCCTGAGCATATCAGGTAAAATTACCTGCCATCAATGCTTTCTTATTCCTTATAAGTCTGTCATCTCAAATCTGGGAAGCCAGAGTTGTCACGTGACCTCATTAGATTAGTTCTGTTCTATTCTTTCTTCCCTTTGATGCTTACTTCCTGTGGTTGGCAGACTCATGACCCCTGTCTCGGTTCACTTCCTATTGTTAAAACAAAATATCCGAAGCAGGGAACATTCTAAAGAAAAGAGGTTTATTCGACCTCAAGGTTTCAGAGGTGAGGGTGTTCAAGAGTATGATGCCAGCATTGGCTCTGAGTCTGATGAGAGCTCCATGTCAGAAGGACACCAACTACAAACAGAAAAGAAGCAGGGTGCAGCAAGTTTCCAGGCTTGATTTTAACAGCTCACATTTGCAGTGGCCAATCTAGTCTCAGGAGAGCAAGAACTCAGAAAAACATTAATCCCACTTAACTGAGTATCTCTTAACAGTCCGTCCACCTTTATAGTGCCTTACATCTGCAATAATTTTGCAGAGAAAAATATGCCCACAGTCCTAATCCCTAGAACCTGTATATAAGCTGTTATGTGATAAAGGGAATAAAGGATGCTAATTAACCAACCTTCAAAGAGTCAAATGGCTCTGGTGTATCTGGTTGGTCCTTAAAGGTGGAAGAGGTGGTCAGAAGAGAGACAGTGTCATTTGAGAAAGACTCAGCCTTGGTCCTCACTGGGATGACAGAGGAAGGGCACTGTCTGGAGAGGGTAAGCATCTCTGGAGGCCAAATAGACAAAACCAAGAAAACAGACTCTCCTCTAGAAGTGCCAGAGGAGCACATTTCTACCAATACTTTGACTATAGCCTGGTAAGACCGTGACCTACACAAATGTGTGATGAATAATGAACTTCAGCATGAGTTGAGAAAGCACCAGCAAGAAGCTTGTCTACCCTTCTGTCATTTCCTTCCCACCACACCCTCACTACCACAGTGACCCTCTACTAAATCAAATTCAATGACACATTTCTTTGCTTATACCACCATCTACGTTAGAGTAAGTCTTCTGTCATCTCACCTCTTATCGAAGAAAGGAGACCTCTGGTCATGGATGAACAGTCGTTGCTCAGTCCCATGAGTCCAACACCTCAGTTATAACACATGACCTCCAGGACCAGGAGGAGTTCAATGGATGTATGTCTGTGGCACCCACTGGAGCAGACTGGAAAGATTAAGCCCATGGGGTCTCCTTTGTAGGTTTCTTCTTCCACCAAACACTCATCTTAAGTTACGCTGGACCACAGGTAAAGGCAGTGAGTGTGGTCCTTGTTTGAGTCTCACAGAGTAGATGATACTGAAATTTGACCCCAGTTGGTGGCACTATTTGGGAAGGCTATAGAACCTTTAGAAGGTAGAACTTTGCTAGAGGAAGTGTGTCATTAGGGGTGAGATTTGAGACTTATAGACGAACTCTACTTCCTGCTTGCTCCCCACCCCACATCCTTGTTTCCTGTATATAGATAAAATGCAATCTTTCTGTTCCTTAACTGCCAGACCGGCTTCAAGTTCCTGATGCCATGCCTTTCTTCCATGATGCACTCTATCCTTCTCAAGCTTTAATCTAAAATAAAATCCTTTCTTATACAAGTTACTTCTACAAGTTGTCATGTCATTTTATCCTAGGCACAGAAAAGTAAACAATACAGACACCAAGGACAGCTGTGACACTCACCAGAACTTTCTCCTTGCTGACCTTTCCAGTCTCCTTAGCTGTCTTCCCAGCACTCATGGGAGAACTAGGGTCCACATGTCCAGTGCTTAGCTTATAGACAGGTCTGGGAAGGAGAATCTGGCTGTTTGGCTATAGTCACTACTGTTCCCAGAGCAAGTCACTGGCCTTCAAGACTGACTCGGGTACGAGAGTCTGCTTGCAACTCTAGCTCCACAACATCATTCTCTTCCCATAGGTGGCATGTGTCATCTGAGCTGGCGATGGCAGCTACTCAAAGTGTTTGGGATGGGTATAGCTTAAACTCAGGAAGGATTTGGGCCTTGTCTAATTGCATTCCAAGGAAGAGTCGAAAATTTGAAAAAGGAAAACTATGATAGATGGATTGTGCATCCTTTGGGTAGAGACAGCTTAGGCAAGCATAGCAGGAGAGAGCACAAGGAAAGAACTGAGACTGTGGCATCCGAGGCAGAGACTTTGGAAAGACTAGAGTGTGATGGTGAGAACGGAATACCATTCCTTAGGGAAGACTGTGAGGGAGCTTGGAGAGCATGGGCTCCTGCTAAGTCTTCATCCTGAGAAAGAGGCCTTCTATCTGTGTGATGCACAGTCTACTGTGAAATGACCTGGCATCACATCAGAGTCTGCACAGAACTGAGGAGTGCACCTACCCACTCAATGACTCGTCTTAAACCCACTTTTTTTTTTTTTTATTATCGGAACACAGATAGAAACATTTTGGATTTTTCTCCCCTCACTGTAAGCACTTATGGAAAGCATTTTGGAAAAATACGTTCTAAAACTCAAAAAAGCTGTCTTTTAATCCAGTCACTGTTTTTCTAGGGATCTCACCTAAGAGCACTACCAGCATGCAGATAAAGATATTACACAAAGCTGTCCCTCTCTATTTAACTCAGCAGAAGACAAGAACCAAGATCTCTTGTATACAGTCTGGAGTGGTTTGGAAGCTGTAAATACCTTGAACAAGCCTAATACCCCTTCTTAACCCACAAAAGAGCAAGATCATGGGCCTCACTGCACCCAGACTGGAGGGACCAGCAGGAGACTATAGAGAATTACAACTTAGTAGAGCAGAGACCCATGGGATGAAACAGGAACCATTGATGGGTAGGGAGAATTCAACTATGGTGACTTTGCTGCAAGCTCACTTTAGCTATTCTGTATCACCCTAAAGATGAGGGGTGTGGGAAGAGGGGAAAGATGGTGCAAAGGGGTCACCGAGAAACTAAGACTCAATCATCAGACTAGGGTGATCTCCATCCCAACACCACTATAAAACACACAAGTTTCCTCAAAGCATTTCTGTTTACCCCAAACATCATATTTGGCCACCAACAAGAAATATATGCAGGGTATACTAAAAAGCAAAAAACAGTGGCGCAATTTAAAGCAAAAGGAAGCACCAGAAATTCAGATGTGGTAGGGGTTTTGGAATCAATAGTCCAAGAATTATACAAGTAACTATGATTGGTATGTATGGAGTGCAGCAGATAAAGTAGACCTTATGCCAAAGCAGATGGAAAAGGCCAGCAGAACAACAAAGATTAAAAACTAAAAGAAATGAAAACTACCATGATGGTCTTCTTAGTAGACAGGACAGGGCTGGGAAAGGAGCGTTAGTGTGAAGACATCTCAGTAGAAACTTCTAAACCTGAAAGAGCAAAGAGAAACAATGAAAGCAATGATGAAGATGAAGAAGATATCCATAACTGTGGACAACTACAGGAAATAGAATGTAAGTGTATGGGGACACAGAAGAGGAAGGGAAAAGGAGGCAGAAGAAACCTTTGAAACAGTGACACTGAGAATTTCTTCCAGAATATGACAGACCCCAAGCCACACACCCCCCCAAAAAAAACCTCAGGAATACTAATAAGGAGAAGTAACAAAATATTCAGCAGGCACCTTGATTTCAAGCTATGGAAAATCAAATATAAAGAAAAGCCAGCAAGAAGGTAGAAGATAAAAACATCTTACCTAAAAGAAGAGTGACATCAGACTTCTCCTTTGAAACCATACTTGAAAGAAGAGAAAGGAGTGAAACATTTAAAATATTGAGTGGTAAAGAAGTCCACCAACCTAAAATTATGTCCTGAGAAATTATTCTCCACAGAAGAGGAGAAATAATGTCTTTCTCACATGAACAAAGTAACAAATGTCCAAAGCTCAGGAACACGTTAAGAAAGAGAGTTGGGGGATGAATAAGTAAGTACAAAATAGAAACTCTTATTCTTATTCATAATTCATCAAATAGATAACAGTTATCTCAAAATAGAGGAAACAGTATAACATTTATATAATATATAAATATATATGCCTATGTTTAAACAAAAATATGTGACAACAATGATACAAATAATAGGAGAAATCTGGATTATTTTATTGTTTTAAGGAACTATCATTATCCATGACATGGTGTAGCACTAATTTAAAGTGCACAGATTAGTTGTACATGCATACTGTATACTCTGGAAAGCCACAAAATAGTGTTTTAAAAGAATGCTTAAATGATATGGTAAGAGAAAAGAAAAGGTAGAATTATATAAAATGCAGAAATTATAAAAGGCAGAAAAAGAGTAGAAATATTTTTTAAATGAAACAAAAACCGAGCCAACAAACAGAAAGCAATCACGAGTAAGCTGGATATTAACTCAGTTTTACCCATAACTATTTTGAACGTCAATGTCTGAATGCACCAATTAAAAGAAAAGTCTCTATCCATTGCCTATAAGAAGTCTGCTTTACTTACCAGGAGCTATACTCTTAATGAAGACGGACTCTCCCTCTCCCAGCAGCTAACAATTGCCAATATCTCCATGGTAAGGGGTAGAACTTCATGTCCCACTCCTCTTTCTCTGCTGGGTTTGGTCTGGCTTAAGCTTGTATGAGTCATGTGTGTGTTATCACATCTGCTGTGAATTTATATCCAGCTTCCCCTGTGTCTGGAAAACACTGCTCACTCATACTCATTCACCATCTCTGGCTCTTACACTTTTCCCGCCCCCTCTTCCACAGTGACCCCTGAGCCTGGTAGCTTGACTACAGTATAGTGGGAGGTCACATTTCCAAGAATATTTGGGCATCACAAATTGTTTTTTGGTTTTTTTTAAGTTTTAAGGACATAAGGTTAAGTGGGTAAGGAAGTGGGGATGGATGTGGGAAGAGTTCTGGGAGGGTAATATGATAAAAAGCACACTGCACACAATTCTCGACTAATAAAAATACCATAAAAAGCATTCTACTTTTCAATATGAAGATATATAAATTAAAAATAAATGAATAGAGGGAGACAGAGCATTCCAGAAGAAGACAACAAAGAGCATTAGTGGCTGTGTAAATCTCAGATAGAACTGATTTGTAAATAAGAAAAATGCTGGTGTTAAAGAGGACTTTATAGAGAGATAAAGGAGTGAATTTCCCCCCAAAAGATGGAACAGTCCTTGATACGTTTTTGCATAACAACAGAAAAATAAAAATGCATGCAGCAAAAACTGACAAAATCGTAAGTAGAAATGGATAAATCCACTATTATTGCTGGAAGCTTTAGTACCCTCGATCAGAAATGACACATCTGCAGGACAGAAAATCAGTAAGAACACAGCTGAACTCAACAGCACCATCAATCTACTGGATGTATGAGGCATTTATAGACAAGTTCACCCACCAGAAGCAGAGGACATGTTTCTGGCAGGTTAACTTGAGGTGGGATGTTCACCAAGGCAGACTACGGTCTGAGTATGCAAACAGCTTAGCACCTCAAAGAGCAGAAAGCGTTGAATTTCTGTTTGTATAGTACAGTAGAAAGGAAATAGAAAGCTATAAAAGAAAGATGCTGGACACCCCCACTTGGATCCTGGCCATCAAGTAACAGTATTGGTCCAAGAAAAACACTCAAAAAGTTTAAAATATTTTAAGCTAAATAAATGCATAGCTTATTAAAGTTTGTGGGGTACAGAAAAAGCAATGCTTACAGGCAAAAGCATATTATGGAATACATGATTTAGATAAGAACACAGATCTAAGGCCAATTATTTACATTTTCATCATAGGAAACTAGAAAAAGAATACCAAATTAGACCAAAGTAAGATAAAATAAGAAATAATGAAGCTACTACAGAGATCAATGAAATTAAAAACAGAAAATCAATAGAAGAAATCAATAAAACCAAAAGCTTTTATTTAATAAAATCAGTAAGCCTTTTTCCAGGGTAAGAGAAAAAGAGAGAAGACACAGTGGCCACTATCATAATGAAAGAGGGGAACTCAATACCTCATGGGAATTACATATGTAAGACAGGGGTAATGTAAGAGACTCTGTGCCTGCAATATTACTGCCTTGATGAAAGAAAATCACTAACCAAAAACCATGATCTGCCAAACCTCACACTGAAAGAGATGATCTGAAAAGCCCTGTGCTCATTACAGAAATTGAGTCAGTAAATAATACAAGAAGTATCAGATGCAGACTTGCTCACTGGTGGCTCTTCCAGACATTAATAGAAGAGATGAAATCAAATCTCTCCAGACTCTTTGAGAAGATACAAGCAGAGGCTACTTCCCAAGTCACTCTGCAGGGCTCCTACTGCCCAATGGCAGAAACCATTCAAAAAGGCTATGAGAGAAGAAAGTTGCAAAGCAGTATCTTAGAAGCATGACATAAAGCTTCGTAAAACTAGCAAATCAGCATTAACAAATCAATCTAGGGCAGAGAAATGGCTCAATGATTATAGGTGCTATCTGGAAAGCCTGATGACTGAGTTTGATCTCTGGAATCCACAGCGGAAGGAAAGAACCGAGTCCTGGAAGTTGTTCTCTGACTTCCACATATGTATTGTGACACACTAATAATAAATGAAATAAAATTTAAACTTTATACAGTAAATAGATAACTAAAAAGAAAATTTGTGGGCTTGAAAGATTGCTTGCAGGTAAAGTGCTTTCTGTACAATCACGAAAGCCTGAGTTAGTGTCTCTCCAGGACACATGTAAAAGCAAAGCATGATACTATGTGCCTATGCCCTTTCACTGGGAAGCCAAAGAGAGGCAGATACTTGGGAATCACTGCTTAGGCAACTTAGCTGAAACAGCTAACTCCAGGTCCAGTGAAGAGATGCTGTATCAAAATAAAGGAGGGAAGTAATAGAGGCGGACACCTAGTATCAACCTCTGGCCTGCATATGCACTCGTGATATCAAAAAGTGCATAAAAGGCACTGGGAAAACCCTATGCTAACACAGATTTCAAAATGGCACAAAAATGCCTTAGCAGAATAGAAATGGACAAGAAGCCCATTAACTCAATAAAACTTTCTTTGAGAGTCTGCGGGTAATATCATACTTAATGTAGAGAAACTCAACACTTGCCCACTAAGACCCTGAGCAAGCCAAGCCGCCTCTCTTGACCGCTCTTCTCATGGTTAAACCAAAGAGCAAATTAATGAATCAAGACAGAAAGAGGAATGAAAAGTACGCAGATGGTGCGAGGAAGCATGAAACGGTCTTTGATTTCAGAGATATTTGATCATCTATTTAGAAATTCTAAAAATAAATAAATAAATTAATTAATAGTTAAATAAATAAACCTCTTAGAATTACTCTTAGAGCAGGGCTATAAGGTTAAAGGTTAGTACCCAAAAGTCAAATAATTTCCTATTCAAGAGAAGTGAACTTAAATTTAAATTTAAATAGAAAACTCCACAATACTGTTTATATAAGCATGGTCAAACACACACACACACACGCACACGCACACGCACACGCACACACACACGCACACACACACGCACACACACACGCACACACGCACACACACACACTATATATATATATATATATATATATATATATATATATATATATATATATATATATATATATATATTAATGCAAGGTCTTTATGAAGGAAACTATAAAACTCTAGTGAGATAAATCAAAGAAGAACCAATTAGAGACATATACCCTGTTCATGAATAGAAAACTCAATGTTGAGATGTCAATCTTCTCAACATGTGTGTAGATTCAATCCACTCAATCAAACTCACAGCAATTTGTTTTGTGGATATCAAGAAAGCAAGTCTAAAGTTAATATAAAGAGACCAATGATCCAGGATATCCAAGAAGATACTGAAAAAAGAACAAAAGTTGGGAGACCTAACTGACTCTGAGATGTAATATAGTGTTACAGTATTTGTGAAAGAGTAAATCAGTAGATCAATGTAAAAGGATAAAGATCCCAGAAATAGTCCCATGTAAGCCTACTGAAATGATCTCTTCTAGTTGATTCTCTGTTTTGCGATAAAATCATGGCAAAAAGCAACTTGGGGAGGAAGCGGTTTATTTACAGGTTACAGGTTGCAGTCTATCATGAACGGAAGTGAAAGCAGGAACTCAAGGCAGGAACCTGAAGGCAGAAACTGAAGTAGAACTTTCTTATGGTCCACTACCTAGGGATGGAACTGCCTGTGATGGGCTGGGCCTACTCACATTGATTAGCAGTTAAGAAAAATGTCTCACAGACATTTCCATAGGACAATCTGATGGAGAGAAGTCCTCAGTTGTGGTTCCCGCTTCTCACATGAATCTAGTTTATAACAAATTGATAATAAAAACTAATCATCACATGGTCTTCACAAAGGGGCAGAAGCATTCCAATGGAGCAAAGATGGTCTTTTCAACAGATCATACTGGAACAACTGAAATCCACAAGTAAAAAAAGGACAAATTTACTACATACATTTTAGGAAAAATATCTTAAGATGGGTCCATTGACCTAATTGCAAAGCCTCAAATAAAAAAAATCTTATAAAACAAATGTAGAGTAGACTGAAAAGATTTACATGTCTCTCAGAGAAAGGCACAGCAACAAAAAGAATTGATAAGTTTGATTTGACCAAATCTCTAATTTTTGATCAATGAAATAAACTTCAAGAGAATAAAAGGCAATGGAAAATTGGTGGCAGGGCAGTGAGCAGAGTTACTCAGGGCTCCAACAACTGCCCCACCACCGCCACTCAGGGGGGCACCCCCGTCATATGTTCGTGGAATGGGAGATGCTACGTTGGCACGTGGTCAAACCAGGAGAACTATGAAAATTTGGAGTGGTTGGAAAGACACAGAAGCAGCAATGGTGACATAACAGATCTGCAGGGTGGAATGGGATAACAGTTTTTGGTCACAGCATGGAAGAGGCAAGCAAGGAACAGAGTCTGGTGGAGTAGCACCTCCCCAGGGCAGGCCCATAGTGCCACATCACTGCCAGCAAGACTGGAACTCCCACTAAGCTTAGCCAGCAGATTTAGCCCACTAGTCTGTGGGTCCCACATGTGGCAGGGAGCTGGGAAGAAAGTAGGGAATGGAGAAATGAGGAAGAAACCACAACAGACAGGCCTGGGAGTTGGGCTGCTGGACACGATAGCTATCTGACAGGCCAGGGACCCCACTCAGCCAATGGGTGCTGCCTGAGACTTGGAGGAGGACGGCTGTGGGGGGAGTCTGGGATGGAGAATCAGAGCCACAGATGGAACTTAAGTTGGCAGCAAGCAGAAGCAGTAAGCAAAACCTGACAGGGTTTTGGATACTGTCTATCACCCCAGCTCAGTTTGATAATGAACCAGAGACACAGCCACAAACAGGATGGAGGACTAGAAAGCTAGGCAGCGTACCTAAGAGGGAAGGGTGCTTGGGATGCCTCTAAGGATGAGGCCACAAACTGGCCACCCTGCTGTGACCCAAACAGGCTGGAGCTGCTACTCTGAGAATGTAGCACACACACTGCAATGAAAGGCAGACCCAGGGACCAGGAAGATAGGGAAGTGCTACTAGAAAACACATTGTTAGAAGCAGGTATAAGCATGAGTGCACACCCAGGGGAGACAAAGAAGTCCTCAAATCAGACCATCCTAGCTTCTCCACTGCCTGCCAGGCCAGCTCTGATGCTCCCATGGTTGGAGCTGCCACTCATATGGCTCTCCTTGGTGAGTAGGGGAAAGATTGTGTTATGGAGCCATTATGGGCTGCAGGGACAAAGGTCAGGCAATGAGGGCAGGGTGGGATGTATCAGGACGAGGTCCTGCTCCCAAACTAATTGCTAAACCACAGAATCACCCTGCTCCTGAGAAACAACAGGAAAGCAAAGCTGAAGAGCATCTCAGGTCCTGGACTGAGTATACACGTAAGAGACCTGTCCTCTGTTGACTAACAGACTCTCCTAGATTCTTCACTCCCTGCCAGGCACAGTCTACCACTCCTGTGGATATGACTGATACTCATATTGCTCTTCCTGATAGGATGGGGGAAAGCATGGACTATAGTACCACTCAAGGACTCCAAACACACTGGCCAAGGCAGCAGGATGGACAATGATAAGTGTGATGAGGGGTGTGTGTCAACAATTGGAGCTCAAGCAAGTCCTGACTGAATGTTCTGCAAAACCTTGGGATCACCCTGATCCTGAGCAACATCAAGATGTCCCAGCTGAAGAATATTCCATACTAGGGGCTGAATCTCCTCCTTTTGGGAGGGATCTTAGAAATCTCAAAATGCCCATGTGGACTAGGACAATTAGGGATCTGTCTGCATTACTGACACAATCAGAGTTCACCGGATGCTTGAGCCTGGCTCCATGGAGCACTTATTCTGAAAGCCTGTTTGGTACTTGCAAGAAGTTCGGGAGCCTGCCTGGAATATAAGGACCTGCATGAAATCCAGGTGCCTATGATATCTCCATGCCTATGAGATGCCCAGGTGCCTGTGGGAGGACCAGATCCCCTTGGGATATCCAGGTCCCTTCAGGAAATAGAGATGTATGCAGGAGGCCCAAGTGACTATGGGAGTTACTGGTGCCTGGGGGATGTCCTGGTACCTGCAGGAAGTCCTGGTGCCTGTGGGAGGTCCTGGTGTCTGCAGGAGGCCATGGTGACTGCCAGATAACTGTGTACCTGTGTGATGTCTGGGTTTATGAGGGTTGGCCCAATACCTGCATGATGCCCAGGAATCTGCAGATTCCCTGGTACCTCTGGGATGCCCTGGTGCCCATGGGAGGCCCTGGAGCCTGAAGGATGTCTGGGTGCCTGAGGGATATCCAGGTACCTGCAGGAGGCCCTGGTGCCTGCAAAATGTCATGGTGCATGTGGGACGTCCAGGTGCCTGTGGAAAGTCTGAGTACCTGTGGGATGCCCTGGTGCCTGTGGGATGTTGTGGTGCCTGTGAGATGTCTGAGGGCCTGGTGCTTGTGGAGTATTGGGATGCCTGTTTGGTGTCTGGGTGTCTGAATGATGTCCATGTACCTGTGTGTTTGGGTGATGAGGCTTGATTTTGGGTCAAGCTTCATCGTGATTAGTCTTAGGCTGGTGTGGGCCAGGTGAATGTCCATCATTGGAGAAAACTGCTGCCTCTAGGATCTGTGGTGAAGCCCATAACCATACTCCTGCCACACTAGCAGAACTCAATTTTCTTTCCTTATCTTCTTCATCTTTCTTTCTTTCTTTCTTTCTTTCTTTCTTTCTTTCTTTCTTTCTTTCTTTCTTTCTTTCTCTTTCTTTCTTTCTTTTCTTTTCTCTCTCTCTTTTTTTTGAGGGCACAGGGTGGAATCGGGTAGCAGAGAGGAAGGAGAAAAGGGTGTTATCGAGATGCAGTGACGAAATTCAAGTTATTAATAAAAGTTTTGTTTTTTAAAAAAAAGAGAATAAAAGGCTCTCAAATGCTGATTATACCAAATGATGAAAAAGTCCTAGGGCCCCAGGTAGTCTTACTTTCTTCCAGTGAGAACCCAGAACGGTATGGCTATCACGGAATTCTGCCTAGAAAACTGGACACACTTCCCAGAGAACCCAAACATCTATCATTCCTTGATATTTTCTCAAAGGAACTGAAAACTTACATTTACATAAAAAAAACTACATGAGTGTTCCTAGAATTTTTATTGAAAGTCGTTCAAACTTGGAAGCAACCAAGATGTTTATCAATTGATGAATGGATAAGTAAGCTGTGATATATCTAAACAATGAAATATGATTCAGCAATGAAAATGAAGAGATATCAAACCATGAAAAGACACGGGAAAAACTTCAATCTGCATCACTAACTAGAATAAACTGGTATGGAAAAGTCTATATTTTTAATATATGGTTTCAACTATATGACATTCTTACAAAAGGCAATATTAAGGAGATGGTCCAAAGATCAGCAGCTCCTAGGCATTAGGGTGGAGGGAAGGGTAAGTGGAAAGGATGTTTAGGATAATGAAATGACCCAATGATTCTATAAAAGCAGAAACATGTAAAATCTGCCACATGCATAGAGCAAATAGGGTGAACCCTGATATAAACTTGAGAGACAATGACAGATCCATACAGAATCATTAACTGTTAACAAATGTTCATGCTGCTGGGAGAGTTGATTTTTATCTAGGGATGCAAATAGTTCTGGGGGACCTGACTCCATTGTCAGTCATGATGGAATGCTTTAGACAGGGTCTCCATCCCTCACGTGGAAGCTCGTGGTGAGTACTTGGCCAGGGCTGGTCCTATCAGGGAAGTGGTGGCCCTGCAGGGGCTCTTGGGACAAGGCTTCCTTTCTTCTTTTAAGTAGGCACTGTGTGGATGAGAGGACAGCACACCCAGCTGCCGTGGCCCTGAGAGAAGCCAGCCTGGGGACAAAAGAGACCAAGAACATAACTTTAAACACTGTGCATTTGTGGGGTGTACATAGAATCTCTACCTTTTCCCTCAGATTTGCTGAAAACCTAAAATTGCCCAGAAAAAATAAAGTTTCCTCTAAACAAAAGAAAAAAACTGATGAATTACTTGCATATTCAACAAAAGAAAAGAAGTTATGCAAAGAAAACCCAACAGCAAAACATTATGCAAGCACAGAACTGACTACAGAGATACTATTATTGAGGGAAAATGCCTCTGACAGGAAATTATACATTTGGAATGAGTGAGGATGTGCAGATAACAATAGAGAACACCTGAGTGGGGGAATTCATATGATTGCTGCTTTTCTTGGTAATTCTTCTCTACACTGTCTACTATGTGCATATACTACTTTTAATGAGAAGAAAAAGATTTGTTCCCTTCTGCAGGCCCTTGAGGAGTTGATTTCCTAAACTCTGCACCTTTCATTAACCAGGTTGAGTTTTATGAAGCTGGTCTAACATGCTTTCTCCTAGCCTTTGCCTGGCATAGCCCAGCAGGGAAGTTGTCTGGCTGAGACTCTAGATACAATAAAAGCACTTCAGCCACTGCTCCTCCTTGGAGCTTTTCCTAAGAATTCTCAACACAGCAGATGCACAACCTTCTGAGCCTTTGACTCCTCTGCACTGCCAGCTATCCTTAAATGCAAATTCTGGATACATTGGAATGATCCAGATTGTTACTAACCAGGAAAATCTAGGCACCATCGTCTGAGCTCCCAAACTTTGAGTCCAGAACCCCCACAGGTCTCTGTAAAAGATAAGCATAAATCCAGGGTGGTTTTGAGAGAAATCTCTGCTACAGTGGTAACCTAATGCAACTTGCCTTCAACAATAAAGGAAAATTCCAGAGGGAGGCAGGCTTTGGGCACAGTGTGATCCAATCATTCTGAATGGCTCGGAGCCCTGGCTTTGTTTTCTCTGCCATATTCTTGGCTTTATTTAGTCCTCAGGATGGCTTCTTTCTGGGCCACCACAATGGAGTGAGATGTTCTCTATCTACACAGTGCCTACTGAGAAGAGATGCCTTTCTCAAGAGTCCCAGAAGGAACACCTTACTCTAGCTGGGCTCTGAACAGGTGTTCACTGTGAACTCTGCGGCCTGAGTGATAGAGGAATGGACAGGTCTGCACAGGTCACATGTCCCAGCACAGCTGGCAATACAGACACTTTCCCCAGAGTCCTGTGGATCCCCAGACAGAGATCACCAACTCCTGTTAGAAGAAACTGGAACCTCAGGAGGTTCCTGCAAATGTCCATCATGGCTATGCTGCTCTGCAAAAATGTTTTTGTTGCAAATGTATCTAAAGAGTTGTTTTTCCAAGCATTAACAACAAGAATTTTTATTCAGAGAATGCTTATCATCAATTTACAGATCTAGTTACATGGAACATTTTAATATTCATAATTGAATTTTTATATAAAAACATTTCTTATTCAATTGTTTCTGGCACTTCAAGGAAATGAATATCTCAAGAATATTGATTCAAAATACTTCAATGGCCCAAGGAAATAAAGATTAGGAAACTAATTATAGCTTTTCCTTTTGAAAAGAAAAGATGAGTTTAATAAACAGGCCAATGAAAATCGATGTGCGAAGATGGACTCCCTCCTTGATCAGCCTTTTCTAAGTTCTCCCCTGTGCCCCACAATGTCCTTCCTCTTTCCTCTCTTCTGAAAATCACCACTCATTTCAGCAGCTCCCTCCTCATGGCCTCTTCTTGAAGCCTCCTCAACCCTTTCTGAGCCGCATGGACCCCTGTGGTCTCTCTTGTGGGTGCCCACTGTGCCTGGCTCTCCCCCTCCCCTCAAAGAATTTTCACTTGACATTGTATTATAGGTGTTGGAGCCCTGTCTGCTACACTGTAGAATATTGTAGTTTCATAGAGGAGGGATTTAGACAAGGATGCTAATCAGGAGAAAATCCTGTGAGAATGGTCAAGGGATTTTCAAACCCAATTTTCAGCAAATCCTATCACATCAAATGGTTTCTGGAACAGCATTCCACAGAAATTTGAGATCCAAGCAGAAATTGGGATAGAAGAAGAGGAAGAAAAAGAGCCAGGGCAGAAAGTAAAACAAAGCACTGAGAAGACCCAGAATCCCGTCAGAAATCCCTGAGGGTTTAGAGATAGGCTCGGGGTTTCCATACATAACGGGAGCCCGGGTAGCTGGTCCATCACATCTTGAAGGCTCATGCAATGACATGGACACCTGAGAAGTAATTAGACTCCTGTAAGGTAGGTTGCCTTTGGTTAAGAAGGGTTGTGGAGAGTTTTTCTCTCTCCCTCTCTTGCTCTCTCCTTTCCTTCTCCCATCCCTCCCTTATACCCCTCTCTCTTCTTCCCTCCACACCTCCATCCTTTCTTCCCTTCCTCCTTCCCTTCATCTCTACTTCCTCCCTCCCTCCATCCCACAACTAAGCTAGGGAGAGGTCACCATCCTCTGTTTCCCTGGTCCTCCCACCTCTTCTAGCGTGTGAAAGCTGGTGACCTGTTTTGCTACCTGCCAACTCAAGATATCAGCAGCCCCTTGGACATTCATATCAAGGCCCAGCCATGCTCACTCACTTATGTGCTTCCCATACCTACTTTTGTGCCAGAAAGGCAGAGCCTAGCAGTTGCAACAGATAATATCTGACTCATAAAATCCAAAATATTTACTCTTATTCATTGCAGAAATTTAGTGACCCGTTCTAGCCTTTAAACTTGGTGCTGTTCAGAGAGAGAGAGAGAGAGAGAATTGACTACTTTCAGGGAACTTTTCTGCCCCTCACTGACATCTCCAGAGGCCATTCCACTATAGCTTCCCTGATTCATCTTTATGCAGTGTTTTCTGGCAATCAAGTACCAGTTAAACAGACTCTCACCTTGACATTGACTCACCTTGGACTCCAATGTTGACAGGATTCTACCATCCTTGTTTCATGAATTGCTCCTCTAACAAAGCAGAAAATTCTCCTTCAGATACCCTTTTCCCTAAACTCAGTGTGTATCTACTATTAGCCAATCTGACCCAACTCCTATAACTCTTGGATTGCATCATACTCTAACCACCAAAGGAAGCCACCAGCTTTGGAAAACTCACTTGAAAACTGAAAAGTGCTGACAGCATCACTCCTGTTTCTGAGTGCTTTCTCTTCTTACAGAAAGTTGAAGCTGCTATTCAGATCAGAAAAATCCCTTTTTTCTAGTTAAGATAAGGAGAGTGTGCTCTTGAAAGCTAAGCAACCTGCTGCTCAGTCCTATCATTCTGACTCACAGGAAGAAGGCACTAGTTTGAAAGGCACCCAGGAGAACAGGTGGCCTGGCAGTGTCTTTGAAGAAATTTTCAAAGCAGGTAGAGTCTAGCCAGGCCCCTGAGTGGTGTCCTCAGACAGACTCAAGGCAGGTCATGCTGCCTCAAAGATAGTCTTGGGGTCACCAAGGAGCCTTTGTTGTAGTGTTTCCTATGAGACAGACTAGGCTGTGACCCCCACTTTCAACCATGTAAATTTGGAAAAAGCATCCCTCTTCTTTGAGCCACAGGTGCTTCTTTCTAAACAAATGGTGCCATATTGTGAGCACACTGAACTGGCACATAGAGCAACAGCCCCTGGCTCAGGGATGGTTCAACTTAAGATAATCTTCATTTTTTGCTGTGTTGCAAAAGGAAAGTGTGTCATTGGAAGCCACGTTTTAGTTTGAATTTTGAATTCTTCCAGCTAAGTGATAATGTGTTCTGCATATTTCTCAAGATGCTGACCAGCAGTAGTAAGGCACAGCTCCCAGCTAGCCACAGTCACCAGAGAAAACAACCTACACTAAAGTGCACAGTGCTGCTAAGCTAGGATTCTCATTGGTCAAGGTGATCAGATGCACTTCAAACTTATGAAGATAGCTCTAATTTACAATGTGGTTATAGGGACATTAGCCCATCATAGGTGTACTGGGTAGTTTTTGTCTTGACACAAACAAGAGTCACCTGGGAAGAAGGAACCACAATTGAGAAATTACTTCCAACAGATTGGCCTGTAGACAACTCTGTAGGGCATTTTCTCGATTAGTGATTGATGTGAGAGGACCTAGACCTCTGTGAGCAGTACCATCCTGGGCAAGTGGTTCTAGGTCGTATAAGAAAGCAGGCTGAGCAGGCGATTGACAGAGCACCAGTAAGCAGCATCTTCCATGGTCTCTGCATCAGTTCCTGCCTCCAGGTTCCTATCTTGACCTCTTGCTATGTCTTCTCTCAGTGATGGACTACGATTGGGATGTATAGGTTGGTTTTGTCAGTGTTTTATCATAGCAACAGAAAGCAAACTGGGATAGCAGGTGATCTGAGGTTTGCCTCTACCTCATTAGTCAATACCAAAACAGCAGTTAAAGGCAAACCTTGTCTTCTGGGGGAACTGGCAACTTCTGAAAATGGAAAAGCAAATGTCATGTCTTCTTGGAACCTTTGCTTACAACTACAAAAACCATCTGCATCCCCCAACACTATTACAGACCCACCACCCACAACACCAATAATAGCAATAAAACAAAACCATTTTGCATGGAGTACTGACCAGGTGCCAGGTGAATGCTTTGCATATTATTCAATCTAATTCTCTTAACAATTCCATTGTGGAGTATATTCTCCTATGTCACAGATGAGGACCTGAGGTGTGAACAGACTAAGATGACTGGCTAATAAATGGTGAATTCAGGATTCGAATCCAACACTATTGATCAAATGATCCTAACATAAAACAAAGGCATATACAATTATATGGGTGGGTAATGTGGAGGGTGACAAGCAAATGGATAAATACATTCATTCAAGCTCATCCAATGCATTCTTTTGACACATTGTCCTAACTAAGACCACAAAAGTGACAGTCTATGAACTAGACCAAAATGCAGAGGGTGAGGGATCAGCATAGATACACCGAGGATACACCATAGTTCACACCTGTCTGTGAGCATCACTTCAGCCCCAGCCCCATCAGGTCTCTTCAGCTATGGCTAAATGTCATCCTATCTCACTGTACCCTATAGGAAGAATTTAAGGAAAAATATTTTGTTTTAATTTTAATATAGACTGAAGAGCAATTTTAGGCCCTTTAGGGAACTCACTGCCCAAAGACACCAGCAATGCCCAACTTCAGCTTTTCTCTGACTGCCAATGTGAATATTTGTATATGCCTTCAGAAACCTCGGCTTCCTTCCTGAGCCTCAAGGGCAGTCACAGACAAAGTGCATGTTTACAAATGCTTTCCCAGTTCAGTGACGCTAGGGTAAAGAATTAGAGCTGTTTGACTTGGGTTTAACTGCTCTTTACTCCAAAGAAGATATGACCTCACCTATGATTAGGTAGATTTTTATGGTGGAAGATTATATGCTGGATTGTAACTGCCCCTGGCTATACTGACCAGGACACCATAGAATGTTCTATTCTGAGTCCCGAGGATAGAGAGCGAAGTGAGGGAAGGACATATCTCATTGATTACTGTGAGCACTGGACTTAGCATACTAGTGACAGGTAGTGTGGACTAAGGTCCGGAAAGATACGACTCTGAGTCCAATCTTTGTGATTTGGTGCAGGATCTCTTCTCTAACCTATTTGTATCAGGTATCTGGTGGGTTTTAAATTCCAAGGCTTAAAGACTTAATTAAATCAGTGTATCAGTCAGCTTCCTATGACTGCAACAAACATTTGAGATAATGTAACCAAAAATAAATAAATAAATAAATAAATAAATAAATAAATAAATAAATAACGGTTTATGTTGGCTACAGTTTTTGAAGTCTCAGCCTATAACTGGTTCAGCCATGGTTTGGGTGGCCAGATAGTACATCAAGCTGGGGAGTTTGTGGTAAAGAAGCAAAAGGAAAGGACAGGAAGAGGGAAAGGCTGAGGTCCCATAATCCTCTTTGATAGCATGACCCTGATGGAATGAAGACCTCACACAGGCTTCAACTGATCCACTGCCTTCAATAGTCCATCTGCAGGCCATGCATTTACTACATAGACCTCGGGGAGGGGGGCGGATTCATATTCAAGATTCAAACTTATCAAAGAGCAACCTTTAGCTAATGAATTTGTGGATAGGGCTCAGCAGGTGTGGCTAATCTTAGTTCCATCTGAGTGAGAGATGGAGACTGTACTTGCAAAAGGGCAATGCACTTAGCTGACAAATTGATAGCTGGTAGCAGGGAGTTCAGGTGGACTGGGGGTCTTTTAACGAGCTGTTTTGGCTACTTCGTGGTGCTATGAATAAGTGCTAAGCATGGCTTCCCAATACAAAAAGGAGGGAATGCAAAGATTTTTGTAACCTGGCACTTAAGATCCTATCTCATCATTTCTGTGTGTTGGTTGACATAGTCACTAAGGGTCACCAGTTTCAAAGCAAGGAAACAGATGTTTTTTTTTTTTTGGGGGGGGGGCGCTGTGTAAGGTCTAGAAGATATTGTGAAATGGTGGGATTTAGGTGCCATCTTCAGAAAGCACTACCTGCTATCTTATCTGACCCTCTGACCCTCAGTATCCTCAAACATGATGGTAATTCTTTAACTTGCAAGGAAAGCATGGTAGTTTTAGAAACAGAAGTTTATGATAATGAAGGCAGCAGATGGAAACCCAACCTGAACTCAACCATATTTACCTTCTGAAACGTGGTGGCATAGTGGAGTTTTATGTTGTTCCCCTCTTCTAGAATCCTAGCATGCTGGAGACACATATGAGCCTTAGATAACAGAGAAGATCTGGGGGAGGGGAAGCAGAGTTACATTCTGTGCATACTACAGTGGGTGAGTTGGGTTTTGAGAGAAGGCGGTCCCTGGGTAGGGGCACTTGAGACATGGAGAAACTGGGATATGCATGGTGCCAAATGATGTGTGCTGTAGGCTTTCTCTGCCACCTCTCTCTCTCAGTCAGGAGCATATGCTATAATCTCTCATGTCTTTGTGCTAGTGGAAGGATACAGAAATTCTTGGGAAGGCCCTGAATTTAGTCTTTAGATCAGTGTTAAGCATATGGAAGAGGCTATGAATAGGAGGGAGGAATGGGGCAGATATGGATACTGCAGTAGAAGCAGGAATTAGACCACAAGGGAGTAAGTTACTCCACCACACTAATGCAGAGGAAATCACAGCAGAGGAATTCAGTTCATCTAACTCAGATAGCAGGGAACCTTCAGCCATGTGTCCATCAAGGGGTACTTCTGTTAACAGTAGGCACCTAGTCTCAAAGGCTGTAAGCCTGGAATATGGGGCTGGTGCCCTCAGAGAGATAACCTCCATTAAGTCCCCTCAAAGAGAGCATTAGATTGTGTCTTCTAGTCTTCATTCAGTGAGGAACAAAACTGATATTACATCATCTCCAGGAAGCCAAGATCCTGCCTGTCTCACTCTAGTGTAGGTGCTCTGAACTACACAGCAATTCTATCACAGGAGCCATGTACTGGGGGAGCACAGACTTGCATGTTTTGGGCATATTCTTGAACTGAGATACAAGTAGGACCTTGTGCCAAGAAACAAAGTTGGAAGCGTTTCCTTCAAGGATACCTGCAAGGCTCTTAGGCAATCCTGAAGGATAGAAGCATAGCACTAATGTGGGGAAAGAGCTCTAGCAGGCAGGCTTTGGTGAAGATATGAAGGCTGTCTGTGTAAAGCTTCCAGCAGAGGCCTATGTAAACTGATCATGTCATGTCCCATTCTAATTCCACTCCAGTATAATTAGGAGAAAGCTCACACTCTTCACCATGATCTCTGGACCTCCATCTTGATCTAGGCCCTGTCTACTCCTACTGAATTCAATGGCTTACCTCCCCTTCTCTTACTTCTCAGACATAACAACAGCATTCCCAGCTAGTGTCTCCCCATGCTCTGATCTCTTTGTGAAGACTTTTTCTCACTCAGCTCTCTGAAGTATCAATACATCAAACAAGCACAGTATGGAAGGTAGGATCATTATGCAGCTTTACTTTGTGATAACTGAATTTTAAAACTGTTTCAGTGGTGGTCATCTCCATCTGTCCATAAAAGGAAACTAGAAAAGTCATTTGTTTTTCTACATGTCCTTGGGCAACAGACAGTCCCATTATCAGTTTCAGTCATACGTTGTGAATGTGTCTGTCCCCAAATATTAACTAGCACCCCATTCCCTTCACATGTAGACTTGTACCTGGAGCCCCTGTCTTTGAAGAAGGACACCGTTGATGTTAGAATTCAGTAACCTTATATGCAAGCTTTACCATAAAGTCTTCATACCTCAGCTATATCTTCTACAAGTCCTATAACTTTCTATCCCATGAGCTATGATTTTTCATACTCTCAAAAATTATCCCTGCTCTAAAAATATTACCAGAAGATCTGACTGAGCCATTGATGGTAAGTCACAGAAGCAAAACAGCATGTGGGGCTTCACCCAGTGGCCCTCCTCTGGGATCCTGTATATACACACACTCCAGTGTGTTTCTCCAAGCATCTAGAGGGAACTATTTCCTTCAGCTGCCTGGGCTACTCAGCATCTTTCTGTTTCCCAATAAGCACACCCCACTCCCTACACTGTGTTTGAAATATCTGTTATGGCTTCTGTTTACCTGGCTGTCTCACTCCCTGTCTCCAGTTAGCCTGAATCTTTGACCACAACAAACGTTTTATTATTGGAAGCCAGGGTAGCACTCCACACTTCACCATCCTGGGATCATACCGGGAGAAAACAAATTAAGATTGGCGGAGTAGATGAAGAACATAGTAACAACCATAGTCACTGAGTGCTCTGGCCCTCCTTTCTTGGACCTACAATGGATTAACTATTGCTTGCCCAAAGGAGTTTAATTTACCTATCCAATAGCAAAACACCCAGACATTAGGCTCTTGTCCAAACTCCTCTAATACCTCAGTCTGCAATTTCCTCTAGAAAAAAAAAAAGTGATTGTACTACCCTTTCACAGGGGAAGATTAGTCTTCTCAGTCAGGTGACAGGAGCCAAATGGGAGGTGAAGTGTTGTGCCTGCTTCCCACCATCTGTGAACATAACCCCAAGCCACCTTCAGATTTGTGTTGTCCCTGGTTGGCTCACTCTGAACAGGGCTGTCACTGCCTTGATAGCTTTTCTTGCAGTGTGTGCACACTCTGAGTGTACCCCACATTCCCACATGCTTCTCTTGCTTCTTTGGAGGAAGCACCTGACGTTGTGTGCATCTGTTGGCTGAGCATTGATCCAGGACGGACTGTAGCGGCGACAGGCAATTGGAATCAGCACCAGGCACTGTGATTGTACATTCAGGATCTTTTGTTTCTTATTGCTTTGTGGGTTTCTGTGCTTATGTTATTCTTAGTCTGGGACATCATGAATCCTGGCCCGTTGGGGTTGAGTTGAATTCAACAAGACCGTCCTTCATTAAATATGTCCTGACAAATTCTACCTGCATCTCATTGGAAGCTCAGAAGTAACATAAATTTGATAATAAATAGGATCCAACATCCAATCCAAACAGTCTCCTTCAAATCCACTTAGAAGAAAGAGGTGGGGAGAGACAGTATCCCGTTACTGTAATGACATCTATACCATCTTCCTCTGTGTGTTTTCTGATCAAGGTGAAACAGGCATCAGTATACATGGCAAGTGACTGCTTCTCAAATTATTTTATACCACTAACATGACAAGAGCCAAAAGAGTCAGGAAATTCAATCCTTTCTGATGTCTGCACAGAAGATTAACTCAGAGAAATTAGGAAAGTGTCTTCATTCCGGTGACTTAAAGACATGGATATGTAGTGTGTTAATGAAAAGCCCCATTGATGTTTGGCATTTATCAACTGTCAAAAATTAGATTTAGCCATCCTGTGATTTTGATTAGTGTTAACCTAGTTAGGCCAGCAGGTAGCCGCCTAGATTCAAGCAGCTGCCTTCATCTGCATAAGCTTTTATTGCCTGATGCTCAGAGGAAGGCACGGGTGGGAGGAAGAACTTTATGAGAAGGTGGTATTTGAACTGGACTTTGAAGGTGTTTGATAATTGTTCAAAGAGGATCAGCTCCTTCCGGGAAGAATGAACTGCACATACCACAAAGGGATAGACCTTAAAAGAACAGGACATCCTCCCAGAATAGCAGAGTCCAGTTATTCTGGAGATGAGAGGGGAGAGGCTGGAGGGACTCTGGTGATAAAAGGGTCTCAAAGTCAAAATCAAACCCATCTTGGTAGAAATGGAGAGTTACTGAAGCTTTGGGACAAAACATGACTTGGTTACATCTGGGATTTAGAAAGAGAACTCAGAAAGCAGTAGGTAGAGTGAAAGAAGGCAGCGTAGATGGAAGGATTCACAGCCTATCCCAGGGACTTCTTACGAGTCGGTGTTCTTAATGAAACAGGGTAAGGCCAGATAGCTGATCCTGAGCTTCTTTGTGAAGTACTGTCAGATCAGTGTGGTACAATGGAAGGCAAGGTTTTTATGGTAGTTAGACAATGCACATGGGAGATGGTTTTAGTCTTCTGTGATCTTTGGTGAAATCCAAGGACATAGTATCAGAGTTAGAGCAGTGAACTGTGTTTAAGGAGACAGAGTGATGGGATCAGTCTGTGAAGAGCTTTGCCAACCTCAGGAGACAGCAAGACTTTGGGGTGGGGATAGGAGTGGATGGAACTGGGAAAGGGTAGGGGAAGGTTTGTACACTCACCTGTGAGTCACAGCCTAGCTTCTCCGAAAATAACACCAGCTCTAGAATCAGAGAGTTTGTGTTTCAGTTTTCAAGTACACATACAAATTCTTCAACACTTCCTTCTTCAAAGTGTAGCCTAAACTGCCTTCCCTTTACACATAAACTGAACCTCATGACTTCTTTCTAATGAGTATAGCATGGAGGAATTGGTGGTGTCACCTTTGCAACTAGATCATGAAGGTGTGCCTGTGAGCTGAGCTTAAGAGGCTGAGACAGGAAAATGGCAAACTCAAGACTTGCTTGGTCTACAGAATGAGTTTAAGAACAACCTGGGCAATTTAGTAAGATTCTGACTAAAACAAAAAGTAAAAAGAGGAGTGGGTATATAACTCAGGGAGAGTGTTTGCCTAGCATATGCAAGGCCCTAGGTTCTATCCCCAGTGTTCCCCAAATAAAACCCTAGATCATGAGATAGCACATCTGCCTCTGTATTTTCTCAAGCAATCCTGGTTTGGGGAACTGAGGCCTCCAGCTCAGCCTCCAGCTACCTCCTGGTAGCTATGTCAGGCTACCATCTTGAAAACAGATTGTCTAGCCCTATAGAAATCTATGGAGGATGGTAGCCTCCATGAAATACCTTGAGCTACAACTCAGTTAAGTTACTTCTGAGTTCTCAACCCATGGAAACATGAGAGTAATGCATTTGTTATGAAGTTTTGGACAATAGATAGTTAATTACATCCTGGGTTCAGACACAAACTCTATCATGTATACATTATGTATTACATATTATGTATGTATTATATATATAACATATTATGTATACATGTAAATGATTTTAAACCTCTATTGACTAAATTATAAAACATACTGAGACTTGTGGACAAAGGTTAATGTAAGAATTGTGTAAGATGGACAATTCTGAAGCATATTTCCTATCTGCCTCCTATTGCTGATAATCAAAGCATCTGTCCAATTAAGACAACATTTGGAAACTTACCAAGCATAACTTACTCCTGATACTTGGTCCAGCCTGAGAGGTCTGAATGCGGCTTTAGAAATATGGGCTGGATATTAGAGGTGTCACAGTTTCCAGCATCCCCAGCTACATTCCCAGGTGATTATGCTTTACTGGAATCCTGAGAAAATGTACAGAGCCATAAAGCACCATGTTGACCTCTGTAAGATCACCACAATGGAAGCAGGGAGCATGACCTCTCTGGACCAGTTTGTGACAGGAGTAAACTTTAGAGTTTGTGCACCAGGTATTCTCAGTTCCTTCTAGTTTAATCACTTTATCATCACCATGACAACCAACATTGTATAGGCTGATGGGAAGAACATCTATATGGGGCTTTATCTAATGGCTTTATCTTCTTGTCACAACGTGGGTATACATGTCTATGAACACTGAAAACAAGATTTGAGCACAGGAAACCTCTTGACCCCAAACCTCCAAACTGGCTGAGAAGCACTAATGTTACTTAAATCGGAAGAATATAAGCAAGTTTTAATTGTTCTTCACATTTCAATGACAACTCTCAACTCTGTAAATGTTGCTTTGGATGCTGGGAACATAGACATTCTTTTCAGTTACCCAGCTGAGTTGAGAATCTTATTCAAATGATATGGAAGAAAACTGAGGCAGTTCTCAGACCCTGAAAGAGAATACAGAGGAGACTGAGATGTCTTATGTTCTCATGTAGTGTTGGGGAAATGTTTGAAGTGAGCAGTAAGCTTCTCAAAGAGTTGAAGGAGGCAAAGTTGGTCCTTGGGCTTCTGGGTCTTCCAGACCCACTGAGTATAAGAAATTCTGGCAGAAGGTTTAGGGGTAGCAAGTCACAGGAACATGCAGATATGCTGCCAGTAATCTGGGTGAGGTAATGTCTGGTATTTTGACCCCCAGGAACAGAGCAGAATGGTCATTCCAGAACTCTGTTGTTGTGTTAGGGTTGGGATTTTCAG
Source organism: Cricetomys ansorgei (assembly GCA_026225945.1). Lineage (NCBI taxonomy): Eukaryota > Metazoa > Chordata > Mammalia > Rodentia > Nesomyidae > Cricetomys > Cricetomys ansorgei. The sequence continues at coordinate 2,114,356 of JAMJFZ010001899.1, forward strand.
AAGTAAGCAGCAAGGGCTTCATAGACATTCCTCCTCTCACCTCCTTATAAAACTTCAGACATTATTCTTTGCAATCAGTTTCTGCAATCCTATTAACAGGACCGCTTTGTGTGGTAGACTGCTCCTGAGGATACCAAAGTGACCACAGGTACCTAATGTTCCTCACTAGTGACCGCCTGAAGTCCAACACACAGCAGCCATTCTGTCCTTCTTACCATGGAAGTCAGAGAGGGGTTACTTTGGTAACCCAGCCAAGATGGGAGTGAGATATGGCAGGTAGAGTCACTCTTTTCTGATGTTACCCACTTTAGCAAAAATTACAAACAGACTTAAAAAATAGCAAGCTAGCAGAATTTGCAGCATACAAAGTTGCAGAGAGATTTTCTTCTATGCACAGAGGAACAGAAGAGATCTTTTAGTGTTATCCTTTTGATGATGATGATGGTGGTGGTGGTGTTTTTTTCAAGACAGGGTTTCTCTGTTGTAACTCTGACTTTCCTGAAACTCACTCTGTAGACCAGACTGGCCTTGAACTCACAGAGATCAATGCCTGACTCTGCCTCCCAAGTGCTGGGATTAAAGGCATGTGTCACCACTGCCCAGCTTATAATTATCATTCTTAATTAATTAATTAATTAATCAATCAATTTACTTTTCTTCTCTTGTATAATACATCCCAACCCCATCCTCCTTTCCCTCAACTCTTCCCAGCTCTCGCCATCTTCCCTCTCCCCCAGATCTACCCCTGCCCCTACCACCTCTCCCCAGATAAGAGCAGTCCTCCCAGGGTTACTGCTCAAACAGGGCATAACAAAATGGAACGAGGCTGGACACTAGTACCTACATCAAGAGTGTACTAGGCAACCCAGCAGAGCAAAAGGATTCCAAGGGCAGATAATAGGGGCAGACACCCTCCCACACACACACACACTCTAACCTGTAGGAGTTTTGTAAGAACACCAAGCCAGACAAACATAAGATTCATGTAAGGGACCCTACAGGTTCCATGTCTCCCACTTCAGTCTCTGTGAGTTCCTAGTAGTGCTGATCAGTTGATTCCTTGGGGCTTGTTCTCCTAGTGTCCTTGACCCCTCTGGTCCCTAAAAGCAAAAAAAAAATGAACTGGTTGAATGTCCATGAGTGAAGAAAGAAGCCACCAGCTGTTGATACTACCAGATACTATGAAGCATTTCTGTAATGAGCTGGATATATGGACCAACATTTTCCCAGGCAAAAAGTAAATCAAGTTATGCAATTATATTTGTATATGATCCTGTTTCTGAAAAACTCAAAGACTGTCAAATGTTTGCAAAAATATGTATGTATGCATACAAACACAGAAAATACTCTACATTACAGAGACTCTAATAGCTACTACTAGAGAGGAGAATAGTAATGGCCAGCACAAATGATGTTAAGTTTATTGTTAGAATTCTTGCCATGAGGATCGATAAATACATTACTTATGCAATTAAAGTAAATTTACATAAATTCATATGATTTTAAATAAATACATTAGGACCAGATTTACCCAACAATTCCATTCAAATGGGCCAAGAAAATGCAACAGATTTCTTTCTTTCTCTCCAGTGACTTGATGTCCCTCACCACCCAGGGAGCACTCTGGCTCACTCACTGAAAGGCAAGTGGAGTGGTGCTAATGGAAGATGAACTTGCCAACCAGCAGTGCCTCTGCCTTTGACGGTGTGGTGCTCTCCTCTGAGAGGCTCAGTCCCTTTCTGACATGGTTTTCAACACCAGGCTTTTTTCCTCCTACATCTGCATCACCCTGGGATGGTGTCTGAGCATCTGGGGACCTCCCTGCCTCTGTGGCTGAGAACAGAAGGTGGTATCTGGTCTTGGCTCTGTCACGGGGTGCCAGCTGCACTGCTCTATCTTCAGATGCATTGTGTTGACACCTCTTTGGGGCCCAGGTTTCTAGTCATACCCACTTTGAATTTTCAGGACTTTGTGCAAAAGCGTGCAAAAGCTGGAGTGGAGGCCAGGGGGCAGGCGTGCTCCCAGCAATCTCAATAGACTCCTACTGCCTAAGTCCACGGAGACCTGTCCAGGGGTCAGGGATGGGCTGCTTTTAGGGAATGAGGGCTCCCTTCTGATTGTACTGGGTGTCACCCATATCCTCCATCATTTCCAGATAACTAACTCTATGGCTCTTCTTTTGCACTTAAGGCAAAGTGCAGGAGACTGGGGACATTCGTGTCTCTGGCTCCTCTTCCATCCCGCTGCTCTCCCCTTTGGTCTTGGATTGGAAGGATGGACTTCACCCTCCCCGCCACCACTTTTCCTCTCATGCCTAGTTCCAACTTCCTGTGTGGCCAACAGAGTTCAAGCACACTTCACCTGCATCAAAGGGTTCCTGCAAACAGGAAACTAACTGGCTCCCCTTCTTAGTCCAAAGTACTTAAAGGGTCCATCCCTCACAAAAAAGAAGAAAGAGACTGTTGTCTCCCATAAGATCCATTGGAAAATTCTTCTTCCCTCAGCTCCTCCTCCAACACTGCCCTCAATCCCTTTCCATTCTTGATACCAATCAGAAATATAATCTTGGCAGCAATCAATCCCTAGCTTTCTTGTATGCTTGAAGTTCAGGAGGAGACTCGGGGCACAGCCCTCTTCTAAACTTTGAAGAGAACAATGGGATCCCTTATTTGGATCTGATGATGGCATGGTGAGGGAACTTTGGATGTCAACTTTCAACAACAAACAACAAACTAAGTCACAAAGAAACCAGGACAGGTTAACATTAAGACCCAAGAACATGACCTCACCAGCCTCTGCATTCCTGCTTGCCTACATTCTGACTATCCACCCAGATGCCTGAGCAGCATGGCAACAAAGGGGGGGCTTTGTTTATCTGGGGTATGATGAGACAGTGACCTGGCATAGCAAGCTAGCAGCTGGGCTCCTGTCTGTGGATTCACAAGCATGAGCTTTCCCTTTGTAACAGAAGCTCTTTTAGTCAAAGGTAATTAATCTCTTCCTGAAGTGACAGGTGGCAGGGACAGCTTCTCTTGCTTTCAGCAGACCCACACAAGGAACACTAAACTCCATCACAAAATGCAACAGTTGGGGTCTAATTCCTCAGCAGCCAAACATGAAGTAGGAAAAGAGACCTGGGCTTTTGAAAGATCTTTTTTTATAGCTTCAGGGAAACAGATTTCAAACAAGCCTATAGCTTCTCATTGCAAGTGGCAGGAAATGGAAACCCGGAAACCCAGAATAAAATAGTTTTTTTAAAATAATTGCCATATAGCCGAACATTAGGCACAGGCTGATCCAGGTTCATGTTAGTCCTCTCTCTCTTCTCCTCCTCCTCCTCTTCCTCCTCCTCCTCCTCTCCTCCATCCACCCTTCCCTTTCCCTCCCTCCCTCTCTCTCTCTCTCTCTCTTACTCCTTCTTTCTCTGGTTTGCTGTCCTCTCATTGACTGACCCCTTTCTCACTGAGTTCTTTCCTCATACCTTAAAAATGGTCATCAGCGTATAGAACAACCCCAATTTCTAGGTTCAAAGAGAGTGAAGACGGAGGCAGAAGGCAGCTCTGCCCTGATATTCACACACACACAAAAAAAGTGTGATGTTCTCTGATCAGATGTGCAGGAGCCAGCCATGATTAGGTCCCTAGCTGGCTTTAACATGCCCCATCCTAGCTTGTGACTGAGCCTAACGGAGGAACAATCCAGAAACAAAATTAGATCTGTTGCCAGGAGACCAGGGAAGCCATGTGTGAGTGCTAAACAGGAAAACAACCATTGTTCTTTAAAATCATTGGTATGCAATAAGCCCAGATACTTGCAGAGGGCTTCCCATGCCTTTCCCAATACCCTCTGTCTTGGTTTCCTGTCCTGTTGCTCTGATAAAATACTCAGGCAAAAGCAAGGAAGAGTTCAGAACTTGAAGCTACACGGAGAAATCAGAAGAAGAAAGCAATGGGTGCATGCTGGTACTAAGTGTGCTTTCACCTCTCTTAATGCAGTCCAAGCAGGGAATGGCTTCCCCTTTTCTTTAATGTAACCATGATAATCCCCACAGGCATGCCCAGAGGCCATCTCCCAGGAGAGTCCAGGTTCTGTCAAGTTGGCAATGGACACTAACCTTTACACTCTCTCAAACACCAACCCAAGCTTATAGATAAACAACTGAAGGTCAGAATGGCTGATGGACCCACCTGTGTTACCCAGCTCTGAGTGGCAGAGGCAAGATTTGAAACTCTCCAAAAACTGGTGCTTGTACTAATGTCAGCTCTGCCTTGAGCATGATGATGAAGATTGCCTCAGGTGCCCAGAGTCAGAGCCTCTTCTTGGGATTGTGATGGCTAGAGTTATGTTTTAAGTTTTAATTACTGTGCCTAAGGGATCTACAAAACAAAAAAGACAGATAATCCTGTAAGCCCCCTTGCTTAAGGACAGATAACTCTCTGGAATGCTGGGGGCTGTTCACGTAAGTTTGGTTAATCCAGCTGTTCCAGATGTGCTTGATCAGTTGCAGGTGGGAGGTGAGCAGAATGTACGACAGGATGTGTGCTTGCTCCTGATTGGATGAAGGTGGGAAATACGTAACTTTATGGATTTTGCCTTTATAAGGCCTCTGACTAATGTATTTCTCTGCCATATTCTTTGGAAGACCAGGTATGTACCTGACCAGTGTCTATGACCTGGCCAATAATTAATAAAGCCTCTTAATTATTATAATTTACTCATGGTCAGACTGGTGAATCTCTGAATGACCCCAGACCCATAACAGGATCAACCCTGTATGATGTTTCCTTTGATGTTAAAGTTACCTGATAGTAAATTTGTTTTGTTGTTAAATAAGTTTAGTCTGGGTTTTCTACCACTGAAAAATGGAAAGATTCCTGATGGACACAGAACTCAAGTTCAATACATCTGGCCTGTTTTTAGAAAGAAAAACCATGCTGCTTCCCAGAGTTCTGCAGAGTCAACTCTCTATCTAATCCCAGCGTCTCAGCACCACCAGTTGTGGACACAAGTTCAGGTTCATCCTCTAATTATTTTTTTTCCCCCTGGGTGAATTTTGTTTCCCCATCCCCATCACCTTCCCAACTAATCCCAGCCTAGACTGGTTGCTGCCTTCATACCTGCTCTTGTGCTGAATCTGGACCAGATATAGCTCTTTCAGGAAGTCACCAGGCATCAAGAAGCAGGTTACCTTCTACATGGAACACCCACATCTGGGTGTCATTGAAGTATCCATCTTCATGATGAGATGCTGGGAGATGCCTTGGAGGGCTGCAGACATCAATATGGCAGCAAAGATAAGCATCCAAGTGAGGGCGGTTGGAATGAATGACAGTTGGCACACCTGTTCCTCGTGTCCCAAATTTAAACCGTCAAAGCCAAGTTGAGAAATGCAAGCTCTGAATCTATCAGTTGTGCCTCCAGCTGAAACACGAGGGACACCTGCACTGGGCTGTGCTTTGGCTATCTTGAGCTCTGGGAAGCCCAGTGCCCTGCTCATGTCCAGCACTAAACACAGCAGGAAGGAGGGAACAGTGCAAAGGTACTCTCTCCTTCTTTACCCTGTGGTGGGACACAACTCCTCCTCGACCTACTCTTACCACCTCTCAACCACCTCCCTCCTCCAACATGGTGAAATAGATACATAGACAGGCTGGCTACTGGGGTGATTATTTTGACTTCTCTGTCTCTCACCAACTCAGTCTCTCTGAACCAGAGGTCTTCAGGCTGAACTGTATCAGATTTGCTTGAAAGTCTCCCTCCTTCCTTCCTTCCCTCCTCCCCTTGTGAGGTGTATGTGTGTGTGTGTGTGTGTGTGTGTGTGTGTGTGTGATGTATATATACATATGTGTATGTAGGGGATACATATGTTTCTGTCCTGCTCTCTCTGCATTGTTCCCTTTAAGCAGGTTCTATTACTGAACCTGGACATAAGCTGGTAGCCAGCATGCCCTAGCAATCCTACCTATGCTCTATCTGACATGGATACATGCATTCAACCATGACCAGCTTCTTGTGTGGTGCTGGAATCCAAATTCAGGTCCTTATGCTTGTAAATCATGCAATCTTTCCCACTGAGCAATCTCCCCAGCTTAGAGTTTTACCTTTCAATAAGATGCCTGCCTACCCCTTTCTGGGGGGATAGCATCCATTTTCAACTGTGACCCACAGGGGATGTTAAGTGATTTCAAATTAAAACCAGGCCTGAAGGATCCCTGAGCAGACAGAACCAGCTTGGGCATCAGACTCGGGTACCCTCCACCTGCCTGATTTCCACACTACAGTCCTTTGGGTAAATGCTTCTATTAGACAAAAACAAACTGTAGCTTTGGTCAATCAAAAAAGGTTTTGTGTTGAGCTGTCTTGAGGTTTTTACTGTAAGCATCCTGTAACGTTGTTTTCCTGTGAGTGAAGCTGGCAGAACGGCTATGCGATGGCAGTGGCCAGACCATCGGCTCTCCTGGTAGGCAGTGAGGCACTGTCTGGTAACCGGTCAACAGGGCAGTTTGGCTGCTCGGGGTGCTTTATGATCACGCTCACTCTTAGAGCACTCCGACCAGGAGGAACCCTGCAGCTGAAACACAGTACCTGCTCCAGGACATGATCATAGCTGCCCAGACATCCTGCGAGTGAGCGCTCTCTCTCTCTCTCTCTCTCTCTTTCTCTTTCCCCCCTCCTTCTTCCTCTCCCTCCTTCCCTTCCTCCCTCCCACTTCTCCTTTTTTTGCTTCTGCCCTTTGGCTATTGTGAATAAGGCACCCGTGAGTATGGGGGTGGAGCACAAATGTCTCCTCAAGACCCTATTGGCCAAGAAATATAATTGGTGGATTTGATGGCAAGTCTGTTTTTAATTTTTTGAGGAACATTCATAGTATTTTCCATAGGAGCTAAGAGAGAATTTCTTGAGGAACTTTCTAATATTTAAAATGACTGGGGAATGAAGCTGACCTTCACCTGCTATTCTGACTCTGAGAAAATTTATGTCTTAACTTCTGGAAGGTGACCAGAAGCTGCATAAAACATTAATGCAGAATGTTTCATTCAACTAAATCACACTCAGCTGAACTGACTGGTCTGAACACGATGCTGGGCTCCAGCTGCTTCTCTAGCCTTGGAAATAGGCTTTCTCTTCAGCCCTAGTGGATGCCCTGTCTTCTGGAAAAGCCACAACATGAACACACACACGTACACACACACACACACACACACACACACACACAGCACATATATACACACTACAATACACATACCACATAATACCAAACGCACCACACATACACACCACAACACAACACATACCCCCACAACACACATACAACATACAATATAATACACACAACACAACACACAATACACACACCGTACCACCCAACACACAATAAGACACCACATAATACAACATGACACCACACAATATCACACATGCAGCTTGCACTAACACACCCACCACATATATACATACCACATATCATAACATACAGCATACACACACACCACACAATAACACACACACATGTACACACACTGTACACACGTACTCCAAACATACAATACACACACCACACAATAACACACACACACATGTACACACACTGTACACACATACTCCAAACATACAATACACACACCACACAAATAACACACACACACATGTACACACACTGTACACACATACTCCAAACATACAACACACACACCACACAATAACACACACACACATGTACACACACTGTACATACATACTCCAAACATACAACACACACACATACTCATACCATACACATACACACACGGCAATTTTTAGTGACCATGGACTTGGGAGAGTTCTACATGAAATTACAAAGTCATTGATGGCCAGAATCACAGTTCCTCCCTCCCTCTTTCTCTAGTCAGTGACCTCCCAAGGCTGTGCCCAGCCTTGTAGCCTAGGATCTTTGGGAAATGTTCTTCCCTTGGGTGTTCTGTGATGATCCTTCTTTGAAACTGCCATCTAAGAACCCAATAGTAAGTCTTAACCCTAGTTCATACAACTTGAAGATAATTATGAGAAGCTGTCATAAGATTTGTAGACAGCAAAGCATACAAGCCAAAGTTGTAGTCTTTGTTTTGCCTCTAGTCACAGCACAGCTCACATTTGTCATACTCCGTCCTTTCAGCTGCTGGCAACCATGGTGTGATCTCCCCAGAGCATCCCCAGAGCTCATTTCTATTGGCAAATGGGGTTTTGCTCTTCTCTATTTGCTCAACCTTGGCCAAGCCAACCATTCATGGAGTTCCTTGTGGCTTTTACACCATTCTGCATCTCGGTTCTTTGAAAAAACACTGCACGGATTTTTCGCCTGTTAAATAAACATAAATACTTCATCATTGGGTGTCTTCCCACGCTCAAATACCTACATCTACATTTATTCCATTCCAGTGTCCTTAGAGAAACCAGGCCCCAAATCCTGCTCCTATAGAGCAATCAGTTCTTCCTCAAAGACACTAGCTGCTTCACTAACGATACCAGGAACTTAAAGATAACCAGGGTGACCCTGGATTCAAACATGACAGAATGGTGACCTTGTGAAATCATCCTTTCCTTTCCCAAGTAACTAAAACTTATAAGCAGGTGCATGAGAAGAGCGGGGCACATTGTGAACAAGGGCCCATGTAGGGACACAGGTTCTCTACTAAATATCAGGCATGGGCTCAGGGTATCTGCCCCATCCCACACCAGAGCTCTCAACTGTTACTGTCTCCTCCAGCTTATTTCTTGGTGGATCACTCACATGTTTTTGTGCTGGTACCTGTGGTGTCAGAGACATCAAATGTTCATGGAGCTGGGGTTACAGGGGAATATCGGCCATCCCACTCGGACACTGGGAACTGAACTTGGGCCCTCTGCAAGAGAAGCATGTGCTTTCAACTGATGAACTGTCTCTCCAGCTTCCACTCACATGTTTTTAAAGGCTCTTGTTGGAAATAGGGTGTGACATAAAACCAGGGAGACTCAGTCATCTGCCTCTGCTCCTTTGCAGTTCCTGGCTTTTCACATAGGATTGAGATGCTGTATGGTATAAAGGCCACCGGAAAGTCCATGAGTGGTAGGCTTACCTGAGCAGAGCCTGAAGAAAAGAGCAAACCCCAATTTGAAAAATGGAAAAGTACTCTGGGGAGGACTCACCATGTCCCTTCCACAACAGGAACAGCCTGAGATAACCAGGTTGTCTCTACATTTAAATCCCAGGACTTGGTGCTCCCCAGTCTGCCACGGTGGTTCACCACCCAGGGTAGTCCTGTTCCTCTTCTGAATGTGAATAATAACAGATTCTCCCAAGTACTAAATAAACCAGTGAGTGAGTGTAAAGCAGAAATAACCATGCCTGGGGTCTGAAGACACTGTGTGCCTCTGTTCTTGTTTCCACTTCATGTTGGGAACATTCTCTGTAGGTCTTTCTCATTGTAGATCTTTGGAACGGACAGCTTTTCAAATAACCTTGGAAGATACATCATCTCCCTCCAGGGAAGAGAGAAGATTTGATTGTTGTCCAGGATAATAAAGAGAAATTCTCCATCTGGGGCAAAGGTTCAACTGAGTTTGCTTTCAGCTGATTCATAAGATGCTGAAGTCTGCTAAGCTGTGACACAAACTCACTGCATACACAGTATCCACTTGGATCTTGAACTGGGGGTCAAAGGAACCAGTACAAGTAGGGGGTTCATAATGCCCTTTGTGCTAATCCTCTGTGGCTACTGGCCCAGAAGTCCCTGCCTTCTGCTAGCATCCATGACACTAGCCAACTACAGTTAGCTTGCAAACTAGACCAGGCCATCACAGACTTCTCAGTGGAATCAGATATAAAGGTAATCGTTCTTTCTGACAAAGATGACTGAGTGATAGCAACTTCAAGAACAACCTTAATCCACATTGTCGTACCATTTCATAACCTCTACCCAGGCCTACACAAACACCTTATTCAAGACTCATTCAAGCAATTCTCTTCCTGTGTATATCACGTCCTTGATGGAGTACCACTAGGAAAACTGGACTAAGTGTATGGATAACTCCAGGGTGCTCAAGCTGTGTGTCTGTGTCTCTCAAGCGGCAATACAGTGTCTATTTCTCTAAAGAATTTGATATGCTAATGTGTCAACTTGTAAAGGGCTTTCCTGTCATTTTCTGGTTAGAGTTTATGCTGCTTGCGATAGGGCTTCCCAATTTGCTATGACATTTTAAGCATCGTGGACTTTATTTTATCAAAAGGCCAAGTGACAAAGTAACTTGAACTACAGCCTAGAACAACTGGAGGACAGTGACAGGGAGATTAATGCTCTCTGTTCACCACCCAATTCCCCCATTCCCAGAACCTGTGAATATGTGATACAGCAGACAGACCCGGGGTTGCCAGTCAGCAGACCTGAACATAAAAATCTTGTCGGTATTCAGAGGAGGCAAAAAACAAGAGGCAAGCTTCTGGCTTCGAAGATAGATGGTTAGAGTTAGGGTTAGTTTCTAGAAAAAGAAAAGAGGGAAGAAAATCCAGGAATTTCAGGAGACACAGCTCTGCCAGCACCTTGATTTTAGCTCAGTGAGTCACAACTTCTTCCAATCGCCATCCCTGTGAGATAATCTGGGTCATTTTTAGCCACTGTGTTTGCCACAGTTTGATACAGCAGCCACAGGGCTGAATGCAAGGATTTTGCTGTGCTCTGAAGAAGCTGATGGCAAGGACCAATAAACAGGTCAAGATGCAGAAGTGATGCCTCCATACTCCATAGAGGCACACATGTGAGAACGCACAGGTGTACACACACACACACACACACACACACACCATGCTCTTCTTCATGGTGGGTTACCTCCATGGTTCTTTCTCCCACGAGGCCTACCAAACACACGCTGGCTCAGCAACAGCAATGTTCCCTCTGAGTTTGGTTCTGGTTTTAGCAATCTAGCCCATTGACTACAGGTAGAAAGCATTCTTTTAGTATAGTCATATTATTTTCCACTATTCCTTGTTGTCAATTAGCATACGTGAGTGAGGGAGTGTCCTTAGAAGCTACCCTGACTTAATCTCTTGATAAATCCAGATGCAAGGCAGTCAGACTCATCCAGCGTTGAGCTGCAAGCCTCTGAGTAGACAGGAACTACTTACACTCTTTTGAATTACGTATCACCGCACCTCCCTGATGATTTCTGCCCAGCTCATCTTACTGAGCTACCCGAACATTAAATGAGACCCTGGACCCGAGAAGGAATCATCCAGAAAATGGAGGGGTCCTGTTCAGGCTCAGGGAATGTTGTGGAAAAGGAGACTGAAAGAATGTACGAGCAGGAGGATGGGGAAGAGTGCTGTGAAATGCCATCTTCTGGGTGTGCCATGACAATTGTACCCATGAGCGCGGTCTCTATGGTTACCCGCACAGGACTTAAACACAAGATTGAGCCAGCCCAACCTCTGTTATAGATAGGTGTGGTGCATCCCAGGCCCTGTCCCTTAATAAGGAGCTATTGACATCTGATAGATGCTGGAAGAAGGCGAATCATTCTCCCTTGGGGATGTTCCCACTGGTAGGAGTCCTGCACCTCAGAGGATGCCTCCAAGCCCAGGCACATGTGAGCAGCAGTAACTAGTGGGTTATCAAAAAGGAAAAAGCTAGACGCTGGGAGAAGGACTATTGGAAATGGGTGAGTGGATATGATCACATTTCATTGTGCATGTGTACAAAATTCTCAAGAAGAAAGAGAAATTATAAAAAAAAATAGAAAGGTTCAATCTTGTTATTTACATTTTTTTGCCACAATAAAAGTAACAAAGTCATAATGTACTATACATGCTAAAGGGTGGATTGGAAAATAGTTTCCTCTCAAAAACATAAAAATGACAGGATGATTAAAAAAAAAACCGGCATGCTGTCTGAAAACATAGCATCTGCTTTTGTCTGGTGTTCAGGGGTCAAATGAAACGAACCTTTAAAAGAGTACCCCTCCCCAGGCACAGCTTTAGGGAAAATGCGCAGAGAATGGTATCTCTGCAGCTAACACAATGCAGGTTCTCTACAGGACATTTCTATTGCTCTCACAGATGAGCAAAAGCGCTATTTGCAAGGTAAAGAGTCTAGGAGATGGGGCTGGGTGAGAGCAGAAGATGGAAGGACATAATTAAACTGAACTGAACACTTAGGAATAGCTACGATGGTGAAGTTTGTCTATCGTGTATTTTACTACAACAAAAGGGGAGATCGTGAGTGAGTTTTAAGAGGTCCCATAGTTGTTAAGCGACAGAGATGGAACATGAGGTGTTAAGGGTGGTGAAAAGTCTCCAGAGAGAATGGCCATATGCTATAACAAAATGCCTGAGACCGTCTGCTCTCAGGAAAGGTTCGATTCAATTCACAGTTTGGGAAGTTTCCACCTGTGATCAATTGTCCCCATGGTCTTGGAGCTCTGCTAATACAGAACATAATGGTGGTAGCCTGTGCAGAGGAGGCTGCGCACCTCATGGCAGACAGGAAGCAAAAGTAGAATGGAGAATAAATGGGAGTCCTAATATTCCCTTCAAGGGCATACTCTGATAACCTGTCTTCCTCTGACTAGGTCTCACCTCTTGAAGGTGTCATCACTTCCTAATAGTGTCTCAGACTGGTGACCAGAACGCTTATTTAAAACACAGCTCCCACCTTAAAGGGAGTTAAGAGATAGTTTATTCTGGAGCCAAATGTGTGGAGCCAAACACAGATTTAAGTTACCCAAAATTCCATTATCCAATGCAGTGACAGTTTCATAAGGTCTTCAGAACAAAGAAAGTCATAAAGCACCACATTTTACATGTACAGTGGTGCACAGATCAGGTAGGCAGTTTACAGTAAAGTGGGGGAATCTCTGCTATTGGTCTCAGGCGCTATTGGTCTCAGGTGCTTTCATCTGATGACATTCTTAGCCTTTGGGTTGGTGGAAGCTCCAGGTGTCTGTATAAACATTCCAAAGGATTTACCTATAGTCCCCGGAATATTAGGTCATGCACAGTGTGGGCAATAAATGACCATTTAGGAGGCCTCAGATAGCCCAAGGTAAGTTGGCTCTGTACCCGTGACCTTCCAACTGTCCACAGTCATTGGCATTCTAGATGGCTTATCAGTCTTGGAGATTATGATGCAGCTTCTTTTCAGAAGTGCTGGTTAACAGTCCAGAACAGTGAGGAAGCATCAGATCAGGAGACAGGAGACTGGGCTGTGGTTCAGGCTCTGCACGAACCTGGACAAGTTTTTCTTATTTGCTGGTTCTTTCAGACTCTGAAAACAAACAAACAAAACCCTCAGGCTCCATGACTCTGTGGTCCCAGAGTGCCACTAAAGACACCAAGAGCAGCCTTACACAGGGCACAGAAGCTCCATCTTTCCTGGCTGGGCATCAAACAGAAAAGATGAGCTTCTAACTTGGGAGGAGATGCCTGGCGCCAAGAGGTGCCCAGGTACTTGCCACCTGCAGAGACAGTAATAGTTTGTGACTCTGAACTGACCAGAAGGTCAATTGGGTCAGGGCCACAACTTGAGCATTTGCTTAAATCTCTGTCCAAGAATCTTTCAGTTTGCTGCTGGAAGATAATGAGTTCTGAACCACAGCAGAGTCGGGTCCTCAGTGAGTTTGACACTAGCTGCTCTTTGATGAGAAACTTATGCATATTAATTACATAAAGGAAAAAAAGGACAGAAAACCACCATTGCTCGCTCAGAAAATATTTACTGAGCATTGCCATGTGTAAGAATCTTCCTGGCACTGGAGACCAGTGATAGGTGATGGAAGAGGCCAGTCTATCCTTGGAGACTGCATTCGGATGAATGCAGATGAGAAAGTTGGGAGGGGGAGGAAGGAAGGCCAAGATGGGCTCAGGAGGTGATGTTTGAGACAAAGCATTATGAACAGAGCCACTGTGTACATAACCACAGAGGACACACTGGAGGGCGCCACCCCCCTCCGTGGGAAATGGCCTGCATCAGCACCTTTCCAGAACATTCTTCAGAGACTCTCAGAAGCTCAGAGCCGAGTGTGGGTAACTTAGTAGGAATGGGAAAGGACAACTCACCATCACCAGCACTCCGGAGTAGACTGTGGTTTGGGCACTGTCTGACCACAGAGAACTCAGACCTGGGGAGGAAAGGACAGAGGGGAGGGGCACATGCTAAGAGCAGCTCCAGGAAGGAGTCCTGGGACTCTCTGGTCTCCGGGACCCAGCCATGCATTACTATTTTGGGAAGTGGTAGAAGCTTGGGAGGCAAGGCCTACTTGGAGGATACAGGCCACTGAGGGTGTAGCTGTATCTGAGTTTCCTCCCTCTGGCCTCCTCTTCCTGTTGGTCATGAAGTGAGTAACCTCTGCTGCACAATTCTGCCATGATGCTTCACCTCCCCAGAGGCCTGAAACCAACACAAGGGTCCCAGATCTAGATCTTGGAAGCATCTAGCGAAAACAAATCTCTTCCTTTAAGTTGTTTATGTTGGCCATATTGTTACAAAGTGCGATTAGCTCAGGAGGGAGGAGGGCCATCTAGGAAATGACAGGCATGGAGGGGAAGCCTCCTGCCTACTTTTTGGTTCCTGATGAAGAGTAGAATTAAACAGTGTAGCTGGAAGGCTTAGAAAATCCCAAGAGGCTGAGGACTCCACTTGCTCCTATCCCGGCAGAATGGCCGAGAGGCAGGGCTTATCTCCCCTTTATGTGATCAAGAGACTCCATGACTCTAAGAACATGCTTAGAGATGGTCAGGACAGGTGCTACTGCTAGGAAGACTCTTGTTATGGTCCCAGGCCTTCTGACGGACCAGCTCACCTCCTCCTTCCCTTTACAGATGGAATGTTCCTCAGGGTCATTGAAGGACAGTCTTGGTAGAGGGGAGGAACATTGTCTTCTTCCTGTACCTAGTTCCTCTCCTCTCTGGTACCAGGTAAAGGATAAGTTTCATGGTCCAGGGGTCCCTGTGAACCAGTGCTTGCTACTTATTTATCTTCAAGTCCCTTGTCTGTAGTTTCTAAGCAGCCCTGCCCAAGGTCTCAGTTCTATGAGACACCAAAGCTACCAGAACACCAGCTTCCTTCCTTTTTCCTCCCTAGGAACTGACACTGGATTCCCACAACCTGTATTCACTATGACCACCATTCAAATCCTGTCTGCTTAAATTCCAACTCCCCTAAAGACCCCTTCAGTGCTGTCACCTCCAGGAAGCCTCTCAGGGTGCTTCCATGTTTACATTTCTGGTGATTCCCTGCCCTTATGCTTGGGAGCTTCCTGTCTCAGCCTCCTACTTTCAGAGTGTGGGACCGTATGGGTCCATCAGCCTTAGATTAGATCTGCCATATGCCTTCCCTAGTCTAGACAGGGTATAGAACAGTCTTTTTATTTTAGTATTGTTTGCTGTATTCAAGACTGAACTCAGGGCCTCACATGAGCTAGGCAGGAGCATTACCACTAAGCTGTACTCCCACCCCAGAACAACCTGTGAATATTAAGGGCAATTGCCTACTGACCAAACCCAGGACAGCAAAGGGAGCTGCGAGTCCTGCCATCTCCCTTGTCTGTTTAACAGGTCTTAACAAATCCTATAAAATTTTATCAATCATATAAATTAGGTTTTTATGAAGTGTGCAGATCACCTACAAGGTACCTGTGGATCTACCAACTGCCAGGGAAATATAGGTGCTTCTGAAACTCACAAGCATTTACCAGCACCTGGGTTCCACCTGGGTTCCATCTTGTCTAAACACCAACGCATTGTTGTCCAGAAGGATTTAAAAGCAAGTAATTGACGGTGCAGGGTAAGCCTGGAACACTGTGAATAGATATCTCATGTCTGCTCCAAACTGACTGAGATGTGGAACAAAACAGGTCAACTTCCTGACCTTGAGCTTCATCTACAGAGGGAAGCCAGGACATTGAAGCAGGGGGGTAGGGAGAGGGGAGAGAGAGAGGGAGAGGGAGGAGGGAGGGATTGTCCATTATGAAGTGCTAAATACATTTTAGTAGCATTAATACATTGATTCCCACACCTCTCAAGGGAGATTGTTGGGGAATTTGGTTGTGTCCCTGCAGTGTTCATAAAGCACTGTAGAATATAAGCAGGGCTTCTGCCTAGAGACCTATAAAAAGGTCATGGGTAAAACTTGAATTCTAGAGAAGATCATGCCCTGGTTGAGTAGTTCTGGCTACTTCCTGGTCATTCTGAGATTCTGTCATGACCACAAAATAAGGATTAACAGTAGCCACTGAAAGGATTTCAATAGGGCAGAGCAGCATAGGAAAGTCCATTGCATGCCATTGACCCGCAGAAGAAATCCAAACTATTGGTTCCCCTTTTCTTCCATGGATAGGTTTCCTTTCCACCACGAGGATGTGAATTCCAATGAGGTAACAGATATGAATATGGCTTTTAGCTTCGGAAGTGTCATATGTGGCTACAAAGATTGTTCTAATGACCAAAAGGCAAAGGGAACTCACATGAAGAGAGGAGATTCGTGTGGAAATTACACGCATATCACCTTGAACAAGGTACCCTGGTTCCATGTACCACTGGTACATGGAAGGTCCACTGTAGAGGACATAGCATTTCTTCTGAAAGGTCTGGCCAAAACCCTGTCTAATCATGAAGAACACCTGATGAAGCCTACCAGAGAGACTGTCTTCCAAACAATCATCCAGAATTCCTCAAAAGTCATGAGACTGTGAATTGTGCCAGAATTAGAGGGGACAAAAATAAGTACAAACATGTTGTGATTCTTTAGTGGAAAATGGCAAGTTTTGAATAAGGCATTTAAACAGGCTGCCAGGATTACATCCATGCTGATTTCCTAGGCTTGACTATCATTCATTGACCCATGGAACCTCAAAGCCCCCAACACCACAGAACCCTCAGAAGCTGAGAACACCCAGGAACCTGAGACCCCAAGGACTTCGGAAGCCCTGGGACCTCAGAACACTCAGGACTCAATGCCATAGACCAGCACTTCTCTCAGGTTGCTCAGGAGCTCAGAACTCATAAATCTCAGGCTCTGCAGGAACTCCAAACTCTTAGCGCATAAAATGTCTTCAGACATTAAAATCCTTAGGCTTCAGAACTGTCAGGATGCCAGAATGTTTAGAATTTTCATGACCTCAGAAGCTTCAGGATACTCGGGACATTAAGTACCCTCAGGGCTTCAGAGTCTTCAGGTACTCAGACATTTGGGATACCAAGAACCCCAGGAATTCAGGACTGAAGACCCCAGGCCCTTCTGAACCTTCAGGACATTCATGACATCAAAATCCTCAGGACCTCAGCACCCTCATGGTCAGTCCTCAGGTTCTACTTGGGTCCCCTATAGACCCAGCTGGGTCTTGAGCTCTCAGTCCTCCTGCCTCTGCCTTCCTGGTGTTGGATCATCAGCATGCATTCTCAGGTGTGTGCTGCCACACCCTTCAGTCATGGGCTCTCAGGTTTCTGAATGTGAATGTCTCTCTCACTTCTCCATGGCACAGCCATAGATCCCCCTCACCCCAGCCCCATACTCTTGCTGTACCTCCTCTGTTGGCCTCTCTCTTCTCAGTGATGGATTTCATTGTGGCTGTTCTGTGAAAAGACTCTTCTGGGAAGTGTCTATAGACCTCTCTTGCCCTGTCCTCGAACCCTACAGAGGTCCTTCTAAGGAGGTACAGGCTTCAGACCATTCAGTTTCTTCCCAGAGTGCCAGGAGAGCAGAGACTGTGTTGTCTTCCTCCATAACTACCAATAATTATCTGGATCATTCTTAGGACCTTTAGACTGCAGCATCTCAGACCACTCTGCACCCCAGAATCTCAGGAGGTCAGAAATCATAACCCATGTCTTCAAAAGAAAAGTCCTAGTTGCCTGGTCCTGGAAAGGGTGTGGTCATGCTTTGGGGGTGAAAGGTTCATGAAACCCTCCCATTCAACTCCAACTGCCTTGTAATGTAGTGGGGGAAACTGAGACCCAAAGAGAGATAGGGGCTAATAAAAATCTTAGTGAGAAAGAATCAGAGGCAGAGTTAGAGTCCAGTGCACAGTGGCCCATTGTTGCCTGCAAGCCCAAATCACTGTCCACAGAGAGCCGAAACCCTGCATCTTACACAGGCTTGAAAGCTAAGTCTGGCTCTGTCACTTATCAGTGTGCAGCTTTCAGCCACATTTGGGACTCTGAGCTTCAGACCCACCTCTGTGAAATAACTCGTGTTCTGAAGGCAGCCAAGCACAGTGGCTCAATCCACCCATCCCGGACAGAAGTCCTGGCAGCCCTAGCATGGCTGCATGGCAGAAGAAAGTTGTCCAACTTTTCTTCACTCCTCCCATATAGATCCTTTTGAGGTAGCTTTGAAATAGTGTCTTTATAGCATTGTATCTTAGGACACATTTGCGTAGTCATTGAGCCTTGAATATCCATAGAGCACTCTATTCACTGTGTGTGTTATAGGTAACTACGTATATATTATAGTTACATAGAAATATATGGGATGGTTAATTATATTAATATATATTTTATTTATGACTATGACCATGTATCAGAAATAGAACACATGCTTGGCGGGCCATAAGACTATGACAGAAAGGTCTCTGACTGTGGTGGCATCGTGGCCATCACAATGCATGTCTATTGATGGTACATAAAAGTGTGTTTCATCTAGTTAGAGCCAGTGCATTGTAGGTGACACTGCTAATTAGTGCCTGCAGTGCTGATGCGTGTACTATGCTCTCTTTTTGTTAGTTCCGAGGGTACTCTTACTCACAGCAAAGAAAAGCAGCTTTCTGTCAGTGTGTCACCTTACACCATGGCAGCCTGTATAGCTCGTGTTTGCCACATATAGACTGCATTCATCAGGAGGTCACGTGGAGTGACCCAACTATGTCATCTGTGTTCGTGTAAGTCCACTCTGTGATGTCCACACAATGGCGAAATTGGCTAACATTTATCGGGACGTAGCAATGCCATTAAGCAACACAGAATTGCAATACTATTATTATTATCGCCATTATTAAAATATTTGCTTTTATTTTTATTTATTTGTATGTGTGTCTGTGTGAGTGTATGTCCCATGGGAGCAGAAGTAGGCATCGAATTCCCTAGGGGTGGAGTCTCATGTGGCTGTGAGCTGCCTGATGTGAGTGCTGGGAACCAAACTTGAGTCCTCTGCAAAAGCAGCTGGTGTTGATGGCTGAGCCACCTCTCCAGCCCCATCATACTATTATTACGGCACAGTATTTACCCTGCTGTGCACGAGGCTCCCTGCCAGGAGCTAGGAATGCAGGGTGACTCACATACACCTCCCTACCCCCAAGGCAGGTACATCCCATGCTTGCTCTTCCCAATTCAGAGTCAGCTCTTTCCCTGCTTCTTCCAAAGCTATTCTGCCCTGCCATTCCCAAACTGAATATGTCAGAATGCGTGTCCCCATTTTTGGCTCGGTGAACATGGCTTTTAGATCATAAACAAGTTTTGATGACAGTCAGTGAATGTCTTCCTTTGGAAATTTCCTTTAGATCAATTCCCAAGAGTGGCATCACCACTCCAGAGGCCTCGGACTTCTAATGGCTCTTGATGTGGATTATCAAATTGCTTTCCAAAGGGGATGCACCCAATTTATCCACAGCCACCAGCCATGCATGGGTGCCATGGTTAGACCATGACTGTCTCAACCCTCAGTGTGATAATTAGATTTCTTAATTTGTGCTAAATTAATAGGTGTAAAATTGCATCTCATTTTAATTTGCTTTTCTTTGAGAGTTATGAAGGTTGAGCACTTTCTCTAATAAACATACACTTGGATGGCTTTGTTCATTTATTCATTCATTTAAAGCTTTACACATTAACCCTGCACCCCATGGCAGATCCTGCAAAGAGCCGAAGACAAAAATAGAGAGAACAAAGTCCCTAGTGCCTAGCATCTTTATCCAGGAAGGAAAGCTAGCAGGCAAGCCAACAGTCCCAAGACGCTGAACAGAGTGTCCATGTATTGAGAGAGGAAAAAAGAGGAATGGAGGAGGGTGAACCAAGGAGAGCACCTGACCAAGCTGGGGGGTGGAAAGGGAGCTGCACTGTTGGGGTCAGTGCTGACAGTCTGGTGGAAGTGCTGGCCAGGACCTCACACTGTTTATCTGTTAGTTTTCTGTTCTGGACTCGTGTATACATTCTTCTTGTTTTAAGAGGTATTATTACTTTTTAAATTATATGTATTCATGCATGTCTATATGGGGGTATTGCACATGGGTGTAGTTGCTTGTGAAGGTCAGAAGAAGGCAGCAGATCCCATGGAGCTGGAGTTACAGGAGGGTTGTGAACCTACATAAGTGGTGGGAACTGAACTCAGGCCCTGTCCAAAAACAGTACTCACTCAAACACTGAGCAAGCCCCTCACGTGAGACCTATTCTACTTTTGTATTTATGCACCTGTAACTCTGTTGTTAGTATGCGTTTGTGGTATGGTGGACATGACTAGTCTTTGAGAATGGACCAGGCTGCTTTGGGCTATAGTTATAGTGAGCATGTGTTGGCTTCAGCTCTGTGTAAGGTGTGCTGTGGGTTCTGTAGTTCTGTACAACGAGGCCAGACAAGGTGCAGCTGCTGTTGGTAGAGTGTGGTGCTTGCATGGGGCTCCTGATTGTAAGGTGTCCCACTATGCCCATTCCTTCTGTCCCATGAGCACTGTGCCAGCCAACCTTGGAGCAGGTCTCCAAGCCCTACTACCCCAGGAAGACTATATCAACCCTGACTGTCCAGTCTCCTCTTTGTCACCACAATAACCAAAGGCTCAGAGCCCATTCCTTTGTTCTCCCTGGGACAGGGAACCCCCAGAAATGAATGGGCCAGAAAGAACTTGGCCTTGGCCTTCCAAGAACTTGGAAGGTTTGATGGAGCATAGGAATAACCATCTGTCAGGACAAGCTGCTGGGGGAGAAGAAGAAGGCTGGCAATTCCCCCGTGTGTGTGCTGCTTTGGGCCTTGTTCCGCCTGTGGAGGTCAGCCACTGGCCTCAAAGGTGCAGGAGGTATGGAATGAAACCAGCTCTGACAAAGGATTAGACACCCATCTGTCACCACCCCAGACCTTGTCCTTTGAAAGTCTGAATCATGCTTTTCTACCTGACATAGATCACCAGCACCAGAGAAGCACATCGCCTTGCTTTCCTAACACAGCACCACCTCTCTGTGTGAACACTGGTAATAATGGTAAAAGCTACTGAAAAGCCAGCAAGGGGTGAGGCATGGCTGTAATCCTTGAGATACTGAGACAAGAGGATAGCAAGATCAAGGCCATCCTGGGCTACATAGCATGTTTGTTGAGCTATGAATATGCTATGCATACTCAGTGGCTTGACTGACTTAATGTAGTCTTTTCAAAGGCCATTCGTATTGTAGTTTGGTCCAGCACTTAATTTTTTTTTTCATGGGCAAATATTATTCCACTACTAAAGGATATACCACATCTAGATTCATCAACATTTGGATTGTTTTTGCTTTTTGTCCATTGTCAATGATGCAGTTATGAATATTGACATACAGATTTCTGTATAGGTGTATGATTTTACTTTGCTTACACACATGTATACCTGGGAGCGGAACTGCTGCAACTCATGGTGATTCCGTGTTTTTACTTTCCAGCAGCTATATTGGTTTCTAAAGTAGTTGGTATCAATTTTCATTCCTACCACCAACAAATGAAGGATCTGGTTCCTCTGTAACTTGACCAAACAACAACAACAACAACCTGTGGCCATCCTGGTAAAGCAGCATCTTGGGATTTTGATTTGCAGATCTCTAATGGCTAATTGTTAGCAATGCTGTATATACTGTCTATTTTCTGTATACTTTTCATCTTTAGTGCCCGTGGGTCTGAAGCTTTGTTGTTGCCGTAATTGACAGTCTGCACACACACAAGCTCAATGCTAAGTATTCCCTGCAGTCACTTTCCCTTTTCTATGTCTTAGAAGTCTCTGTGGTCTGAATGCATCATCCAAGAGTTCACTTGTTGACCCTGGTTCCCAAATCATACATTAGTGTATTTGGAAGTGGAGCTTTGTGGGGTTATTAGGCCTAGATGAACTCATGAGAATGGCCCCCATGACAGCTTTAGCAGCCTTCTACAAAGAGGAAACGACAACTGGACTACCAGCTTGTCTGTCTTACCATGTGGTACCCTTGGCCATGTTCTAACGCAGTAGGAGCACCCTCACCAGATGGTAAGCAGGCGCTGGCAGTCTCCAGCACCTTGAACCAAATGGACCTATTTTCTTTATAAATTACCTTATCTCAGGTATATTGTTAGAGCAATAGAGAAAGGACTGAAATAGAGAAAAAAATCTTCCCCCTTTAGTACAGGTTCATGCATTATCCTGCAGTATAGATCTGTCATAGTTTCGTGGCTTGTGCCAGTCGTCTGAGAGCCTATATTTAGCTTGCTTTAGATATTCACTATTATAAGCTATGCTTTCACATAAGCAAACCTGGACATGTGTGTATGATTTACTAAAAGTGAGCCTGCTATTTCAAAGGAATAAAGATTTCAAACTGTGGTAGGACTCTGCAGTGAAGCCCACTGGGAGCATAACAATTCATACCACTAATAGAGCTGAGAGTGTGCATGGGTGAGTCTACGCTCCAGATCTACATTCCGACGGGCTAAGCTTTCCCTACAGGCAGTTCCCTCTCAGAGGGCTTTAGAAGCAGAGGGTGAACTAAACACTCTACCACTGAGCTATTTCCCCAGCCCCTAAGATCACCATTGCTAAAACCTCTTTCTGCTCTGAGAGTTCAGGAGTCCATGAAACCAAACGCTTGCACCAGATGGCAAAGGGCTTCTCAAATCCTCACTGCTGTCAGGCCCGCTCATACCGGGATTAGCGGTATCTTCCGAATATAACCAGGGTCCCAAGTGGATGAGTCTCTGCGTAGGAAACACAACCCGGCAGAAGAACGTAGCTAAAAGCAATTGCAATTTATGTGCAGCCTCTTGAGAAAGCTGTGAAGCTGTGCGCAGGGGAAGCAGGGTGCATTCTCTCCACACAGCAAATGCCCTACAAACTCCTCCCCCTCCATCTGCCACTCTCCATAGCCATGTATCTGGCAGCTGTTCCTCAAATATCTCTCCCTCCGCCCCCTGCCCAGTTCCCCATCATCTTCCCTTCCCATCCTCTCTGTCTCTCTTCCATTTTTTCCTTTTATCCACCAAATGCTTTTCTTTCCTTTTCATTCCAATGCAAATCTCCAGCCCTTCCTCCTCACATTCCCAGCTTCTCACCAGCATCCAGTTCTGCACTGTATAACAGGCACTGAGTTGGCAAAGCCAGGGCTCTGCTCAGAAGACACAGGAAGGGTTGCTGGGAGACAAAATGGGAAAGAAGAAATGGTCTTCCTTTATTTGAGGCGGAAAAAGGAAAGGGGAACTGGGAATGTTTGCCCATTAGCAATCTGTGCCCCAGGTCAGAGCAGGCCTAGTTCTAAAGACACACACCTGTTTGTGGGTGTCAAGGAGGGTGGGGGTAGAGGATGAGTCCTGCAAAATTCAATCAAGCAACATTTGACTCGGAACTAACCAGTTGTCCTGAGTTATTGCAGTTTGATTGAAGGTAATTCAGCTGTTTCTTAGATGACCTGGTCTGTGTGCACAGAGACCTGGCTCTGGAAAATCCTCCAGCTGATTGATTTTACTTTTGAATGAAGACTCTATATTTATTTGTCTTGTCTTATTTGCAGGGGCTTGGAGTGCTAGTGTCCACAGAGGCCAGAAACAGGCTTAGGCTCCCTTGGAGTTGGTGTTACAGGTGTTTTGTGAACCACCCAATGTGGGTGCCGGGATCTGATGGGATCTGATGGGATCTGAACTCCAGTCTAAGTAGAGCTGTAACCACTCTTAACAACTGAGTCACACACCCCAGCCCCAAGATCTTACTCTTTCATAGACCCAAGGACAAAGAAAGCTTTGCCCAAGGCTTCAGAGCAAGTCAATTGTCTGGACAGGGGTGAGTCTAAAACCCAAATCCTCTCTTCAGATCCAGCTACAGAAAAATTTGTGGGACAAAATGAAACTGCAAAGCTCAGATGTGATTCAGAATTTCCAGACAAGGGAACTTGAGTGCACGCATATGTTCTCCTAAGTTTAAGGCCCCATAACTATCCAGGTTGCTATTCTATGAAGCTGATCTTGAGGTTAAGCCCAGCCTTGGCATACTCTCCTTCTGCACAGCTCAGCTTTGGAAAAATCACAGAAGGAGAATGGATGACAGGCAAGTGTTGCTTATTCCAAACAAGTGCCTGGTCTACATGGCCAGTCCTCAAATCTTGCTGTACAGTGGGTCATCTGGAGAGCTGGGCAAAGCTCCTAGGCTGAGGCTGCTCATAAACAAACTAAGCCAAAATTTCCACAGGCAGGATAAAGGCGTCAGTATTATTTTTAAAAACTTCCCAAGTGACTCCACTATGAAACCAAGTTTGAGAACCTCAAATCCCAGAGGCATAAACTTGAAAGAAAGGCATCATGAGTGTGGAGACTTCGAGGTTCTGGCAGCCAGCCCCTAATCCCATCCCGGGAGCAGGGGATCAGACCAAGTGCAATCTAATTACTGTCTCCTGTTGTTAACGCCAGCACAGCCCGCACCCCAGAGATGACTGAATACATAAATAAATAGGCTTGAGCCCTTCTTAGCTTATTCAGGCTTCCCTGACAAATATGTATTTGGGGAAATTTCTAAGAAATGTAATATTGTGTTTCTTTGGGGTGGTTCAGGGCTATTGGGAAAAGAAATGTCGAAGAGGTTCATCACATGGGCTCCAGGCTCAGCAGCAAGAGAGGCTCTAATCGCAGCCCTGCCCACACTCCCTCACTATAGAGAAGTGGTTCTCAACCCTCCTAATGCTGTGACCCTTTAATACAGTTCCTCATGTTGTCTTGATCTCCAACCATAAATTACTTTCACTGATACTTTATAACTGTAACTTTGCTACTGTTATCAATCGTAATGTAAATATATGATATGCAGATGGTCTTAGCTGACCCCTGTGAAAGGGTCATTTGATCCCCAAAGGGGCCCCAATCCACAGGTTGAGAACTGCTGCCTCAGAGGGTCAAGAGGATTTTACAACAAACTTGCCCTCAGAATATGCCTTTGAGAGGCAGGGATACCTTCTGTGCCTTTCTTGGATCCCAGACTCTGTGTGGCCAGATCTGTGTCTGCTTCAAACTGTAGCTGTCAGCCCAGAACCTCTACTGCCCAGCTTTGTGACCCTGGGAAAATCACTTTTATGAACTATGGTATCATCTGCTTTTGTGGCTTGCACACCCTTTTAAAGTAGCTCACTCTTTGGATAACTCAAACTTCTAGAAAGTTCTACCTGACTGCACCAGCCCCTCCCTGTTCATCAGTGTTTTGTCTTAACAGACAAGGTTTACCAGAGGGGATTCTGATAAGCTTCAAAGATGGAGCCTGCTGTGAACTTCAGTTTGTCCCCAGACCTGAGCCAGGGATTTACTCTCTGAAATCTTGTGTTGTGAAGAGAACAGAAATTTATAGTGTGCCTAAAAGTGGACCTTCCAAAAAAAATGAACTACGAAACAAAATAATCTTTTTGTCTTTAGTAAATACCTTGTCTCTGTTTATGTTGTGATAGTAATGAAAAACAGACTATTAAAGAGAGAGTGGGTGGGGGTGTCGAGGTCATCCCTGCAATGGATGTTTTTACCTGCCCTCCAGGTCTTGCTAGTTCCAGATTTGGTGCTGTGTAATCTCCTAAAAGCATCTTGCACCCTCGATAAAGGAAAAGTTTAAAAGCTCACATTTAGAGAAACTGGCTAGAAAATTTGATCCACAGACTCTTTCAGACATGATTATAAAAACATAATTTGCATAAACATCATAATTTTATTTTATATTTTTGCTGATAGCATAATAAAACAGAGAGAAGACTGTGAAGTGATCTGTGGAGAAAGGCTGCAGATATCACTGCCTGTTCCCATCACCTTTGGAATGAATCCTTTATTGCCGAAACCTAAGGAGGAATGAGGATGCGGCGGAAGGCTCATCCATCTTTCACAGTTCTATGATTAGACACGCCCTGTCAGCCAGCATCCCCACAACCGCTGATTGCAAGTGTCTAGTGGGACAATGGGCTGACTTACTTGAGTAGTCTGGAACAAGCTATCAGGGGGGCACACCCTGGAAGACTGGCACTGGCTACTCTGCTGTCAGTGAGACTGCAGAAGTGGGGGCATCTCTTACAGCCAGAGAAGACACCTCTCTTGAGAACTTCACTTCATCTAGAGTGCCTCATTCCTGAAATGCTAGAACAGAGGGAAGCACTGTTCCCTTCTCATTTAACTGAATCTCTAAAGTTTACTCCCCTCCTTAGAGAAAATAGTCATTGTTTCTTCATTCTTTCCAAAATAAGTTGTGGAAGTTTATTTTTTGTAGTGTTAAAAATAATTCTTTTTGTGCACTGTTGGAAAAAAGGATGCATAGGCCCTGGCATTTTGTGTTGTGTGCAGGTGTTGGATTTCTGTATGTGTGGGGGGACGTTTGATTGTTTATGATCTGCACCTGAGGAATTCTGAAGCAATATAAACACCTGAGCTCAGATGCTCTGCGTTCCACTGTTGATCAAGTATGGTGCTGGCCAGGATGGTGGTTCCCTCTGCTGAGGTCTGGCAGAGTTTGCATGTATGAGAATGCCTCCTTGTTCCTCTTGGTGACCCACAGCAGCCTAACAACTACAAAAATATTTATTGGGTATTATTCTTTGCTGTGTACAAGTTCTTTCCTAGTCATCTCTGACATCATCACCAAGTATTGGTCAGGTACTGAGCAAGAGCTTAATGGAAGCTTGTTGAGCTCATAGGTGGTTGCATGGATGGTAGATGGATGAACTGGTGGTAGAAAGACCAAAGATAACGGTGGGTATACAGAAGGACGGATGATGAGTGAATGAAGGTGGATGGGTGGATAGGAGGTAGATGATGGGTTGTAATGAATGTGATATGAATGAGTGGATTGTGAATGAGTGGAGAAGGATGGATAGATGAATTGATGGACATCTTCATGAAATTCTGGCTTGTTTACACTGATTGGAAAATCAAGTTTCAGTGCCTAGGAGTCCCCATCTAATTCCAGCCTAGCCCCCAGTGGCTTTTTGTTCTGTTCCAAGAATAGACAGGATTGCTCTACCCATCTCCAAGTTCCCACAGAGGCCATTTGTCTTAAGTGTTGAGGGCAGCTCTGCGGTGGTACAATTAGTTCTCGTTAGCAGCCACTGGAACCGGACTGTAATTTCCAGGCTGTTGGATGGTAATTGCACAAGAACAGCTCAGTGAGGCTTTGCACCTGTAATGACGAGCGGAGCCTTTTCCCCTCTCCAAACACTGCTCCGAATGCCAACAAGCAGGTGAGCTCCTGATGCCATATTAGCACGTGCTGATCTTCATTACTAAATGACTCCAGGGCTGTCCAAATGAGGAGAGCAATTAGGCTGACCATAGGAAGACAAAGCAGCCCTTGATGAGCATAATGATGACACAGGCAGAATTGCTCTGGCCTGGGGCAGAGTATGAAACCAGAGCCTAGAGCTCCACAGTGTCTAAATCAGCCATGCTCAGCTCCTGGGCCCCTTTTCTGATCACCTGGGCATCCATCACCACTCCTAGGGCTTCTGTGCACACAGGGAAGAAACAACCAGTATTGCTATGTAATCAGAAGAAAGTGTATATTCAGAACTCCTTACTGAAATCAGTAGTTATGGGATGGACTCTTTCCAAGAAAAATGTTTGTAGTTAAAAGGGAGTTAAATAATGGAGAATTGCTTGCTTAAAAGTGTGTGTTGCCTAGTGCAGCAACGAAAAGACCCCGTGATCTGGTTCTACCTCATCCTCCAAACAGCAGGTCACACACAGTGTGGACAGCCGTGACTCCAGGCTTCTGCCCATGCAGCTCCAACTTGCTGGAACATCTTTCACCTGACCTTTTGGGGATGTCACCATTGTGTAGCAGTTTCCCTGGATTAAATCATCCATCTTTCAGGGAAGCTCCTTAAGACACAGGATGTTCACAAGAAGGTGAAGCATTCCATCCTGCATGGACACTCACTAAGCTCAGGAAGTAGATAATTCAGTAGCTTCAGGAAGTCCCCCAAACTGCCAGATTCACTAGTCTCCTTCTCTCCCCAACATATACATAAACTGTAAATATTGCCATGAGACACTCTCAGATGAGCCGAGCTGCCTAGAAGAGGCTCGGATGAGATGAGCACCACCTGCAAGAAGCAACAACCAGCCGATCCACCTCAACAGCAGAGATCAGCAAGGCTATATGAGGCTCAGGCCATCTGAGCTTTCTGAAAGAGACTGTTGAGCTGCCAGAAAGGTGTACATTGAGCTTCCGGTTCCCAGCTTCCCTGAGCTATCACCCGTGCTGGGGTGGGCTTTGGTGATGCAGCTGTCTTTGAGACATTCCTGCTCTCGTAAGTAATCACTCACCCATACTCCTGTAAGTAACTGGAAGTAAAACATTGGTTCCTTAAGCTGGACTTGGGCAGTATCTGCAACTTGGTCTGTGATCACTTCCCTATCTGGGGTGAGTAGACCTTTGTTCACATCTTCCCAGGAATAGGGTCACACAACATTCACCCACTTCTGGTGATATAACCACTGAATGCCGCTGTGCCCCTTCCTATGTCGCTGTGCCTGTTTCAGTCCCCTAACCCTTCTCACTTTGCTCATCACGCTGTAGTTCGGGGTTCACGTGGATGCCTTCTCTCTCAGGCTGTGATGTACACCTGTCTTTAGCACGCAGAAGTCTGAGCCTGTTCAGAGAAAAAGCCATGAATAATGGCCACTTCTTATTTTAATTAATGTTTTGTTGAGACGCAGCCACACTCATTTGCCGGCCTCTTGTCTACAACTGTTTTCATAGCTCAAAGCTAGAGTTCAGCTAGTGTCTGGACAGAACCCTGTGGGCTTCGAAGCAGGAAGTTATTTTCTGCCTGGCCATTTATGGAACAAGCCTACCAAGTCTGGTCAGGATGAGAGGTGCCTACAAGGTCTTGCAGGTAAAGACTCACTGTATAAGTTAGATGTCATCTTGGTCAAGGATGAGAATGGCTTTCCCAGGACACACAGCTGGACTGAGGCAGAGCTGGGGACAGATTCTGGGTGTGATATTCCCTCCCAGGACCAGGGAACGGAGCCACACAATCCTCATTGACTTTAAGCTATGCTTCAAGTCTTCACTGTTTCCCTGGAGGAACACAGCCACATCCTGTTTACCCTGGGAGCCCATCAGATACTAACTTAATTACCTGTTATTGTTTATCAGCTCTGCCAGCTCCAAACCCCTGAATCTCAGGTGCCTGCATCCTTCCTAGAGCCCCACTTTTGGGGACTTGACCTCTTCCATGTTCAGTAACACATACATACCCTTCCTCTTCCCTTGGTGAGACCTCTTTGTACTCTAGTTCTCCATGCCTGAGGGTGTGCCTCTCTCATTGTGTCTCTGCATGTCCATAACCATGTGACACCTAGAAAGATCTATGTGCCTGTCTGTGGGCTTGGACGAATATGTGTGGATACACATTTGCCTGTGTTTACACATGCCTGCATATGTGTGGGCCTCCTTTGGCCATGTGAGTGAATTGTAGGCACACACTTCTAGTCATATGAACAGATGAATGCGTGACTATAATATCCATTTGTTTTATGTCATATGTTTGTGCCTCTATGCAAACATGAGTGCCAAAATGTCAGGTCATGACCTGGGAAGATGACTCAGTAGGTCAAGTGTTAGCTGCATGAGCATGAGGCTCTGAGTTCAGAATCAAAATCAACATAAAAATCTGGGTATGGCTGTGTGTGCCTGAAACCCAGCGCTAAGAGGTGGAGATTGGTGGATCCTTGAGGCTTATTGTCCAGCCAGTCTATCCAATTTGTGAGCACTAGCTTAGTGACAGACCCTGTCTCAAAAAGTAAGGTAGATGGTGAGTGATTGGACAGCATTTACCAACCCCTGGCCTCCATATGTACACGGGAATGTGTGTGTTTGTTCACAGATCACATGGACACACACACACACACACACACACACACAATCAGGTCATTTCATCTTATAATGGGGTGTCTCTATTATAACAATTATTTGTTGAATCATCTCTAAGCAGTTAAAATGACAGCAGTGTGTAGTTGTAAGTTGCTGTGGTGGCTCACCTTAGATGACACAGAGGCACTTTCATATGTGGAAGCTCTGCCAGACCTCAGCAGAGGGAACCACCGTCATGGCAAGTGCAACCTGGACAGTGGAACCCTGAGTATCTCAGCTTAGGTGTTTTATTGATTCAGAACTCCTTAGGTGCTCTACTGATACCATGTGCAGATCATAAGCAATTAAACATCGCCCACAGAAATCCAACACCTGCAGACAATACAGAATGCCAAGACCTAGCTTAGTCCCTTACCCAAGAGTGTAAAACAATTTCAAAAATAACTAACAATAAACTTCCCCAACAGCAGTGTGCCACCTTTTTACAGAACTCCTGTACATTCCAGAACTCCTTTAATCTGTTTAGTGTTGGCCTCACACATGTGTCAAGGCAATAACAGTATCTGCACAGAAGTGGTATCTCCAGCACAAATTGTGGACGGGTCTTATTCAGGTCACATAGCAAGTTGGCCAATGAACTGAAGGGTATACTCCTGATTCCCAGTCCAGTGTTTTTATGTACCAGTTGTTTTTAGCTTCCTGGGATGTGGTTAGAAAATTGGGGCTTGTGTAGTAGATATGGGATCTATTTATTTGCCCATTAAAAGATTGTATTGCTTTTGTTTTTAATGTGTGGGGTGGATATATATGTTGAGTGCTGTATGTACTTGTCAGCGTGAGTGCATGTGAGTGCCTGTGCACATGTACACTTGCATGTGGAGGCCACAGGCTGATGTTGGGTATCTTTCCTCAATCACTACCCTGTGTGCTGAGGCAGGGTCTATCAGTGAACCTGAAGCTTATCCCTTTGGATAAGAGCTTCAGTGATCACCTCTCTCTGCCTTCTGAGCACCACTGTACCGAGCTTTATATGTCAGTTCTAGGGACCCAAACTCAGGTGTTCCTGACTGTGTAATAAGTACTTTACCAACTGTTCTTCCTTCCCAGCCTTGAATCGTTTATCTTACTGTTAACTGAATTGTTAGTGTTCTATGCTGTG
Source organism: Cricetomys ansorgei (assembly GCA_026225945.1). Classification (NCBI taxonomy): domain Eukaryota; kingdom Metazoa; phylum Chordata; class Mammalia; order Rodentia; family Nesomyidae; genus Cricetomys; species Cricetomys ansorgei. Next base: position 2,145,541 of record JAMJFZ010001899.1, read on the forward strand.
AATGTGATACTTTTGTCATATTTATCAATGATGTATTTAGAATAATGGAGATTTTTACTGTATGTGAAGTCAAGTATTAGTTTGTATTCCTTCTGTGAGTCATACTTCTTGAGTTCTTTCTAAGAAGTCTAAAGCTATGAAAATTTCTACTGTTTGTTAAAGAATTTTTAGTTTTATTTCTCTGTTTAAGGATATAATCCATTTTGAATGACTTATTTTTGGTGTAGAGACAAGGTTCATTTACTTCATAGGGATATCTACCTATTTTAGAACCATCATTGAGATTTTTCCTGCATAACTGGATTATCTAGAGTCCTTGTTGGAAAACATTTGACCTTGTACATGTGGGTGTTTGTAGGAACTGATTCTTTATTTTAGTCCAGTGATCTTTGTGTCTATCTGGATGCTACCATTAGTCTAACTTTATTTTATCTAGATAGAAGATTAGGAATCAGAGTACACATTCTTCAAATTTTTCAAAATTATTTTAGTTTAATCCTTCATATTTCCATATAGTTTTAAAACCAATTTTCAATTTCAACAAAAAATCCCCAATGAAATAACAAATTCCAATAATTAGAACTGAATTGGATCTATTGTTCAAGTTGGAGAGAATGAATATTTTAATAAGACTGAGTTTTTCTGTTTACAAATATGACATATATCTTCATTTATGTATAGCTTCATTTAGCTCCACATTGTGTGAACTCTTGTGCATATTTTTAATTATTATAGTTTATCTTCACTGTACTATTGAAATGGTTCTCTTGAATTTTTTTTTCAAGTTGTGACAGTATAGAGGAACATAATAAATTTTGTAAATTTGAGTTAATATCTCCAAGGGATTTTATCCTTGCTCTTTAGTCCATTTATACTTAGTGTAATTTTTGATATGGTTATATTTAAGTCTATAGTTGATTTTTCTTTCCAGAGGTCAGCATGGGGTATCTTCCTCAATTACACTTCACCTTATTTTTTTGGATCAGAGTCTCTCACTGAACCTAGAGCTCACCAATTTGTCTAGGATAGCTGACTAATAAATCTTTGGGGATCATACTATGTCTGCCTCCCAAAGTGCTGAAGTTTCACATATGTGTCACCATGGCAGGTGTTCTACGTGGGTCCTAGGAATAAAACTCAGGTCCTCCTGCTTGAGTGGCAGTCACTTTACCAACTGACCGTCTCCCATCCCTTGAAACTTGGTTGTCTCCCCCTTTCCTACCCTTGTACCCTAGGTCTTAGAACCTCTCATTTTACTCATTTTCAACTACTTTGATTTATTTCGATTATACATATACAAGGAAACTGGGCCTGGATTATTTTACCCTCAGTTTGTAGGGTACTTTTACTAAATATAGGAAGTAGAACTGTCTGGGTTAAGAGTTATTTTTGTTCTTTATTTTTGTTTAATCACTTTAAAGATGTTAGTTCTGGGGCTGGAGAAATGACTCAAGTGGTTAAGAGTGTGCATTGCTCTTATCACCACCTGTAACTCCAGCTCCAGGGGAACCTGATGTCCCTGGCTTCCACAGTCACGTGTGTATATGCTCATGCATGTGTATGTGTACATACATGCTTCATGTGTACATACTCCCAACAGACACATAATTACACGATACCAATAATAAATCACAAGTTTTAAGAATGATGTTAGTCCTTTGTGTCATGGACTTGGTTATTTTCTGAGAAGTCAGTAGTAATTTTTGTCATTGGATTTCATATATAATATGTCCTTTTTCCTGTGCCACCTGCCAAGAACATGTATAAATATTCCTGGAGATTCTCTGAACTCTTTGGAACTGTGTGTCTATATTCATTCTATCAAATTTGGGGGGACTTGGCAGCTTATTTCTTGTTTCTGACATATTTTGTTTATCATTTTTGACCTACTATGTATGGGTATATATACCCATATGTACCTACATTTATATAATTCCAATGAATTTTGTCATTTCGGTCCTCTGTTCTCTTTGTAGAACTTCTGCCGTGTGTGTTAAATTCCCTGACATTGTTGTATGAGTTTCTGAGGCTCTGCTCATTTTTCTTCAGTCTTGTTCCTGTCTGCTCTCTAAAGATTGGCTCACGTCTGGTGATACGTCTTCACGTGCCTTTATTCATTCTGCTGTCATCTCTAATCTGGTATTAAGCACATCTGGTACATTTTTAATTTTAATTACTATAAATCTCATTTTCAAAATTTCCAGTGGGTTCTCCTTTCTCTGCTGAGAGTCCCGATCTTTGGACCCAATTACGACTGTATTTTTCTCTAAATTTCTGGATGTATTTGTAGAGCTGCTTTAAGCTCAGAGAAAATGGCATTCCCATTTAAAGTCTAGGAGATGCTTTCACTGCACAGTTAAGCAAAATCTCTCAGGCCAGTGAATGGCTCACAGGGTAAAGAAGCTTGCTGCCAAAGTTGGCTACCCTATTTAGTTACTGGGACCTACAGGTGGAAGGAAAGAACTGACTCCCCAGAGTTGTCCTTTGACCTCCAGTTGTGCACTCTGGTGTGCACATACATGTGCATGTATATGGATACGCACACTATATACATACATACATAGATGTATACATGTAATATTATTTTTTAAGAAAAGCCTTGAGGTTCGTCTACTGGAATGCTGTACTGAATTCATATGTGCAGCTACTGGAGCAGATGAACACTAGTCTTTGTCCAAGCATCCAATCAAGTAGCTTGTGAAAGTACCCAGTGCAGAGCCTACTCCTGGGAGAGGCTTGCCTAGTACTCAGCCTGCTTACAATGGCCGAGAACAGATCATGGCAGCTGAGGCTGCTGTGACTTCTCCTCTGGGTGACATTTACCTTTGAGCAGCAGAGAGTTCCAGTCTCTGGGTCTGAGGCTGAAAATTGCTCCTGCCATCTCAAAATAGGCAAGGAAATGTTTCTCCACTGAACACCACATTTGCTGGTTATGAAAATGATTCTGAGTGTTTCTTCACATCTCTGTATTGATTCCCAGCCTTCTTGTTTTATTGTACAATAACAGGCCCCAGTACGCAGAATATATTACTGCACAAACGTAGAAGAATCTCTTCCCAGGGAATTGTCTGCAATCTGAGCACTGTGGCTCGCTCAGGTCTCCAGCCTAAAACAAAGGCAGCAGAGGCCAGAAAAGCATCTGGGTTCTCTGTCTTTCTCATTGATATCCCAGGGTCCAAATGGACCACAAATGAAGTCTGGCTTCATATCTAACCACCATAGGACCAGTGTTGAGTCCTGAGGAGAAAACAGTGAGCCCCCAAACTGATTGAAGCCAGGGGATTTTCCTCATCATTACAGCCTTCAAGGAGACGTGTCTATTCTCAGTCACCCCCACTGTAGCAGGCACTAGGGAAGGGCCCTAATTGTGTTCTCTGTGAAACCTCCTATCCCCGCTCCCTGCACAACTAAATGACTGAGTAATGGCTTCATAAATGGCCATCTGATTAGCCTGATCCAAATGGGAGGAATACACAGGTGGCCAGTGTGTGCTGGGCCCACGAGCAAGGGTTTTCATCCATCTCTGTCACTGGAGGTGCCCACATGCATTTGTCAGGCTCTGACAGGAACGGCTTGTCAGAGGCAGAGGGAAAAACAACGGGCCTTTTTGTTCTGTGCCAGCTCCTCGCCTGTAAACTTCCTACAAAGGAATCGGGCCCAATAGAATGAAATGGGGGACCTCAACAGAAGAAAGAAAAGAGAGATGGGTTTCAGACAAAGGAGGAACATGGGAACCTGCGAGTAATGAGATCATGTTGAAAAGGAGACAGCATTGGAGGTTTGAGAACAGGACTCTCGGGTGCTTTGACTTGTACTGCAAGGGTACAGTTGCCTTTGCATATTATCTCTGGGCTATGGAAGAAGCAGCCCATGAACCCTTCCCTGGATACTAGGGCAAGGAGATGCAGAGAGGGAGCAAGCAGCTAGAAGTCCTTTTTCCTCCTCTTCTTCCTCCTCTTCCTCCTCCCTCCAATACAGGGTTTCTCTGTTGTAACTCTGGCTGTCCTGGAACTCAGTCTGTAGACCAGGCTGGCCTCAATCTCACAGAGATCCACCTGCTTCTGCCTCCTGAGTGCTGGGATTAAAGGTGTGGGCCACCACTGCCCAGTAAAGTCCTATCTTCTAGATCATTCTTTAGAGACTGGTACATCAGACTGGAGTCATAATTCTTAATCACCCATGCCACTCCCCCACCATCATAGGACCTTGCTGTAGGAGCCAGCTGTGTGCTGGTGCTGAGCCACAGGGCCCCATGTGTCAGTGGTTTGGCTACTTTGGTCAAGGGCTGTCTCTGAACCTCTGAACACCAGAAGAGCCCCTCCCCAGCTTCCTTTCTAAACAGCATTGGCAGCAGCGGCAGTGGGATTGGGGGTTCTTCGGTTTTCCAGTGGAGAAAACAGCTTGTTCTGCTCACTGCTTTCTCCATTCAGAATCTCTTTTGAGGAAAGGACTTCTTAGGATTGCCCAAAATCCACCTTGGATTTTTCCTGAGAACCCAAAGGTTGACATCTGACCACACATGGATGTGCTCTCTCAAAAGCTACCTACCAAGAAATGGCTCCTTAACCACTTGAGTTTGTTTCTCTGTCCTGTGGAGAATCTCAATGGGTTAAAAATGACTCCCAAACCAGAGATACATACATCTCCAGATGTGAAAAAATAGCCTGTTTTCCTTATACACAAAATGGGGATAATAATTCCTAAGTCTGTGCAACCATCTTCAAAGTCTAGCTATCATATCCATGAAAGCTCCCAGCCCAATACTGCCAGGGCAAAGTGCAGAGTCCTAGGAACTGGCAGGGACCCAGACGCAGGTCCAGTTCAGCCCAGAGCACAGCTTCCCCAAGGCTGAGGCCTGTTGAACCAGGTTGGAGCATGTGCTCACTTGCTGTTAAGTCAATTGAGTTTGGTTTGCTCAGAGAGTGGTGACCAGACAAACAGAGCAGCAGAACAGGTCATAGGCCTTTCAGACAAAGGAACAATGGTCTCCTAGAAGCATTATCCTATACCCCCCCCCCAAAGACAAAGCTCCACCCAGCTGGAGATTGCGAGCTTGTCCTCAGAAAGCTCATACCCTGTGTCCCAGTCTGGACTTTTGCTTAATGTCTGACTTTGGGCATAACTGAGCCCTGACTCTGGTTGGGTGGGATGCTGTGCCTGCCCATTTCCTTCCCAAAACCTGCTTGGGACTCCAGGTGCCTGGCTGGGAAGGTGGACGACTCTCTGAAGCCCCTGTGGAGTGGGCAGGCATAAACACTCTTGTGAGTCCAGAAGTTCTCTGTCCACACCCCAGTTGCTGGAGGCTGGAAGTGTCAGCGAAGTCCCCGGTCTGCCCCTCATCCTCTCCCATCCTCTTTGATGTAAATACAAATGCCAGTGGCCTGTGCAAGTCCCAGTTAAGGAAGAAGCCAGCCCATCTAAAGGAGGACAGCAAGCAGACTTTGATGTGTCCTGACAGCAGTCCTCGGCTATAGATCCCAGTTCTATGCCAGCCATTTAGACAATTAAAACAACAGCAACAAGAACAGATCCCTCGCAATATCCCAGAGCTGCCATGGTTACAGAGGACTCTACCAGCCACTGGAACAATTTCTTCTTCAGACTTCCTTCCTATTGCTAACACTGTTTATAGCATAATTCACTCTCTGATCTCTCAGCCATTTCATGTATCTCCGTGAAAGCCATGTATTTCTCTCTGCCTTGGACAATCAGATATCAGCTGTCTCTCCAGCCTTCCTCAAGACCTCCCTGGCATATCCAGCCCCCAGACCACTCCAGGCAAGCCAGGCCAGTCAGCCTCTTGGGGTCCAACCTTAACCTCTGCCTCTGGATGGCTCAAGTGATCCCAGGAGCAGGGACTAGGAAGGATGACCTCCCTTCCTGGTCCAGCTGCACCTAGGTCAAGTGACAATAAAGTTGTGCTCTCCTGGAGGTACAAAGCACATCCAAGGATCCCTACAATGGAAGACTAGAACCAAACCTGGGCTCAGAGCCAGGACTGAGAGCTAGACAGTAGGATACAGTGAGAACAATGAACATGGGAGATGGGTGGCCAGTATATACGGCAGCCTCACCAAGGGTGTGGGAACGCCCCAGGGACTCTGCACCTGCAGCGATAACAGGCACTCCAGGGATCCTAGGGCCAGACAGGTTTGGGAAACACTGTATAAGACACAGCTCACAGGACTATCATGCCTTCCCCAGGCTACAGTGTCAGGTTCCTTCTCATATTTACAGGGAAATTCTTAACCCAAAAACAGACTTCACACCATACTTCTTCCAAATTTCAGGCTAAGATGTCCAAGTGTCCATCTAACAGCTCCGATTAGAGACCCGAGAATCATCTGACAGCTGAACTGTCCATTCCCCAGACTGCCCTCCCAGGCCCTTCTCCATTGCCTCCATGATAAATCCACTGCCCTGGTATGCTCACCAGAGCCCTGGGGTCATCCTAGTCTCTTCTCTCTCACATCCCAGGCTCTGTCATCACCGTTCATCCAGAAACCAGCCTGCTTTTCCCTCTGCTTTACTCACTAGAGCCATCCCATCCTGTCTCCTTGGCTGTCACTGTTTCTACCATTATGGCTCTGTAGACTGGTTTCAATGCAGTGTTAAAGCTACATCTGTCCCAACACTCGCAGGACCTATGCTTGGAGAGAAAACCAAGGTCTCTACAATGGCCCATGAAGTTCTGTGGGACCCTGCTCTGGGGAACCTCTCTGAATCCACTGTCATTACCAGCTCCTACTCGTGCAGCACCCACCGGGCTGTACACATGCCAGTCCTTGCCCAAGGAGGCTGAGGATGGGGCTCTCCTCAGTCTGATGAACTCCCTCACTTCTAAGGAAGTGTCCCTAACCACCTTATTTCAAGCTGTAAGCAAGTCACCCCAGAGCCAACCTCTGGGCATCTGTGATATTCCCTTTCACCATGTTTTGTACATTCTGGAAAATGTCCTATGGTAGCCTTTTTTTTTTCAATTTTGAATTACTGAATTTATTAAGTAAACAGCAAGACAAAGTACAATAATGAATAGCAGGTAGATAGCAAAGCATCACCAGATTGAGTGCTTAAAACATCCAGCAAAAATCAACTGGGAAAGCCCCTTTAAGGCAGCCAGCTAGAGTTCCCAGGAGAGGGAGTCCCAGGCAGAACACAGTGTCCCCTCCGGTGATGCTTCCAGGTAAAAGAACAAATAACATAAAATGATAGCATCATCAAGCTAGGTGCTTTTGTAGCAGATATACCAACTAGGGAAGGTGGGGCAGTCAGCTGGAGTTTCCGGTTGAGCCTCCTCTCCGTGGTTGAGCTTCAAACTTTTTTCCAGTGCAGGAACTTTTGTACGGTGGGGCAAATGGTAGCCATTCATCAGAGATGGGTTACCTTTAGCTGTCCTCAAGGACACAATACTTTTACTCTTAGGTTGTTTTACTGTTCTCTTTCCTCTGTATCACAGTGGTGACAGCTCAACCCAAGACTAGGAAGACACTGAGAGAAATGTGCTTGGGTCTGGGATGGGGTGGGGATGCCCTGACTCAAAAGTTAGTGTCTTGACAAACTCAAACAGCATATGACAATTTACCAATCTAATGTGCTTTATAGTCATTCAGTTCTTTTTTTCCTCTAGGCACCTGCCATCATGCCTAAGGCATGACTGGTCCATTCACTGTGTGTATCTGTTGTTGTCTGGCTGCTCAGAGACAGGAAATTTTAACACTAGTGGATCCAAGCACCTGCCGTATATGCAATTGCTTAAGAAATATTTATGGCATCATGCAGCTAGAATGTGCTTTGGAGTGAACCTGACCTCAGTTCAAGTCCTGTCTGTGCAATTGGAACTCTATGATTTTGTTCAGTTGATATCCCACCTTCGAACCTCAGCTCAGTTTCCACACGAGTAGAGTGAGACTTGTGTTACATAACCCCCACCAGAAGTCATGGGGCTCAGTGGGCCATCATCCACCTGTGGCTGAATGTGGAGTATCCCAGGCCTTGGCAGGGCATCTGGAGTCTCTGCAATGAAGCTAGAGAGGAAGAAGAATGTTTAGACAAGACAGGCTACAATTCTAGGGCACAAGGGTAGACGCTCTGCTGGCGTTCAGTAACACTCTTTCCACACGAATGGACTTTCAACAGAGGAAATGATTTTAATCAGTTGAAGGAACAAGTAGTCCATCTCTCTTCCATTGTTTAAGGGAAGAATTAATCTCAGGCATGGGGCGGTGGCAGTGGTGATGGGAAGAAAGCTGGAGCAGATTTAAATGATAAAGAGAGAATCCTCCAGAAAGCACTAGGTGAGGAAGGCACTGGGCCCTAGACAGTGCAGGACCAGCTGTCATCACTGTGTGTGCCCTTCTCAGTGGGTGGAACGCGGGGTAATAGCAACAATCATAGCAACCTCCTTTGCCAGTTACAAAATACTTCCATATTCATTTTCTCATACAATTTTCATAAGATCCATTTGGGATCAGCATCACTCAGTGCGTGGATGAGAGGAGGATTCAGAGTCACAGATGCCCTGCTGACACGGCCTTCAGCTAGAGCAGAGTCTTTCTCTGGGTTGATTACAACAAGCTTCTTGCCTTTGTAACCTTTCTCTTGGTGTGTAGGATATATTCAGGAAAGCACCCACATAACAGTGAGTTTCCACTCCAGATGTTCTAACCCACATCAGGTAAAAATGCCAACAGCTCCTCACCTTCTGGTTTTTCCCAGTCACACCTGCCTGTTCCCCAAAGGCAACCTGTCACCACCCATTAGTTCTGAGTTGTGGTCTTCTGTTCTGTGGCATGCCTGTTGCATGTAGCTGGAGTTCATTTGCCATAATGTGTGCATTATACTTAAATACCGCGTTCCAGATTGAAAAGTGGCTTTCTAGAGCAGGTGTATGGATTGATCAACCAGCCCCCCACCACCACACACATACTGAGAGCACAAGTGTTTCCATTGTTCCACCTTGCTAACAGTTGGTACTAACAGTCTCTGAAGTTAACCAGTCTGGTGGGCGTTGAATGGTAATCCACTGTGGTTTGGGTGGGTTATTTGTTTGTTGAGACAGGGTCTTACTATGTAACCCTGGCTGTTCTGGAACTCATGCAGACCCGGCTGGTCTCAAACTCAAAGAGATCAGCCTGCTTCTACCTCTCGAGTGCTGGGATTAAAGGTGTGCACCACAGCCTCTGCCGTGGTTTTAATAGAACCTGTTTCTGATGCTTGTCAGCTCTTCAAACACCTGCTGTTGTAAAATGGCTTTTCGGGTGCTACATCCATTTTCTCATTGATTTATAAGAGTTATTTATATGTTCTGAAAGTGAATCCTTTATTGGAAATACAAGTCATAGCCAGGAGAGAAGGGCTGAGGCTTTTTTTTTTTGTCCAGATGGCTGGAGAGTTGTCTCATGAAATTCCACAAAAGAAACACTCCTGTGTACTATAGTGTGCTTTTACACTCTGTCTAGGTTGTTTCACACCAGAATGTGTTTCAAGACTCTGTCTAAATTGTTTCACATGGATGTACTTCTAGACTCTGTCTATATTGTTTCCATTCACCTGCTACTTCTTTTCCAGTAGCAAGCCCCTTTAATGCTTTAATTGCTGAGTCTTTAGGGTTTCTGTACTTAATGAGACTGGACCCACTTCTGTACTTTGTTTCCCCATCAGAACTTTCTAGCTATTTTTGTAAGCTGTTTGTTCACATAAACTCTGCTTTTATTTTACTACATTCCCAAACAATCCTGTGAAATTTTAATTATAATTTCATTTATTGGTTAATTTTGAAGCTGTGCTAGTCCCTCCAATGTTTACTATCACCAGCAAACAGCAAGGTCTGCTATTCATCCTAAGTTCCCTTCTCCACGGCTCTGCAGAGACACCTGAGGAAGTCTTCATAAGGGTTGTGATCGGCCCAGACTAAATTTATACCCAAACATCCTGGGCCTTTCAATATTTTTCAAGTGGCAAATTTTAGCATCAAGAAAAACTGTTGGTCTTGATTATCAATGTCGGAACCCACCCTTCTCCTCATTTCTCCTATTGTTTCCAACAGCCTTTTAGTCAGCTGCCTTGGAACTGATAGTCACGTCATCTGTAAAGAGCCACACCTGGCCTCCTCCCCCTTCTACTGGCTAGTTCTATGAGGACAAGCCTAGGTACTCCAGATGCTACTTGTGACTTCACCCAGAGGCCACAAAGGAAATGTGCACACTGGGTTGTTCAGCTCCAGCAGTCCTGACAATTTGAGCTCTGTTTTCTCCCAAGGAGGAAACCATAGGCACAGTGCAAACACCTTCAGCCTTGCCAAACTTTCTGATCTGAGAACCACTGGCTGAAGAAAGGCAGATGGATCCAGGACTCCAGAACCACCTGTGGTCAAATGTCCTCAGGGCAACTGTCTCCTCAGATCTCTTCATTTCAGAGTTCCTGGCAGGGATTCTGTTGTTTTCTTCGTTGGAACATCCCATACCCACCTGTATCTTAGCCAATCACTGCACTGAGCAGCAAGGAAAGTATACCCGCCAATATGGGGAAACCTTCCTCAGGACAGGAACGAGAGCAGCATTAAGCCTAGTCTTGGCTACCCACAAGGAGGAGAGCCAGACAGACACTGAAAATCTCACCATCTACTCCTAAGATGTGATGTTGGTCAGTTTGTTTAAAAGAAGCAGCAGGGATCAAATGCAGTAAAAATCCCCTCCAGCAACTGCTAAACCTGTCCTCTGCTGTTCCCCATAGGTGGATTAATACCACACAGTGTATCCTCCTAACAGATTTCATAACTTTGTTTTTGTTTTGTTTTTTGTTCTTTGTTGAGACAGGGTTTCTCTGTTGTAACTCTGGCTGTCCTGGAACTCACTCTGTAGACCAGGCTGGACTTGAACTCACAGAGATCCACCTGCCTCTGCCTCCCGAGTGCTGGGATTAAAGGTGTGCACCACCACTGCCCAGACAGATTTCATAGCTTTGAAAGGCCTCTGTTTAGGTGAATGGGTACCACCTGAAAGTAGTGTTTTATTCTTTTAATGCGGCATGGAAACTTCTGCCATTGTTTGATTTAAATTTTTCTTCAGTTTTAACCATGGTCACAAGTGAGATCTGTCTAACGTTTTCTAATTTTGTGCTTTGTCAAATTTGGGTATCTGTGCTATGCTGGTTTTGAAAAAAAAAGCATTTGGAAGGCTTCCTTACTGCTCTAGGTTCTGAGAGAGTTTAAATAGTATCAAAATCATCTGCTACTTGAACATTTGAGAGAACTTACCTTTGAGACCATCTGGACTTGGTGCTTTTGAGGAGAAGTTGCTTTTTTATAATTTTCTCGAATTGTTTCATTGTTTTTAAAATGAATTTGCTTCTTACGGAATCTGTTTTGATCACTTATAATCTAGAAAGTATTTCTTTAACTCATCTTTCAATTTATATCCACTAATTTTTTATTTAAAAGGATGTTTATGCAACATACTCTGATCGTGTTTTCCCCTCCCCTAACTCCTCCTAGATCCTCCTCAGCCCTCTTCATGTTCTTTCTCTCTCTTTCAAAAAACCCCACAAAAATGAAAATCAGAACAACAACAACCAATAATCAAAACAAACAAACAAAACCTATGCCAAAACAAAACAAAAGAAATCCCCCCAAAATCCCATAAAAACACCTATGGAATTCATTTGGCATTGGAGCTCAAACTGGAGTGTGGTTGATAGACCCTATGACACTCCATTGGAGAAAACTTATTTTTCCTTTTCCAGTTGGTATCAATTGCAAATAGCTTCTTGGTTAGGGCTAGAACACCATGATCACCCCCACCTCACCCCCCACACGCCTCAATGCTGCGACACCATTTGGCTTGATCCTATGCTGGTCCTGTGCATGCTGCCATTGTCTCTATTAGTTCATACATGCATCATTCCTGTTGTGTCTGGAAGACACTGTTTTCTTGAAGTTCTCCATTCCATTTGGCTCTTACAGTGTTTCCACCTCCTCTTCTGAATATATCCCTGAGACTTGAGGGAAGATGTTTGTAGAAGATATCCCATTTAGGACTGAGTACTCCGAGACTGCTGGTTGTTCTCCGCAATCTGATAGTAAGGTTCTATTACTGAAAACAACACATACTTATGCTACATGGGACATGGAGAGATCATGCTAGTCCTGAGCTAGAAGCTCCATCCCTCAGACTAGCATCCACAGTGATAGAAGGTACTTTGCACACTACTGGAGGAGAAAGGCAATCATCAGTATCTCCCAGCCATAAACCCTGCAAGCTACAACAGCAACCTGTCTGCAAGATACACTGGTGCAATAGTGTCACAAAGGTTATGGGAATAGCCAACAACTTTCTGATTGGATTTAAGGCCCACTCCATGAGATAGAAACCATACCTGACACTATTAAAGTGACCAAGCACCTGGGACTAGATAGGACATAGGTCTAGGGTAAAAACTACAATCATTTTGCTAATGATTCCTAATGACGTACTGCTATATCACATAATCGATCAGTCTCTCTCTCGATCCTTATTAGAGAAGAAGCAGCTTCTTGTAGTGGGAATATGGGAATTAACACAGAGACCCACAACTGGACAATGTACAGAGTCATAGACTGGAGAATTCAGTCCACTGATTTTTATTTTTTTGTAAAAAAAATATTTTGTATCAATAATGTTTTCTCTTGTTTTTTCCTTGTAGTACATTTGACCTATTTTCTGATAACTTATCAATTTTATTGTATTTCTAACCCCCATGTAAACTACGGCTTACCTCTGTTTACCAACTCTACTATTTTTGCTTTCTAATTACTGTCTTTTTTCTAATTTCTTTGCATTTACTTAGTTGATCCTTCTTGGGTTTTCAAAGTAGACTCTTAATTTGTTTTAACTCTTTGCTATGTAACACGCTCCTAAATTGCAGGATTGACTGAGGAAATGAGATGTTCAGACACAACAGTGAGCTGAGAAATGGAGTGCTCTGCAGGATGTTTGAAAAAGAGGGCTGAGAACTCGCTAGCCAATGACCATGAAAGAAAAAAAAAAACAACAACCCGGCTGGACAACGAGCCTGAGAACACAGTTTAGATTTGTATTCATTTGCAGAGAGCTATGTTTTATGTTAGACCTTTCTCCAAGGGCCAGCGTAGACAATGCTATCTGCTGACCCCAAGTTAGTAGAGGGTTAGAGGAGAGTTTTATAGGTTCCCTGCAGAGAGGAGCACATAAAACTGATTCCTGACCCACCTCTGAGAAAGTATGGAAGCCTGTGGCAACACAGGAAAGGAATGCCCTAAAGAGTCACTGAATTCCCATCCCAGGGAGCTGAGGCTGAGTGGGGTCACAAAGGGTCAGGCAAGAAGAATCCATGCTAGAGAAATAGCAGCCTTGCTGATCAAGGGTGCAGTGAAGAAATGCAGTACCTCCCTTGTTGCAGTGACAGGAAGCAACTTAAGAGGTGAAAGACTGATCTTAGCTCACATTTTGAGGAGATGAAGAGCCTCATAGCAGGGAAGGCATGGAGGTAGGAGCCTGAGATGTCTGGTCACATCAGGTCGGTGGTCAAGAAGCAGAGAGCAGACTGGAAATGGGGCACAGCTATAAAAGCTCAAGGCCATGGCCCTTGGTGACCCCTTTCCTAAAGATTCCATGAAACAAAGCTGCCAGCTGGAGACATGAGCCTATGGGGGACATTTCACACTCGAATCTCTACAGAAACCTTTTAAGAAACCTTTTAAGAAAGGAGTTAAATTTAAACACATTCTAAGAACAACACACATGGGTTCAACACGCTCTTAATAACTATCTTAAATTTTCTGCACTCTATTCCTGTTCCTCCTATCCCCCAGCTGCAGATGAAAATGAGCTGGGAGCAGAGGAAGGCGGGAGGGAACTATCAGAGATACTGAGTTACTTAAGATAACAGCTGTAGACTGGATCAGAAATAGCTCCCAAATGTCATGCTGAAGGCTTAAGAGTCTAGTGGGGAGGTCTTGGGGTCACAGGCAATGTGCCCTTGAAGGAGATCAGTAGAGTCTAGCCTCTCTTCCTCTTTTTTCAATTCTTAGTCACAAGATGATTGATTCTGTCCCACCACATGCTCTACCCGTGATGTATTTCCTGACTACAGATTCCCAAACAATACCAACTAACCATAGATCAAAGCATCTAAAACCATGAGCCAAAATCAACCCTTAGTCTTTGTAAGTTGATTGTCTCAGGTATTGTCCTAGTGGTGTAGAGCTATGTTTGGTCTCTGAAGTGATTATAAAATACTGACCTAGTGAGAGTGACCCAGAAAAGCAGTACATGCCACATCTTCACTGGTCCTCTGCACAAAACAGGTTAATGGAATAGTGGAAAACTAATGTTTCCTAGTCGAAGGAGTCCTGCTTGTTTGACATGTTAATTATATTTGTTTCATTTATAAATGTGTCATTTTTCTTTCAGTTATATTTCTGAGCACCAAAATTTAGTATTTCCATTCTTATACATTCTTCCCCTCCAGGTAGTCTTCAATATCAAGTGCGATTTAACATTGGATGCAGGGGTTATTTGTAAAGGCTTCTCTTTAGTTCCAGGCAGCTGATCTGTGGGGGCTGTTCCTGTCATGATTTTATTTCTAAGCTTTAGTGTATGGGAGTTAGATAACATGAATAAAGTAGCAGAGTCCTAGGGTTGGTTCTAAGGATAATGTGAGGGGAGGAAATGCGCATTCTCAATCACCCACGCTTTTGCTTTTTGTGCTGTTTTCCTCCCTTCTCGGGAAACTTTAATACCTCCCCTCTACCCCTGGAGACGTGAAATGGCACAGTGGTCCACGTTGGTGTGGGTCTTTTGCCATCTATTATGCTACTCCTTTGGGTGTCTGAGCCCCTTCAGGAGGTTTGCTATTGTTTCTTTCGCGAGTTGGTCCTATCCATTTTGTTTGCTTCTCTTGGAAATTCTATCAGATATTAGACTCTCAAAAGATGAAAACATCTGCATGTACTAGAGTCCCAGGCTGCCCCCTTGCCTTGCCATTTCTCCTGCTCCCCTCACTGCCTCTTTATGTTCTATCTTAAATTTCTTCTGATTTTTCTTCTAGTCATTTTAATAATTAAAAAAATAGAAGACAATTAAAAACATGCTGATAAAATAAAGAAACAAACAAAAAAACAATTCCAGCCACAAAAGTCACACACTGTGTGATTCCATCTGCCTGAAATGCCCAGACCAGACAAATCTGCAGAGCCAGAGATCCAGGGTAGAGTTGCCAGGCAAGTGAGGTAGATAAAGACTCTCCAGTGAAGTGCTGAGAACATTCTAGAACTAGGAAGAACTGGTAGTTCACAACACTGTGGACAGACCAAATACCAGCAAATGTAAACTTTGGAATGGTTAATGTTTTGTGTGGATCTCCCACCTCCTCTCTCTCTTTCACACACACATACACACAACACACACACATGATCTCACTATGTAGCCCTGACTGATCTGTTCGCCTGTTTCTGCTTCCAAGTGCTGGGATTAAAGGCGTAAGTTACCAAATCTGGTCCTCAGAAATAACTTTTAGGGCCTGGAGAGATGCTCAGCCATTCAGATCACTGACCGCTCTTGCAAAGGACCTAGATTCAGCTCCCAGCACACACGGTGGCTCACAACCATCTGTTACTCCAGTTCCAAGCAATTCGATGCCCTCTTCTGACCTCCAGGGCCACCAGGCACGCACACAATGCACATACATATGTGCAGGCAAACACTTTGACACATAAAATATATAAACCTAAAAATGTTTTTAAAAATTTGAAGCAAATAAAGGAAAATAAAAGGCGATATCAACAATCACACTTTAGTTTCCAACATCTGGTTCTCTCAATTTTGCTTTCCATGATATTCATTCTATGGTTTGGTTATCAAATGCAATTCACTCTAATCATTTTTTGAGAACACTTCCTAAACTTTCTTATTCTCTTTGATTGCCTGCATTGCTTTTGTTCACTTTAGAATTATTTTTTAGTATCTACTGACTTTTGTGTTAGTGGGGGGGGGGGCACACGTAACATAGTGCAAGTGTGGAGTTCTGAGGACAACCTCAGGCACCAGCCCTGGCCACCAGTTTATTTGAGACAGGGCTTTTTCCTGCTGAGCACTGTGTCTGCTAGGCTAGCAGGCCTACGAGCTCCTGGGGATTCTCCTGTGCCCACCTTTCTGTCACTGTGGGAGCACTGGAGCTATACACAAGCGCTGCTTTGTGTGGACCGCAGTGGACCAGACTCAGGGCCCCATGACTGCACCGTGAGGGCTTTACTCCTCCCCATCCATCTCCCAGTCCCTATATTTATGTATTTTTATCTTTCCTTCTTGTTAGGGGTTGTGAGTCAGAAATCTGTGCACAGTTTTCATACTCTTCCTGTTTAGAAGTGAAGCCTAGTTCCCTCTCCTCAGAGCATAGGCTGAACTCAATCTCCCCCCACCTGTGTGTGTGTGTGTGTGGTGTATTTGTGCGTTCGTGCCTTTCTTTCTCTCTGTGGCTCTGTCTCTATCAATCTTTTCTTTTTTAACTTAGCACATAAAGCATATTGGGTCAGAACTGAGAGGATGAATTGAGAGAAAGGATATATATATATTATAAATTATATATGTAATATATATGATATATATAATTTATAATTTACTATATTGCTCTAAAACAATGCATTATGCAATGTATAGTCCAACAATGTCTGTCTGCATAAGGAAGAAGCCAAGCATCCAGTGCTTCAGAGCCCACACAGACTCATAACTCAACAGTATTGACCTGCTTTGAAGGCCTGGAGGATTCCTAAAGAGCCGCTGGTCTTCCATCCCTATCTGAAAGCTGAAGAAACCAGAGTCTGATGTGGTAAGGATGGCGGCGATGGTGGCCGTGGCAGCGCAGCAGACACTCACCAGCAAGAAGCGGCGTGGGGCGGGCGGGGCTGCTTCAGTCTTGGACCTCTTTATGTATGACCGCCTGTTGGAAGGCTTTCCCCTCGGTGCTCTCTGGAAGTGCGTTCACAGACTCCCTGAGATATGTGTCTCTCAGTTGACTAATTTCAGATCTCCTCAAGGTGACAACGAGATGGGTTTCACCACAGCATTTCAACTCAATTTGGGTTTTTTTGTTTGTTTATTTCTATCCCCTTCATCCTCCTCGTAGGAAGATAAGACAGTTTAGTAACTTAGCCATGAATTCTGTTAACTCTTTTTTTTAAAGATTTATTTATTTATTTACTCATTTATGGTTTTGGGCTTTTTGAGACAGGGTCTCACTGTGTCGCTCTGGCTGTCCTGGAACTCACTTTGTAGCCCAGGCTGGGCTTAAGCTCACAGAGGTCTGCCTACCCCTACCTCCCAAGTGCTGGGATTAAAGCTAAGATTTATTTCCTTTTAATTACGTGTACACGTATATGTCTTGTGCACATGTATGTGCAGTGCCCACGGAGTCAGGAAGAGGGCATGAAATCCCCTGGAGCTACCCTATGTGAGCACTGAGGACCAAATTCCAGTGCTCTGCAAGAGCAACAAGTGTCCTTAGCTGCCGAGTCTTCTCTCCAGCCTGTACTCTGCACTTCCTTCAACTCTCAGTCCTCTTATATCAGTTTATCTTTAGCCCATCTCATATACAACATATTAATTAGTCTTTTAACAAAATATGAGGTTTTACTCTAATATCTGAGTCTGTTTCATCTCTTTACTAAATCATAGATGTATTTGATCCCGCATCCTCATTTGCTTTGCTTCAAATGATGGGTTTCACTTTGCTTTTTCCTTTTCCGGTGTTCTGGACTTCCTTGTTTCATCAGTTTTCCTTTCTGTGAATTGTAAAGCACACAGGGTTCAGCCTAGTCTTTCGTGTTTACTTTTTATCGTTTCATGGATGATATAATCTTTGCTTCTTAGATTTCCTAATATTTGGCTCTAAAGCAGATGTGCTACAGTTTGGATGTTGAATGTTCCCTGAAGTCTTATGTCTTAAGGCTTGGTTCCCAGGATAACAGTACTGGGGAGGTGGTGGAACCTTTAGGAGATAGGGCCCTGTGGGAGAACTTGCAGTAGGTGGAGCATGTGCACAAGTGGGATCCTGGTCCTTCAGCCTCTTTTCCTTCTTTCACTTCTGAGCCATGCAGTCATCAGTTGTGTGTACATCACACTCCCATCACTGTGTGGAACTCCCTCACCAAAGGCCTAAAAACAGTGGGTCTTCCAGATCATGGCCCCAGACCACGAAAACCATGAGCCAAAACAAATCTTTGCTCCTTATAATTCAATTACCTTGGGTACTCTGTTATAGTCATAGTAGCGTGGCTGACATAAGAGATCACCGATTGCTTTTTATCGAGAGCCAGATAGAAGAATGTTAGACTTGGGACCACATGGCTCTGTCGGAATCATCTAATTCTGTATTTCTGCTGTGGCAGTGCGGGAGTTGCCATAGATTACACTCAGATGAGTGTGTGTGTGTATGAGTGTTTGTGTGTCCCAATAGAAATTCATCTACCAATGCAGGTGGTAAGAGGAAAAGAACAGGGAACAAGCTGAATTTGGCCCAAAGGCCTCTATTTATTTATTTGTGCTTTTAAATAAGAGGAGACAATCACACAGGACTTCACGGTGCTGCTCTTGCACAGTGCTAGGCAAGATACGAATACTGGGGAGGAAGACTGAAGCTATACATTTCCTTGCAACTTCAAGTGAGTCTCTAAGTATTCAAAAATAAGAAATGTCTTTAGGGTTCCAGTAATCGAAATAAGAAAGGGGAACACCTTCTAATGGGAAGGGTAGGATTGTGCTGGGCTTAGGTCGGGCCCAGGCAGATGAGCCTTCATGGTGTGTTAGCAGTAGAAACAGTGACTTCCTGGGATCCTAGAGTCCATGGCTCATAGCTAGACGGGTGTGATATGGCCTTAGGTTGCCATGAAGCATATCCCCATGTTCCATTTACTTCTGAGAGACTAGCGATAGGTTGCTCTGGAAAATGGCTGATCCATACAGCCGTAGAGACCAGAGTTTTAGCAAAACATATATAGTATTTCCTGCTACAGATGTATGCTTGGACAGTTAGTCCAGAATTGGAGTAAGTGATCTAAAAGACCAATAGTATATGCTTCATTAGATAAATTATAGCAGTGCAAAAGATGGAATGTGTACATTCTCCAGCTGTGGTAAAGATGAGTATCACCACTATAGGTGGAGCTATACACACCTTCCCAGGACATGGGAAGCTGAGGGCAGGGTAATAAGTTCAAGTACAGCCCTGTATACTGTATACTGTATACTGTATACTGTATACTCTGTATACTGAGACCTAAAGCAAAACAAAAAGAAGGATAATACAAAGGCTCTAAGGATACACAATATACAATTTGAACAATGTTAAGTAGAGAACGAGATTTAAAAAGAAAAAGGAAAAAGGAAAAGGGTAGGAATTTGGTTAAGAATGTTAAGTTTTGATGACATTTTCCCCCTAGCAACTAAATTTTCTACAGTTATATTACCTTTATGATCAATTTTTATATGCACAAGAAGAGACATTTTTAGATGCATAACTTATTTATAAGAGCCAAACCAGAATGATTAAGACTCTTAGGACTTCATCCCATAAATGATTCAGAATCTGGGAGTACTGGGTCTGGTGAGGGCCAGATGAAAGACTCCCCATCACCATCCCTCAGCATGTGAGTGCTGTCTTGTGAGAAAAATGAGCCTCTTTCCTGAGAGGAGAGCAGACTATAGGCTGTCATGCAATGCTTACACTCAGCAATAAAAGTCTCTAGTAGGAGACTTGGCTCCCTGTAGGGTGGAGTGCTCAATTGCTAGAGGCTCCCAAGAGGTCATAGCTGTGACTATGGGATATCAAGAAATATTACAAACAGGTAGAAGGGCTAGCTTTCTTGTAGTGCCAGATACTTGTAGTTTTGACTACTTGAGTATCTGAAAGAGAAGCCCACAAGTTCTAGACTGGTGTATGCCATTTCAGGAGGAGGAGGGGGAGAGGATGAGAAGGGAGAGGAGAAAGAAGAGAATCGGAAGTAGGTAGAGAGGAAAACCAGAAGAAAACCAAGAGGGAGCAGAAATGGAATTAGCTGGGTGGTTGAGGCAGGGCTAGAACCTTGAAAAGTAAAGGTCTCTCTTGCAATTCACTACATCTGGGGCCACCAATAATCCCCCAAAAGGGGTCCATCTAAGGAAACTCGATGTGGGGTGAAATCTCATGAGTGTAGAAAATGTCACAGACCATGAGAGCCAGAGAATCTTAAACATCTTTTAGACTAAAGTCCATGATTGATCAAGAGGACTGGTCTGGTTAGCTTTCTGTCAACTTGGCACAAGTTTGGGTCATCTGGGTAACAGGAACCTCAATGCAGACAACGCTTCCATCGGCCCATCTATTGTGAAGCATTTTCTTGGCTAATGACAGATGTGGGAGGGCCCAGCCCACTATGATTGCTACCACCCTGGGGCAGGTGGTGCTGAGTTGTATAATCAAACAGGCTAAGGGAGCCATGTTGAGCAAGCAGTAAGCAGCACTCCTCTATGGCCTTGCTCAATTCCTGCCTCCAGGTTCCTACTTTGAACTAGGAGTTCAAAGGATAGGATCCGGACCTCCCTTCATGATGGACTGATTACAATTTATAAGGTGAAATAAACCCTTCCCTCCACAGTTGTTTTTTTTTTTTAGCCATGTTTTTTATCACAGCTACAGAAGACACACTGTGATAAGTACACAGTGAGTCAGAAATGGCCAAGATGAGCCAAGCACGGTGATAGACACTAATAATCCCAGCTCTATGGAGGCTGAGATAGGAGGATAGACAGGTCAAGGCCATACTGAGCTATATAGCAAGACCCTGTTCCAACACGGGCAAAATACCCAAAGAACTAAGAAGATGTCCAGTGTGGGCTCGGGGCACACAGCCAGTGTGTTTACGGGTGGTAGGTGCCTACTAAATGTGACTGATTCTCAGCCCATGTACCCAGTTAATATGGTGCCTCCTCGGGTAACCAGGCTTCTTGCCAACCTGTACCACAGGGCTTTTTTTTTTTTCATTTCAGAAATGAGGACAAAATCAACAAGTGCTGTGGGCCCATGCTGGAAAGTTAGGATAGAAATATGTAGAGTTAGAAGATGACAGCTATGTCAGTCTGACTCACTCTGTGCTCCCCTCCCCCTCTGTGTGTGTGTGTGTGTGTGTGTGTGTGTGTCTGTCTGTCTCTCTCTCTCTCTCTTGTCTGTCTGTCTTTATCTGTATCTCTGACTTTCTCTATCTTTGTATGTCTCTGTCTCTCTCAATCTTACACACATACACACACACACACACACACAAAGAGAGAGAGAGAGAGAGAGAGAGAGAGAGGGAAGAGAGCATTTTGAGTCTGATGACAACCACTCTTGTGATCACTCTGCTTTTGTTCAGTCAATATTTGAATGTAGAGGGTGTTTGTTTGGAAGTAATGAAGTATCTGTCTTAGACGGGCACCACACTGCCCAGAGATGAGAGCAGAATGTACCCCACTTCATATTTCACTCCACAGAAATGCCCTCCTGTAATGAAAACAGCTGTGTTCATGTCACTGGGCCACACCAAGGAGCGGGAGCATTTCTTGGGGAAACATGGGAAGGGCCGATCAATAAAAGCCATCAGCAGCGCCACGTTCCTGGGGCACTTTCTATATTCATTTATCTTGGACCTGGGAGTGATTGTGTTAGGTTCTTTTTCCAAGGACACTGCGAAAATCAAAACAACTTTGCAGCCCAGCTCTCTCAGGAAAGGCTTCAGTTTCTTCAAATACATGTTTCCTGTTTATTTCAGTCTCCCAGGCATCCGAGGAGCCATTCACTTAAGGTGTCACAGGACTGCAGGAAAATATCTTAGCAGACTCTGGCTTCAGAATAAAGGAAATACAGGGGCAACCATCACAGGAGGCTGTCCTGACCCTGCTCAGTGCTGGAGCCAACTTCTTTAGGAATTCCCTAGCCCCTTTGAGAATCAGCAGCCATCCCTGTTACCTAGCACATAGCATGTGAAAACAGCCATGCAACAGCCCCTGTTCTCAAGACAGATGCATATTTGCATCCCATCATAAGGAAGATGTAGGTGATCCCTGTATGGCTTGCTCCATTTTTCTCAATGGTAACATCTCACAAAACTACAGTATAGTATCGTATTTGGATACAGACACTGATAGGATCCACTGGTCTTACTCGGATCCCACTTTTCTTGACTCATCTGCATAAGCTCTATAGACACTATCAGACATATAGATCCAAGTGCACAAACCACAGACAGGAAGTATCCCCCTTTTACCTTCCTCGTGAAATCATTCTCACTTCATTTGCCATACACATACCTCCCGCAACCACTGACACCCCAAGCTTCCAGCAGTCATGCATCGCGTCTCTATTTCGACAATTCTACTTTTTCAAACCTGTCATGTAAATGCCATCATTGCTTGTTCTTTGTACTGCTGAGCACTGGTCACCTGTATGGGGATTACTATTTGGTGGACCATGCACCTGTTGAAGGGCATCTGGGCTGATTCCAGTTTTCAATCATAATCAATTAAGCAGCCATGAAAAGTTGTGTGCACTACATTTTCATTGTTCTGGGATAAACACTGGGGACTGCAGCTTGTTGGGTCCTGTTGGTAGGTTCTAAAGTCCTGTCACACTGTTGTTTCTAATGGCCATGCTTATCTTCCATTTCCTACAATGATGCCAAAGTGACCCAGTGCCTCCCACCCCATCGACTTTGATGTTGTAAATATTTGGTAATGTTAGTCCTTCTGAGTAGTAGTGAGGTCACATTGTGAGCTTAATTTGCATTTTACTAATGACCAACAATGCTGAACAGCTTTTGATGTTTATTGGTCATCTGGACAGCTTTGTGGTCATAGGAATGTGTCCATTCATGTGGTCTATTTCCTGATGGGGATGGCTTTAGATACCTGTTGTCTAATTGCACAACAAATTCCCAACAAACTCATGCTGGCCTTTCTTCATAAGCAAATGTGCCCTGCCCCTCCCCCCAGCCCTCCAGAGCAAGAAAGAGCAAGCCATGGAGGAGTTGCCCTCCCTTTCCTTTTCTTTCTTGCTTGTGTATTAGCACAGAGAAAGTGCTAGAGCAAGCCTCAGTAGAGTAAGTTCAAACCCTAGCTCTGCCATATACCCATTACCCAACTCAGGCATTTTCTTCCTGTCTCTGACCTGTTTTCCCATCAGAGTAATGAAGGCAGTGAACCTCAGGCCTCTGACAACTGTGGGTCTTGTTTGTTTCTTGTCCCTGCCTTGGGCTTTACACATACTTGTGGAAGTATATTTTTAGTTGTGTTTAAAATAATTGTTTTTGTGCACTGTTGGGCAAGGAGTTGTCTAGGGCATTTTGTATTGTTTGCAGGTATTCGATTTCTGTGGGGGTTGTTTAATTGCTAATGATCTGCATGTGCTATCAGTAGAATATTTGAAAAGTGCTTAAAGAATAAAAACACCTGAGCTCAGAGGCTGGAGGGTCCACTGTCCAGGTTAACACTTGCCATGGCAGTGGTTCCCTCTGCTGATGTCTGACAAGGCTTCCATGTATGAAAATACCTCCATCTCTTCCTTGCTGAGCCCACAGAGTGGCTAACTGCTACACATACCCATTGGGCCAACATTCATACAGAAAGCAGGTCCTGGCTGCATTCTTGTGCTTGGCACTGCCCAGCACCAACCTCTCTCGTCTTGGTTAACAATATTGGCACTCCAGTTAGGCATCTCTCCTCCAACCCTGACACATCTCAACATCTGTCCTGATGCTGCAGTGGGAGCAGGCTCCATCCCCTGCCTGGAATTCCTCCATGGTCAGTCAGCAACAAAGAGTCAACCTTATGGTAAAATCAGAGTGTCTCAAGTCACCCTTGCTGGTGTCAACGTCTGAATTGTTCTGACCAGCTGAAGTCCAGGGTGGGAGCAAGAATAGCACTTTCCTAGGCTAAGGAGATAGCATGGTGAGTTAAGTGCTTGCCCTGAAAATGTGACAACCTGAATTCAGATCCTTAGAACCCCCATAAAGCTGGAAGCTGTAGCACACAGCTGTAATCTCAGCACTCCTAAGAGGAGATTTGAGATAGAGTCCAGAGACTCCCTGAGGGTTCACAGGAAGCTAGCATGCCACAGAAGCTGAGAATAAGAAATCCTGCCTAAGGCAATGTGGAAGGTAAGGCTGACTTCTGACCTCTTATGTGTGTGATGTGGCATGTGCGGGTCTACACACAGACACACACACACACACACACACACACACACACACACACACTAAATACACTCACAAGGTTAAAAAAGAAAAATAATCTCATTCCAACAGGGAACAGGAACTAGAGAGAACACCCCCTCCTAAATAATTGGCAGGCATCTGAGGTGACAATAGGAGATTACTACTAATGTAGAGATGGGGGGTGAAGGGTAATGGCTGAGTCTCAGTCCATTCATCTGAGGCTATAGGATCAAGATTATTCCTTCTACCATGAGTTAGAACAGTTATCCTGAGTAAGACTTGTTTTCTGATATTTGTACTTTTTTTAAAAAAAAGCTCAAGTGTATCCAGATGCCCCCCACAACTCCTTACCACTTGGGTAACTCCAGGACACCATCCAGTCTCCAGGTTCAGGGCTTCTGCCTTTCGAAGGGCTGCCAAGCACATAAAGTGTAGGCTGTACCACCCTTTCTCCTATGGTTGACAATAAATATTACCTGAGAACCTATAGTCTCTATATCCTGCCTCCCACTATAACTACCATGTGCCTGCAAGGTACAAATCGGGGAGATACCTCTGCTTCATACAAAGTATCCCCCCCCGAGGGGACATCTGGAGGGTCTCACAGACCAGTGCTGTGTGCAGTCAGATGGACAACGATGACCCAGCTGTGTGACCAGCACCACCACCACATACCCAGGCTTTTCCTGAAGGTGCATTCACTGATCAAGTGTTCTGTTCTCTCCATCCAGGCTCAGGAATGCTGTCCGTGATGACTACAGTGACAAGTCCACCCTGAATACTTGTCCTCTGAGGCCTCTGAGGACTTTTCTCATCACTTAGCAGCTATGACTCATTTATTTCTCTGTCCCACTTTTCAGTCACTGAACCGGAGAGCCATGAACCACTCAACCTGCCAGCAGTAAACAGTATAACCTGCATTGTAACCAGAGTCTAGCACCTGCTTGCTGGGTTAATTAACTAGAGTATGCTAGTCCATGCAATGGGAGCATGTCTCACCTACCTTATTTACACGTGCCTATCAAGGCACATGTGTGGTTTGAGTGCTAGCTCAGTATCTAGAGCAATTCTAGAACTCATTGTGTGTTTCCAGTCTTTCCGTCTACTCACTTGCCAAGACATATAATCTTAGCAACTGAGGCTAGTGAAGGAGAGACAAGGACTGGACCATGGGGCTCTTAGGCTATGACAGCTGACCGCCGGGATGGTCTAGTGACACAGCCAGTCTTTTTCTGTAAGATGGTGTTGACGTGTTTTGCTTTAATTTCTGACAATGCCCTCCCTTTCCAGTGTCTGCTTGGCCCTGGAGCTCTGTCCTAGTTAGTACCATGTCCCAACCTCCAAACTAACAAGCAGGCCCCCTGAAAGGTCAGCTCAGTGCATCCTGAATCTACACACTCCCCCCAATGACATTTCTCAAGGGAAAGTTTCCTTTGAAAACTAGACTAGTGTTTTCTGTGAAAGGACTAAGGGTGATTTGCTCCTGGGAGCCTCCAGGGCCAATGCACAGACAAGCAGGCAGTATCTTTTATTCAAGTGAAATGAAGTTTCTCTTTGCATCCAGCCCAGGGTTTCATCACAGTCTGTCACAATGAGGGGGCCTATTGCTTTGTCCCCTAAACCTACAGGATCCTGAATGATAGACTCCACAATCAAGGACACCAAAGTCTCAAGGCACTACTGTTGGCCAGGCACAGAATGAAGTGAGGGGACTTAACTGAAAACACATCCCCTGTTCTCATGGTCCTCACAGTCTGGAGGGAAGAGGGACAAGAAGAGAGCATTGAATCATGGGAAAGCATACTGTAGAGTAGGAAGCACAGGAGCCATCTCCAACTTGGCAGGTCCTAGATGTGGGGGGAGGATGCTTTCTGGAAGAAGCAGTATCTAAGATGAGAGCCAAGTGATGAGTGGGATTAGGCAGAGGGTGGGAGAACAGTAGTAAAAGAGAGTTTCTTCTAGAGTTCCAAAGGCAAGAGGCATATTGTAAAAACCTCTGCTGGTGAATGCCTGGTTGATACTGGGCAAAAGCTGGCAAAGAAGAAGCCAAGGATCCAATCTGAGAGACAAATAGCACACTTGGAGAATGTTGGGTGTCACTAATATCTCATAGGATCAACTTTAGAATATCACCTCTGTACACAAGGTAGAAAGTGGATTGTGAGGAGCCAGCATGGGACACCAGGGAAAGGTTAACAAGCTCATGTTCTTAACAAAGATCAGCAAGAAATCTTCTTTGGCATCTAAGGACAAGAAAGAAGGGTCTATGGCCCCAGAGTTGTGACTACTGTGCTCGGTCTCCAGACACTGGCCTGGAGAGGGATGTCAGAATCCAGGGAAGAGAAGCTGTTGCTTTTTGGGACCCAAATTTGGCAACAGTGGCTATTCTCCAAATGGAATCCTGAAAGCAGCAATGGATTACTGAGACAGAAAAGACAATGCATCCCAATGCTACAAGGGAAGACCCTCACAAGAAGCATCTAGAAGGGAGACCATGCCAAATGACAGTACTCTCTACACTGAACATACTCAGCATGGTGGCAGGGCTACTGGACACAGAGCTCTGTGTCCAGACTGCCCCTAGATCTTCAGGAAAGGTTGAACATAACACACAGAGGCAGGAGGACATTACCACTCCCAGAGGTCAAGTGTGTGCTCACTCTGCCATGCTCCATCAATGTCCTTGCCATCACTGTGGTTCACCAGAACTACTTTTGTTTATTATCCTGTGTTAGGGGGAGAGGAGTGATCTCATTAAAAATAAATGAGTGGAGAAACCAGAAGAGAAATAAATGATTCATCTCTCCCAAAGAACATTCAGTCTCACACTTGACATATGAGTCAGGTGCAGAAAATGGAAGTGGACTATTTGATCATGTCCCAATATTCAGAGGCTTACTGTGGTGTTAGTGACGTGGGTTACTAACTTCCTTTTGCCTTCTAGATTATTGATCTTGGAGATTGTAACTCAAGTCTTAGACATCTCACTAGAAGTAGGATGACTTTAAGATCTGGAAGAGTGAAATTTCTAGAAACCACATTCTAAAAACCACCGAAATTGGATCCAGCTTGTCCATTGCAGTTAAACAGAGTGGCCTCAGGTGAGTTAGTAGTTTTGGGCATCAGGTTTTCCAGATGGTGAACAGGAGAATCATCACTATTGAAAGTTTGAGCCAGATGTAATATCTCACCTGAATTCCAATAACTTGGGTGGTGTAGTCAGGAAAATCATGAGTTCTAGGCCAGCCTGGACTACAGTGAGAGACTGTTTTTAAAATAAACAAAAGCAAACAAGCAAGGAAACAAATATCTATGATTTTATGAGTGAGTTTTCTTAAGAAATTAAACAAAATGATGTCATAAAAGGCACACAGGATGGAGCAGGTACAACAGCTGTGATCATTTAGATAACTGACTAATGCTTTGGGAGAACTGTGAGTCTCTGTTATGTTTCCAGTCTGTATGAGGCCCTCAGGCTGAAGTTGAAAAGTGGAGACACCCTCTCCAAAAGGATGTCACACATTGTCCCATCCTCCCAGGATGCTGTAACAAAATACTACAGACTGGGTTAATTACACACGGGCATTTATTTATTTGCCATTCTGAGGGCTGAAAGTCTAAGATCTGTGTGCCAGTTTAGACAGTGTTTTCCAAGTCCTCTGTTGGCCTGTGCTCAGCTGTCAACCTGCTGTGAACCCAAGTGACTTCATGTTTGTGTGGGCAAAGGACAATGCCTTTGCTTAGAAGGGCAGCTATACTATTGGACCCCACCTTTATGATATCATTTAACTTAATCATTTCTTTAGAAACTCCAGCTCTTTATAAAGATGTACTGTCAGGTCTCCTGTGCATGAAATGAGAAGGGACAGAAATATTCTGTCTGTAACACCCAGTTTGGGCTGGATGATGGGATTAGCTGAGTCAAGAGGTCTACCTGCCCAACCCCCAGCCATTGTCCTGAGATCACTCCAGAAAACAAGCCCCATCTCCTTACTGCAGAGAGACTCGTAATATTGAAATTGCTCCCCCTAATCTTTATGCGATTGCCTTCTCCCTGATAGAAATATTGCCTCTTGCTGAGTATTTATTGTCCGCTTCTCTAGAAAGTATTGACTTTATGTAACAGTTTGATATACATCAAATCCTTTACAGATTTAATAAACTCCTCTGGTCAGCCTTCTGTTGTGAACACAATGAGATTTATGGTCATCTTGGTGTAAAATCCTTTTTCCTTGAAATTTTCTACTTCCAGATATCAAAAGATAAGAAGGGGAACATCCATCATTTTGGAAATCGTCCCCCATGTCTGCTGCTGGGTATTAGTCAGAAATGACTGGTGGTTAAAGTCCTAAAATGTGACAAACGCTTCACTGCCAAGCAGCTGGGAAAAGAGGAGAACCTTTAAATCCCTCCCTTCCCTCCAGAAAGGGGTTTCCTTTGCAATTAATCACAGGAGCCATTGGAACAGAGAGCAGCCTAATTTGAGTTGGATGCATAACCTCAACAGGACTTGACTAAAAGGTTAGGGAATTGACTCAGTTCAGGATCCATTTAGCAAACACTATTTTGACCTGGTAAACCATGAGCCACTGGGCAGGAAATAGGGAGTGCAGAAAGTCAGGAATGTCCACTAGCTTTCCTAGAGGCTTCTAGCTCCTTCTATATTGCTCTTGGTATACATAGTAGACTCACTTTGTCTGTAGTTTCACTTTGCATTATTTGAATTAGGTGTTGTCAACCATAGCCTCCAAATTGAAAGTTCAGAGTGTCCACACTGTATATACTACCCACCCATGAGTAACTTAGTATCCATTGTGCTGTCAGATTGACTGTCATGGCCTCAAAGTACTTGTGTTCAACTCACTCTTACAAAGTAATCTAATGTGCATAATTTACATCACTTCGTTTCATCATATAGACATTGTTTCATCTCATATCACCCCAAGGTAAAGAAGAGTGTGCAGTACCACAAGATATTTTGTATGAGAAATAGGACACATTTATATAATTTTTATTATGACATATTGCAATTTTTAATATTGTCTTATTTGTTGTTACCCTTTTAATGCATCTAATTTATAACTTTACCTTATGATATGCATTCATAGGAAAACCCTCTACACAGAGGATTTGAAGTTGGGTACATTCTCTGGGAATCTTAGAAATAAGGACCTGCCAATAAAGTAGGACTGCTCTAAGTACTTGGTTGTGTCCCTGTTAGAGTAGACTTAATACAAGCAGAATCATCCTTCCCCCAGCGGTCACCAGGGCGCTTGCCAAATGAAAACTGCTAGAACAAATCTGCCTGAGGTTATAAAGACTCAGTCAGGGTCAGGAAGGCCTTCTAGGTAGCTACTGAAACATATTAGGATTTCCAATTCTCCCTGATCTCAGAAGGAAGTTTCTGAGCAGAAATGTAATCTGAACAAGTAGGTAGAGGCGGGCAGGGAGCAGGCTCTCAAATGTTCTAGGTGTTTCTCTAAAGAACTTATGGGAAAGTGGTGAAGAAACAGGAAAGAGATTTATGGAGTCTCGAAGCCTCCTGTTAAAATTAAGTGTGGTGAGGAGAGTGGGTTTCCACATTTAATTGTCTTTCTCACAGTAGTGGTGTGTCAGTCTTTCCTAAGAGCCTATTAATTCTGTAATTTAGTGTGCTGAGAGCAGAGGGATCAGTGGAGCCAGTGTGGGTTTTCTCTTTCTTTTTTTCTCTCCTCATTGACTAGCTGTCATCTGGCATGAATGTTAGGGTAGCTTTCTCCTTGAACATTCTAAATATCCCCAAATTAAAAAGTTTTTACAGTCAGTTTAATGAAAAAGAAAGAAAAAAACCTGCTTGCACATCAGTCAGCAGAAATGGGGTCCATGACACCGTATGTTATGATTTTAATTATAGCTAAAAATAACCAGGTTTATTGTATGGGCCCCATGGAAGCCAAGTCCTGAAGAGAGAGAGGAGTCAAGTGGCTCTACTGGGAGGTGCTAGTGGCTTTGAAATAAAAAAGGATGATTTATGCATGTGGCCCCCAAATCTGCTGAGCGGTGCAAGGGTGTAATTTTGATAAATGGCTGGTTTGCCTTGCGCTGGCTCTTTCCCCTATCAAAGACATCAGTACAGATCTGTCTTGTCCTTTGTTTAATTAGGACCTCCAGCTGGACAGACACCTTTAGGAAAGGGTACTCAGCGTCCCAGAGAGATTCAGAGGCACCTGGCCTCCAGTGCAGCAGACAAGGCTACAGCGTCCTAAGAAAATCCAAAAGCTGCTGAAACCCTGAACTTGCACACTTGAACTTTTTCTCCTTGCAAAGGCCTCTCCTGTGTGTATTGCACCCTTATCTCATTGTTCTGGTATAGCACAGATCTTCTGAGGCAGAGACGGTGCAGGTATGCAGAGAAGCGCATGCAGCCTTGCCTCTACCATTGGATGCAGACAAAGGTGTATAATTTACTGTGTGAATAGCTAACAAATTGCTCCAACCCACCAAATCCTTCATGGCTTGGTCCTAGAAACCTGGAAACTTGATCCTGGGTGTCGAAATGAAGAAAGGACAGACATATATATATAGAGAGAAGCTGGGATCAGCTGTACTCATTCTAATGGAGCAGCAACAGTCACAAGAACCCAGACCCCTGGGCTTTATTATATACAGCATAGGGGGTAGGGTTAGCTAGGCTGGGTAGGAGGTCCCTGTAGGGAAGCAGTCTCAGGTTGCTATCAGCACGGAGGGGAAGCTGCAGTGGCTAGTTTTTGCACACACTACCAACATTGGCATTCAAACTAGATGAAAGCTTTGCCACCCCTCTGAACCTCATCTAGAGAAGTTTATGCCACACCCATGGGCCTGAGGCCTTGGGGTACTTGACAGGGCCATGTCTATGTCAATAACACACTGGGGACTTCATCCTCTCTTTACATATTCACTCAAGGCTTCCTTCACTCTCCACAAGATCCCATTGTTTGAACAGACCATCCTTTTGACATCAATACATCCTTTTGACTTCTTTTATGGTAGAGAAGATGTCCTTACAATCTTGACTCTGTCCCTACTTAGTCTATCTAAAACTACAGTCTGCAAATATTAAACAGGAAGTTCCAGGAATAAACAACGCATACTTTTTAAACTGCCTTATGATATCTCACATCGCCCTGCTCCAACCCACCAAAACATAAGTCTTCACTTTGTCCAGCATATCGACCTTGTATACGCTATCCACTCTTTACTACCTTGGTAGCTAACTCAGCTATCGGATTTCCTATGACTTATAGCCACGCTTATATACTCGGTGCAATTCCAGGCTTCAGTCAGGAGCTCTTGGGGCTCTTGGAACACAGCCCTACCTCAAAGGTGGGGAACTATTGAATTGCGTATTTTAATAAAGTGATTTTATTTTAATAATGAATGAAAGTTGGTCAACTAAGGCAATCCTAGTGTGTCCCCAAAACAATGTCTTTGTAGCACTGAGGAAAGCACACCCACATACTCAAAAATATACATATTTTTGTATACATATATACACACATACAATATACACATACAAAAAAAATAAGGAAATCTTCGTAGTTTCTGAAGCAGGGCTTCTCAGAGAAGTAAGAATGTAGGCAGTGTAACAGCAGCAGGTGAGGCTGCGCACCCGGGCCTCTAGAGGGCTGCAGTTTCTGAGAACTAGAAACCACTTCCTGTGGACTTGAGGTAACACCAGGAACTTCTGGCCTGATGGAATTGAGTGCTAAAGATCAGGGCCTAGAGACATGACAGAGGCTGCCAGGGGCTCCTCACTGAAGGCCTGCTCAGCTCAGGACCCAGCATGTGAGGTCTCAATGGGGAGGCAGCAAGCAGCTGAGGAGGGCAGTCAGCATGACAACCTAGGGAGAACAGAAGTTCGCATGCATTTGAGAGACTATGGATCAGATAGGACATTCTGCAGAGGACTGCAGAACAGGTATGCAAGAGACTTGAAGATGTTGGGAAGGGAATGGCAGCCTGGCCAAAAGAACTGACATGGCAGAGCAGAAAGGAAGCAGGGTCAGCCATTCCTGAAGGATCAACAGAGGTAACTAAGGGCAGGTGCCTCAACAACGCACAAGATGCAAGAATGCCGGAATTGAAACAAGGTGGAGTCCACAGACCCAAAAATTCTACCAAGAGCTGAGTGGGATAAGTGAAAAAAATCCACGTCTAGACCCACGGTGATAAGACTCTAGAACCTGAAGGGACAAGAGGGAAGCTGAAGGATCAAGAGAGCTGTTAGGAGGGAGGAAGGGGGCAGCTCTCTCCTCAAGAGCATGCAGCAGGGGACAATGTGTGAGACCTGCAGCCTGAGGCCACTGATACTCTATCCAGTTGGGTGTGTTGTCTAAGTATGTCGGGTAGCCTGGGTTTTCTCCCTGCCAAAGTAGGGTGCCATGAGTACCTCCCACGAAGATTAAGGACTCAATCTACCTGAAGCCCTTGGGACAATATCTCCCACCATTAAGTGAGAATGAGAAACATTAGCTTTATCATACTGTGTATGCATATGTATGTGCATGTGAATATGTGCTCAGTATGTCTGTGGAAGCCAGTGAACAACCCCCCCCGGGTTCCTTCCTCACAAATGGCATCTATCTCCTTTTGAGACAGGGCCTCTCATTGTTCCTGGTGCTTGCCGGTTAAACTAGTTGGTCAGTGTGCCCTGGGATCCTCTGGTCTCCGCATCCCAGTGCTGGGATTATAAGCATGCTCCACCATGCCCAGCATTTTAATGTAGGTTCTGCACATTGAACTCAGCTCTCATGCTTTCTTTGCAAGCATGGTATCTGCTGAACTATCTCCCCAGGTCAGGAAATGATATCTTACTTTTTTAGCTTCATTTATCATTCACATCGTTGTCAAACTTCTCCTGTGCAACATTTGAAGTCAAAAACGGAGTCAGTTCAACTCCTGTCTAGGAGTTGGGACAGTTTTTTTGTCTGGAAGGAGAAGAGAACAGGGTGTATTTGTGGCTTATGAGTTGGACTTTCATACAACATTTCATTTAATCTTTGCAACACCTTGAAATGAATCATTGGACCATCATCACTCAGAAGAACAAACCTGGATGATGAGAAGCTAATGGGTTTCCCCAAAGTCCTTTAGTGAGGAAATGATGGGGCTCTCTGACCCCAGACCTATGTTCCTGATAGTCTGGTGTGAAGGCAGAGGCTATGGAGAGACAAGAGTCTTGGACTTGAGTCTGGTCTCTGAGTTTCTACTTCAGAAACAATTCCTCTGGCCTCAGAAAATGGAGTGCTACCTTCGAGCAGGAAGGAAATAAACCATTGTGATTTCTTCTAACAGCTTCAATAACCAACATGACATTGTGAAGGACGTGCCAATATTTGTAATCTCCCCTGACAAGTTGTTAAGTATTTATAGAAACATTTTCCCCTGGCCCTGTTAAGGAAAGTACTGTATCTAATTTCCTCTGGAGACATGTGCTGGGGAAAATCAGAAGGATGATCTGTCATCATAAATAGCAATAAATAGTCACCCTGAAAGACTTGCTTGTTTAGCAAGGTTGCTTGAATATTAACATCTCTCTTTAATCTTGTCTCCATGGGAATAAGTTCACGACTGGGGCATGTGCTGAACTCCAGGTAAGAGGGGCTTTCAAGGCTGGGCAGATGGAGGGAGGGTGGTAACTTCTGAAGTCTGGATCTGGGGAAACCAAGGCAGGGGAATGGGAGGAAGAGAAGATGAATCTCCAAATTCTAGGGAACAAGGAAAAGCATGGTTGTGAAAAAAGATCACACTGAAAGTGAAAGCTACAAGATGTAGGCTTTAGGTTTTCTCTTCCACTGGTGGTTCCATTCCTCTTCCTGGGACACACTCAGTCACTCTTCCTCATCTGTAAAATGGGATAAGAGGCTAAGATGGAGGCTCTATTTGCTCTCTAATTCTATACAAAAATCCTAGAAAGAACTGATAGCACCAGATCCTTCTTGATGATTACTGCATGTCAATGTCCCAGCACAGAAACAAGCGGCTGAAACCCACCTTCTCCCTCCTCTGCAAATACCTTTGAGCAAATGGCTTTTCTTAGGGAAGTTCTGTACCAGGCCAGATTTTTAAATTTGTGTTAACCAAGTTATACCTTAAAAACAGTCCTGCATGAGCCTTCCCAATGTGGAGAGACTCTGAAGCTGGGGACTTAGCAGAACAGTTAGTGAGAACAAGAAGATTCTTGCAAATGAGCTTGGTTTGCAAATCTCTGCAGGACTGAATTGGTGAGCTAAGATTCATCCTCATGTCAGTGATCCTAAGGGGAACCAACCTCAGCTCCATCGATGGAGCAAACTGATGACATTAGCAATGCCCAGAAGTTAAATGAGCAATTTGGTGTATAATGAGCTTGCCATCACTTGTGCTATACAAACAAGGGTTTGCTGGTTGCCTATTGGTGACATTGAAGGTGAAATCCCAAGCTCAGGTAGAGGGAAATATTGAACTAATTTTCTGTAAAAAAAACAAAACAAAACAAAAACAAAAGCAAAAAAAAAGCAACAACTTTTAAATTATAGACTTTGATTTTATTTCTCATTTTCTGACAATTTTTAGATTTCTCTAGCTGTTTTCTGATACCCTAAGATACCAACAAGAAGACAGTAGTCCTGCCCCAACAGGAAAAGGAGCATCATCGGGGTATGCTGTCCTGGATACCCTCTTTGTTTCTCACAGGTTCCAACTTTTGTGCTTATTAACATATATTAAGCAACAAAGCAAAGAACCCAGAGGAACTAAAGAGCTCAGGAATCAGAATCTTGAGCTAAATTATCATTTATTCTAGATTGCATTTTGGAAGATTTCAGTCCATGGTCAGTTTGCTCCATGGTTTTTGAGACTGCGGTGAGACATAGTGCAACATGGCCAGATCCTGCGAAGAAAAAGTCATTTGCTCTTGGTGTCCGGGAAGCTAAAGAGCAAGGAAGGGCTGGGGTCCCATTGTCCTCTGCCTGGGCATACTCACAGTGACTCAGATCCCTCTCACTCAGCCCAACTCTTAAAGGTTCCACCACATCCCAGTAGCACCATGGGCTTGGATCTCACCCATGGGTCATGAATCTTGGGAAGACTTTAATCAGACCTCATCAAGCAGCCAAAGGACAGAGCGAGAAGGAAGCAAAAGAGCTCTGCAGGGCCCTGCACATCGGAAGCCATTATGGTCCAAGTGTAAGCTTGTAACTGGCTCTCTATCTCTGAAGGGCTAGGTAGTAAATACTTTAGGCTTTGCAAGCCGTGTGGTTCCGTTGCAGCTCAAAACTAGCCAGTAATAGTGTACAAGTGAATATATGTAACTGTGTTCCAATATAATTTTATTTATGAAAACAGGCTTCAAGGGCTAGGGAAATGCTCCGGTGGGTATGTACTTGCTGTGCAAGCATGGGGATGTGAGTTTGGAACCCCAGCACCCATGGAAAAGCCAGGTATGACAACACATGTCTATGACCCCAGTTTGGAGAAGTGGGTAGGCAGATCTTAGTGGATTATTGACCAAACAGCATAGCCAAATCGGCAAGCTCTAGGTTCCATGAAAGACCTGGCTTAGAGAATGATAGAAGAAGACACCTAATGTCAACCTCTGGCTTCCACACATTCACACACACACACACACACACATACACACACACACACACACACACACCCCAAAAGGAAACAACAGGCTACAAGCCAAGTCTGGCCCATAAGCAGTAGGTAACCAAGCCACTGCTGTCAATTGTGAGCAAACATTCAATTCCTTGGTGTCTGCTCACCTCTGAGCACAAGCTTTAATGATTCCTCTAAAATCTTTATATTCATGATGTGTACACTGACCAGTAAGAGTTTTTCATACACTCAAATTAAAATCACCAAACTAATTGATTCTCAAAGTGAGAAATAATTCTAATAAGAATTACCCTGTGAGCCCAGCTAGAATTACTGTACATTAATGCGAGAAGAAATAATAGCCCTGTTTCATTCTGTAAATGTTCTAATTTAATGTCACCTAAAAGGTACATAAAGCAGTCTTCAATTTCCTCTTCCCATGAATCTGAAGTCAGCCCTTCCCTATTCATCTATTCTGCAAAAATGATATTGAATTCTTGCTATAAATTAGTCTTTGTGCTAGGTGCTCAATATACAATGGAGTGCCTGAAATATGAAGCCTAGAGAAGGGCATGGGCATTAACGCTACAGCATTACAGACATATACATGTAGAATCCATGCGGCTCCGGGATGGTGGTGAAGTTAAGAGATGCAGCTACCTCCTCCAGGATGTATCTGGAAAAACTCCACGGAAAAAGACTCTGTAAAGTGAGTTCACTGAGAATCAGGAAAAGACAGGCATTTCAGGATAGGAAGTGTGGGGTATGAGACTACAGGGTATGGCTGGGAACACCGAAGAGCTCAGCCAGGCTGAGGAAAACCATGAACAAAAAGTAGAAGAAACAAAGATAGGGCCTCCAGGAGGGGTCTAAATCATAAGACTGTACCCAGAACTCAGGCTTTTCTAGCACCCAGGAGGGTCCTGGGGGGTGGTCACTTGCTTTCACCTAGGTTTGCGTCTGTACAGGTCTATGAATCTGGGGTTCTTTGAGAGTGCAAAAAACAAGAACAGCCAAGAGGAGGATGTTTTTGAAAGCCCCAGAAAGCATGGGGAAGGCCTGAGCCAAAGCCACACACAGGAGGCAGGAGGATACTCAGGATCTCTTGAGCAGAAGCAGCAGCATGAACGGTTCTGAGCTTTCACCTCTTCCCTCCACACCCTTTGCCTTTTTGTATGATCCCTGAGGAAAACAGAGTATCAGCAGCAAGTAAGTAAGAAAGTCAGTGAAAGCAGTGAAAGCAGACTGAGACCAGAGTACACAACTAAGGACTGTGAGCATTCCTGATTCCTCCTCATGCATACCAGCACTAGGCACATCAGTGTCCTACAAGAGAACCTGCTTCCTGCACATGTGCTAAGTCAGCTATCACTTCAAATGCTCAGCTGACAATGCCATTGCCTGTATATCCTCACTTATAAAAGTCATCTCCCAGGGGCGGGCCATAAGAGAGAGGCACTAAGAGTCATCAGTCTGGCCCTTGTCACCAACCTTCTACTGTGTCCATTAAGGAGCACCAAGGGAGAGAGGATCTCCTGGTCCAGCCACTGTCACTGGACTTTGCCGTGCTGTGGCACTGGGTTCCTTGGCAAGGTTTTCAGTCTATCCCACTTTACCAACCTATGGTGGTTTGAATATGAATGGCCCTCATAAACTTATATATTTGAATGTCTGATCTATCTGCTTAGTCCGGCCATCACTAGGCATTTGACCTTATTAGTAAATTTATCTCCATCTTACTAAGTTACGATAAACTCATCTTAGTAGCCATCTCAGTGTCCTCTTTGGTCTTTGGACAGTCTATCTTTTTATCTTCACAGTTCCTCTCACCAAATGGACAAAGTTCAGAGTCCACCATGGAGTTTACTCGACTAGCAGAGTGCAAGAGGCATACATCCTGCTGCTGCAAGCTGAAGCCTTGGGAGATTGTGTTTCTATTGCCTAGGAAGGAGGAGGAAAGACCCATAGAACAGAACTACCCAGCTGTGCCAGCATAGCTCCCTCAACTTTCAGAAATAACTAGGATGGTTGTCTTAGTCCATTGGCTTTATGACAATCATCTGCTACAGTAACCAAGGCTATAGGAATGGACAAGAGGAGAGAGTTATCAGTCACTGATAGACAGGCTTATGTATGGGTAGATGGAGATTCCATTAACCAGAATATGAAGTATAGGGAGAGGAAACAGGGATGGCACAGGGGGATTCCAAGTTT
Source organism: Cricetomys ansorgei (assembly GCA_026225945.1). Classification (NCBI taxonomy): domain Eukaryota; kingdom Metazoa; phylum Chordata; class Mammalia; order Rodentia; family Nesomyidae; genus Cricetomys; species Cricetomys ansorgei. Next base: position 2,183,585 of record JAMJFZ010001899.1, read on the forward strand.
AGTCTTGACTTGGCTGAGTGTATGAGGTGAGGAAGATGTTCAGCAGTCAGAGGTAGGATATCTTTAGAAATCATCTCCTGGCTATCTAGTCTCTAGTTCCTGATCTGCCTTGCAGTATCAGGCATGGGTTCTCCCCCTTGCCATAGAGTTCTGCCCTTCCATTGTCCCAGAAGATACTGTAGGGAGGATAGGTTATAGATCAAAGGTTTTGTGACTAGGAAGGTGTCCCAGTCCCACCACTGGAAGCCTTGCCTGGTTATAGGAGCTAGCCTGTTCAGGCTCCCTATCCCCCACTACCAGAGGTCCTTGTTAGGGTCTCCCTTGTAGATTCCAGTGAGTTTCCCCTGCACTAAGTCTGGATCACCCCTTTATGTCCTCCAATTCCAGTCATCTCTCTACATATTCTCCTCCTCCATCCTCCTCCCCGTAACTGACCCCTTCTGTTCCCATTCCCACCCTCCCCGAGCCCGCATACACCATCTGTTCTATTTCCCCTTTTTCAGGGAGATCCCAGTGTCCCCACTGTGGCCCTCCTTGTTGCATAGTCTCTTTGGGTCTGTGGATTGTAGTACCTATGTCTTTTGCTTAACAGTTAATATTCACATATAAGTGAGCACATGAAATGTCTGTCTTTCTAGGACTAGATTACCTCACTCAGGATAATTTTTTTCTAGTTCTATCCGTTTGCTTGAAAAATTCACAAAAGTCATTTTTAATAGCTGAGTAATACTCCATTGTGTAAATGTACCGCAATTCTTATCTATTACTTTTAATTATTTTAACTTTAATCTATTATTTTCTATCTACTCTGTTATTCTTTATCTATTCTTCAGTTGAGGGGCATCTAGGTTGTTTCCAGTTTCTGGCTATTATAAATAAAACTGCTATGAACACAGTTGAGCAAGTGTCCTTGTGGTAGGATAGAACATTCTTTGGGTATATGCCTAGGACTGGTGTAGCTGGGTCTTGAGATAGGTGGATTTCCAATTTCTTGAAATTGCCATATTGATTTCCACAGTGGCTGTACAAGTTTTCACTCCCACCAGCAATTCAGTGGTGCTCCCCTTGCTCCACATTCTCACCAGGATGAGCCGTCCTTTGTAACACACACCAAGCTCTAGTGTAAGCAATCTACACTGACATTTGAAAGCGATTTTTATGTGTTTTTGAGACATGCTCTCACTATGTTGCTCAGGCTGGCCTTGAACTCACTGTGGAATCTAGACTGGCTTCTAATTGTGATTTTTCCACCTCCACACTGCTAGGATTACAGGCATGTGCCATGATGCCTGGCATCATCATCATCATCATCATCATCATCATCATCATCATAAATAATAATAATAATAATAATAATAATCATAATAATTTTTAAATGGACAAGTTTCAAAGGACAACATTATAGAGACAAATAGATTATATGCTTCTCTGTATTTCCTGGCCTCTGTGCTCTAATGCAGAGCCACTGTTTTGTGCTAGAGGTCTAGTCATTATTCTCGACTTGTGGCTCCCAGACCACTGTTGAGGTTTGAGACCATGGAGCATTCACTGTATGCAGCAAGATGCTTCTAGACGGCAAGCACGAGCTCTGCCTCTCGTAGCTCCTACTTCTTTTGTAAAGATACAATTCTTTCAAATGTACATGGAGCTTACAATTAATATACTAGGAAGTTCGTTAAAAGTGAAATTGTATTTGAGTAGTGAAGATGGTTATATACTAATTCTTTGCAATGAAATAAAGTGACTTTCAAAAATCTACAATAGACCAGGAAAGCAATGTGAAGAGATACACACACATCAGAAATGTGTTGAAGAATGCAATAGGATTTGATCCCAGAAGAAACAAATCAGAAGAAAACTTTGAGAAGCAAAGACCACACTGAAGTGATTCCAGAGAGCTCCAAACTCCAGAGGCATTAGAAGAAGAATCTGGTCATCTAGGAACAGGTAAACTGCTCAGGCATGGTGGCACAGATCTGTAATCCCAGCACACAGAGGACAAGAGCAGAGGATCTAGAGAGGCTAGCCTGGGCTACAAAGAGCATTCCAGACCAGTCTGGGCTACAGACTGACTCACAAAACTAAAAGAGTAAAATGAAGAAAAGAAAAGAAAAGAAAAGAAAAGAAAAGAAAAGAAAAGAAAAGAAAAGAAAAGAAAAGAAAAGAAAAAATAAGACAAGGTGAATCATGGAGAAGCAATGAGGAAAGCCACTGACCAGTCGCTTCCTGTGCCCTCAGACAACAGTGAAGCTGTGGCTGTGCCACACTGAGCCCACGGAGGACCCTGGACTGTTCAGAAAAGTGAGAACCCAAGCTTCCCTGGGAAGTCCTTCCCTGCCTCATCTCAACAAAGGCCGGCAAGGGAAACACTAAGGCAGACTGTCCCAGTTGTGAGGACACCTGAGAGACTCACCAAGCAGTTGAAACTAACACCAAAAAGAGGAATGAGACCCGAGGTTCTGATGTGGTAAAAGTCCAAAGGCACACAAAACAGGCAAGCACCATATTTCCACACAATAAATTAGATCTTCTGGAGATTAAAGTTTAAATCATTAATAAAAGAAACATCTCATCAGCAGTCAGGCCCAAGACCGGCGACCATGACCCTGTGAGCTATACCATACTGCTTCTGGCTATGGCAGATGCCACTAAAAGGTAAATAAAATCACTCCAGCCAAAGCAGCCTCAAGATAATACATTAAAATATTTTCTTTTTGGACAGAGAATAAGAACATAACATGTGAAAGTAAAGGGGACCCAGAACATACACACATACATATACACACACATACACACACACAAAACACACACAACACACAAACATACATACATATACCCACACAACACACACACATGTACATATACACCTACACACATATACATACATACACACACATACACATACACGCACATATACATACATACACACACACATACACAATACACACTTACATACACACACATACACCCATACATACATATAGCACACACATGCATATATACACACATATATACATACACACATACATACATACATACACACACATATACACACACAAACACACACATATACATACACATATACACACAGACACATACATTCACACATACATGCACATACACACACACATACACACACAACACACACACATATATACATATACACATATACATACGTGCACACACACATAAACATACATACACATACACACACACAACATGATTAGCAAATCAAAGCTGCCTTTTGGTTTTGAAAAATCACAGCCAAATCTGTAAATCTCCAGTCACAGCAATGGGGAGCTAAGAGGAAGGGGCAAAACAAACAACATCAAAATGACAAAATCTTCCCAACTATACATATGAAAAGGTCTATTTAAGTATAAGTAGAGGGCCACACAACCAATGACACATAGGCAGCACAAATTGGACCTGATAGGTGAGAAAAGAAGACACAGAGGTGCATGGGTAGGGAAAGGTGGTGAATCCGGGAAGGGATGGAGAGGACATAGAGAAGATCAAATGCATTGTATCCAACTCTTAAAGAACTAATACAAAATTAAAATAAAGAATAAAATTTTAAAAAAAGAAAACCTTAGGGGCTGGAGACATGGCACAGATGTTAAGAGCATTGACTTCTCTTGCAGAGGACCTGGGTTTGATCCCCAGCACCAACATGACAGCCAGCAGTGGTCTCTAACTCCAGTCCTAGAGGATCTAACACCCTCTCTGGTCTCCATGGGCACTGCACTCAAGTGGTGACCAGACATGCATGTAGGCAAATAACCCACACACGCACACCCAAAAATAATGAAATGATTTTCAAGTTTTTTCAAGAATAAAGGAAAATCAATATTTTTATATAAAAGATTTTTAAATCTACATAAAACAAATGATTTCCCTGAGAAATCATTTAAATGGACATAAACAGAGGCAGAAATTCTAGATGGATTAATTGCAGAAGAAATTAAAGTAATAGTCAGTTAAACCCCAAAGAGACATAAACTTCCATGAGACAGTCATACCGATTATCTTGAATAAACAGAAAAATTCTTATATTTTGTTTTTGAGAAGGAGTTTCACTATGTAGCCTGAAATGATCTGGAACTCACTATGTAGCCTAGATTGGGCTCAAAGTTGTAGCAATCCTCCTGCCTTACCTTCTCAAGTGCTGGGATTTACAAGAATGTACTATAATGCCCAGATTTTTGTTGTTATTTTGAGACAGTGTCTCGCTCCATATTTCCAGCTGGCCTGGAACTCACTAAAATTGCTAGTCATATAAGAGATTCCAGAATATACAGAAAGGAAGCCATATTCAATCATAAAGTATCCATAACCATTAATACCAAAACTAAGTTAAAAGGACATCAAAGCAGTCTCACCTGCAAATCACCAAAGCAATCCTATCTGCTAATCACCAAAGCAGTCCTTACCTGCCAATCACCAAAGCAGTCCTTACCTGCCAATCACTACAGCAGTGCTGCCTGCTAATCACCAAAGCAGTGCTGCCTGCCAATCACTAAAGCAATGCTGCCTGCCAGTCACCAAACAGTGCTGCCTGCCAATCACTAAAGCAGTGCTGCCTGCCAATCACTAAAGCAGTGCTGCCTGCCAATCACTAAAGCAGTGCTGCCTGCCAATCACTAAAGCAGTGCTGCCTGCCAGTCACTAAAGCAGTGCTGCCTGCCAGTCACTACAGCAGTGCTGCCTGCTAATCACCAAAGCAGTGCTACCTACCAATCATTAAAGCAGTGCTGCCTGCTAATCACTACAGCAGTGCTACCTGCCAATCATCAAAGCAGTGCTATCTGCCAGTCACCAAAGCAGTCCTTCTGCCAATCACTAAAGCAGTGCTACCTGCCAACCTCACTTAGGTTCTTAAATGTTTCACAGTTTACAAATTTAAATAGCAAATTAACATATCAAGTGTACTAAATATTGCTATATTGAAACATCAGTATATTATCACCAAGAAGAATTTTGCTTAGAAATCAGTTATTACAAATCATCATATTAATAAAAATGTAAGATTCTCTCAATTGAAGATGGAAACAAATTTGCCCAAATTCAACATTTTATATCCCTCAGTACACTGAGAATAAAAGAAAACCTTTTTAATCTTACAAACCCATCTGTCACTAAAGTGACAAACATAGCTAATGGTGAAAACACATAAAATGTTGGATACCAAAATAGAAATTCTTCAAAGTCTGAGGATGCTGCCGTTACCATGATTGCTGTGCTGGAGGGTTAGTCACTGAAGAAGAAAGAAATTAAATAGGTGCGTAATTATCAAGAAGGAAGAGGGAGGTTCGCCAGCATTTTGAATCATCCGTTCCCTTCTCTTGAAAATTAGGGAGAATCAAAAGAAAAAGGATTTCACTTAATTAGAAAGTTTAAATTTGCTAACCAGAAATAAACAAACAACTGGGGAAAAACACAGAAATAGGACTGCATTTGGTGCCTTCTAGCTCATGAACCAAACCCAGGCTCCACCCTGTCCTCATAGCAAGGTTTATGAGAACGCAGATCTGCCAGCTTGCTCGCACAGTGTCTGAATCTGCTTTCCCAACTGCAGAGGCAAGCCCATTGCTGGAAGCAGAGGCCATGTGGCTGACAAGCCTGAAATACTTACTGTCTGGCCCTGCACAGACAAGAACCGCCAGCTTGCAGAGTAGAGAGCCCCATGCTCACTAACAAAGTGTTTAGACGTAAATTCATAACGGGAAGACAACTCACATAGTAATAAAAGTGTTAAACACGAAAATAGGGTCTGAGAAATTTAAATAAGTCAATATAAATACTACATATGAGATAATATACGACATAAACGGTAGTATATATAAACAGAATCTATACTGCATGTTACACTGTTATATATAATATAGTATATATAATTCAATAGACTCTATACTATACTATATGTTATATACAGTATAGTATATGATGCATGGGATGTGTATATATGTATGTATATGTATATATGTGTGTGTGTGTGTGTGTATATATATATAGTCTCTTGGAATAAGAATATTCAATGTTATCAGTGTTCATTCTCCAAATTAATCAATCAACATAAAGTAAACCTATTTAAACCCCTGGTAAACTGCCTGTTAAATATGATACTATACTGCCAAAATTCAGATAAAAATTAAAAGAAGAGAAAGAAGGAATTTGACTCTGACAAACCACTTTGATTCAACTCCCCCATCCCCATATACACACATCAACCTAAAAAGTCAAACAAAGGAGGCTGAACAGTGAATTTGAAAACAGTGTCCTAAACAAAGTATCAGCAAGACCGAAATTACAGAAACAAGACCTGCCAAAGAACAGAAATCCAAAGGAGTTAACCTGGCCTCACAGCTTACCTCTGTGAAGCAACTAACACATCCAGAAAAGATGAAAATAAGAGATGCTTTTAAAGCTCTACAAGGCAAAGGGGGCAAAAGTTTTAGTCCAGGCCTTGGGCCCTTGGATCTGTCCACAGAGTTTGAGATGCCAAAGAGCTACAACTGAGGTTGTAAGGACATTCAGACAAGTCTTTAAGAAGACTGCCTTTAAGCCTGGGACCCTCAATGCTGGACCAAGGTGAGATCACAAGCACTTGGCAGAAGCAAATGTCAAGAGGCAATTGGTGTGCAACACTTTGGAGTGGATTTGAAAAAGAGCCAAGTATAAATTCTAGGCTTAAACATACAATGAAATTAAGACTTCAAGGCATGGCTCAAAAGAGAAACAGTTAGCTCAAAAATTCATGAGAAGGAAATATTCAAAGTATAGGCAGTGAGCCAAAAAAAAAAAAAAAAGTTGCAGAAAAGAGGTTAAGACACATGGGAAACACAGTGAGAAAGACTCACATGGGTTTGGCTGAGTCCCAGAACAGGAAAGAGAAAACAGGTCAGGAACAAAATATGAACACATAAAATGGCCTTTTAAATTCTCAAAACTAATGAAAAAAATTAATCCATGTATCCAAGATCTAATGAATCCTTAGAAAAACTAACACAAAATTATAACCCCCAGAAACATAATAGTGAAACAGCGGGTGGAATAGCTAATCATGGGGACCAACACATTTCTTTTAAGAAGAAACAGGTGCACAGAAAAATTCTGTATAGCAAAAGTGCAATACGAGACATGGGAGTGATGGCTCAGAGGTTAAGAATGCATTCTGGTTTCCCATCACTGTGATAAAGACCATGACCGAAAGCAACTTGGGGAGAAAAGGGTTTATTTTAGCTTACAAATCTCAGATTACACTCTATTACTGAGGGAAGCCAAGACAGGAGCCTGGAGGCAGGGACTGAAGCAGAAGCCATGGAGGCACACTGCTTACTGGCTTGCCCCTCACCCCAGGCTCGCTCACTTTGCTTTCCTAAATACCCCAAGACCACTTGCCCAGGTGTGGCACAGCCCAAAGTGTGCGGGGCCCTTCCATATCAATCAATTAAGAAAATGCCCCATGATTTTGCCTACAGGCTAATCCAATGGGGGCATTTTCTCAATCGAGGATCCCTACTCTCAGACGACTGTAGCTTGTGTCAAGTTGACATAAAACCAACCAGCACATTCTTCTCTTAAAGGACCTTGATTCAGTTTCCAACACCAACACGATGACTCACAAGCAATCACCTGCAACACCAGATCTAGGGGAATCTGACTCCCTCTTTTGGCTTTTATGGGTTCTGCAAGCATGTGCATATACACACTAAACTAAAATTTAAAAACACTCAGGAATAGAATAGCCAGTGTACTAAAAGAAAACACCTATCACTATAGATGCGAATGCCTCTCAAGAACAAAGTGCATTGAAATTATTTTCAGAAGAACAAGCACCAGTAGATTTCACCACGAGTTTTTACCAGATACTAAATGGAAACGATCTCAGTTCACCACTGGCAGCTGAGAACAAAGAACAAAAAGTAATGCATACAAAGAGTGAGTATAAGGTAAAAACCAGTAACATTTCCTTATGAGTGCTTAAGTACAGGGAGAATTAGAATATGCAACGGAACGCATGAGTAAACAGAGGACCTAATGAACTGGAGTCCTCTGAGGCTCTTAGCACAAGAAGGAGATAAAAGCACCGGCTAACAGTGGATCTGGTGGGTCAATGAGGATGGTGAAATCTAGAGAGATCACTAAAAACCAGAGAGCACATTGCTCCCAAACACCAAAGCAATAAGGTGGATTCATGTATGTGTGAGTATATGCAAGATTTTTAAAAATAGAAATAGTAGCATTTGTTTAAGATTTTAGAAATTGTTTAAGATTTGTTTAAGCAGGTGTTTGAACATTAAACTCCTATTAAATGACATGAAGTAGGGATAGGGACAGTGCAATGTGATAGATGTTTATTTACCCCCCTCCAAATTTGTATATTGAAACTGTAACTACCAGTGATACTCTATCTAGAGATAGGAACTTTGGGAAGCAGTTGGGTCACACAGCAGCACTCTCCTGGGGAGATGGGGCCCTTGTGAGAAGACAGAGAAGGATTCACTTCCTCTCAGGGCTCAGTGCCATGAGAGGACACAGCAGGAGTCCAGACATCTATGGCCAGGAAAATGTCTCCTTCTGAAATCCTACCGCTCTCCACTTCCCAGTCTTCAGAATGACGAGAAGCAAATGTCTGTTGTTCAGGTCCACATCAACATAGCAGAGGGAATGAAGCAAAAGGATGGCCAGATCCCCTGGAGGGTGTCATAGTTACTTTTCTATCGCTGTGATAAGGCACCATGGCCAAAGCGACTTATAAAACCAGATGTTTAATTTGGCTTATGGTTTCAGAGGATTGAAGTCTATGATGGAAGAGCAAAGGAACAGCCAAGAGCTCCCATCTTGATCCACAGCCACAAGGTAGAGAGAGATAAAGAGAGAGGGAAAGAGGCTGCGATGGTGCAAGTCTTTTGAAATCTCAAAGCGCACTCCCAGTGACACAGGACACACCTCCTTTAACAAGGCCACACCTCACACCTCCCAATCCTTCCCAAACAGTTCCATCATCAGTTCCACCAACTCTTCAAATATATGAGCCTATGGAGGGCATTCTCATTCAAACCACCACAGAGAGGAATCCTCAGTGCTTTGCATATGAGAGTTTCACCTGCAGTGACAGCAAGAATGATGCTGTAAGGGAGCAGAGATGATCTACATGTTTTACTTGAACTAATGTGATACATACATTCATAGTTAGTATTAGAATCTTTCCTGATGCCAATACAGCACTTCAAATTCCTAACAACAACAACAACAAAAAAGAGCTACTTGGTACATAGTTTAAAGACAATCTCAGCATGGAGAGAAGTGGCCATGATGGACAATTGAGAGGTGCTGGAAGAGGGAGAGTTGGTTTTCTTTAAGGTTGTACCACCTGGTATGTGGACCAAGTTTTATTGGAATCCCACATTCCCAGGAGTGTATAGGCAGCACTAACTGGCCTCAATGGGTTTAAAGTGAAACAAAGGACACGAAGTTGGGTGGGTAGGGAAAGGGGATGGGTCTGGAAGGAATTGGCGTAAGGGACTGGATAGGAGTAAAACACACTGTATGAGATTCTTAAGAACTAATGAATAAAAAGGAAGTGCCATACACATTTGAAGAACAATAACTTAGGTGTATAACAGGTATCATACCCAAAATAAATTCCTGCTATGTAAAAATGCCAACTGTAACAAGAGATACTGTGGAAGAGTTGGGATAAAACTACAAAATGATGCTTAAAATATTCAAGTTAGGAAGCGTTTCTTGGGATAAGGCATATAATACAGAAGAAGTAGCATATAGGTTTCACATTTTCAGTCTCACAAAAATTTAAAACACTTTTACTGAAAAAAATACACTCCAAATTCAAAGTTAAAGCCCAAGCAGCAATCAGGAGATGTTCTACATAATACATTTAACACAAACAGAATTTACAACCAGAATCTATCAATACCTTATACAAATCAATGAGAAAAAACACACAGCACAATAAAAATCTGGATGATTTGAATACAGTTTTCACTGAAAAATAACAAATGTCAATAATCATATAAAAATGCACTGCTTCTACCAATCAGGGAAATAGAAATTAAAAGAATAATGAGATTTGGGTTTTTTTTTTGTTGTTTTTTTTTTTACCCATATTGCCAGAGTTAAGAAGATTGATAGTAACAAATGTTAACACAGGTTCAGGGAAATGGATGCTTTCAGGTACTTGTTGGAAACTGAACTTGCGAGATCGTTTAGAACCCATTAAGCATCATCGACCAATGTGCAAATTTGCATTCCTATTATGCCAGCCATTTCACTTCTGGACACAGCCTGAGCAAGACCTGGAGCACACACAAAAATGAACATGCACCATTGTTCTTGTGGCCCATGAAAGCAAAACTCTGGAGTTTGAAGAGGTTTTATATGGGCATCAAGAAATGAAGTAGGGAATAAGCTATGGGGCCACAGAGTTCTTTGCACATATTGAAATCATGTAATAGATCTTCGTGGATGGATGGACATAGAAGAATGCACAAGACATGACATCAAAGGGAATAAAATTGAAAAATAATTCTTATAGTATGACCCTGTGTGTGTGAGTGTGTGTGTGTGTGTGTGTGTCTGTGTGTGTCCCAGGACATTGGGAGCACAGACATCAATGTACTGACATCAGTTACCTGCAGAAAAGAGAGGACAAAGATGAGGAAATAAATGATAACTTTGTACAAGAAAACATGTTTTGCCCCAAACTGAAGTGAACTGAGTGTTCAACATTTTACAGGACTTGCTGGTCATTGTCAGACAATTGAGGGCAGGCTAGATCTTTGGTCTTTCAGAGTTGACACCTTGTGGTGAATGGACTCCTTGTCAGGGACATAACCATGCTGCTTGGTATATCCAATTAATAGCCCAGATCAATTTGTGATCCTTACTTCTCAGATATATGACCTCGTGTTTTTGATTAATGAGTCATGTCTGATGGTGGTTCCAAATTATCCATGCCACGGATTTAACCCCGCTGCAGAGAGGAAGCCGATTCTTTATGGCCGTGTGAAGTCAGACTGCAAGTCCTGTCTAGTCAGGCAGCTTTGAGGCAAGGGAGACAGCCACACAGCCTGCCAGGGGAGGTAAATCTCTCTCCCAGGACATTTGGACAGCTCACTCCCTTTGCTGTCTGTGCTAAATCCTTCATTAATAAGCAGTAAACCTTGACTCATGTCTGGAAGTTTTAATTGACCGTGATTTGTGCCGTGCTGCTTAAATCTTAGGAAATTCTAAGAATGTACTGATGTAATAATGCCTGTGGAGAATATAGTTATATAGATGTCCCCACATAGAGCTTTTTATTGGATATTTTCATAATCAGCAGATATTAAATAATTATTTTTCCTGAAAACTTAAAAAACAAAACAAAACAACTTGGTGTTTAAAATAGGTGTTTAGGGACTAGAGAGATCGCCCAGCCATTAAGAGCACTTAGTGCTCTTTTAGAGGAACTTAGATCGGTTCCCAGCACCCACATAGGGCAGCTCACAATTCCCTATAACTCTGGACCCAGACCTGTTGTCCTGAGTACTGCAGTCATGTGCACATAGCCACACAAACACACAGACATATAATTTTAAAATATAATAAATATCTTAAAGTGGGGTTTTGCCCTCAAAAAATGATCCTAGATTATTTTGTGTTTTTCAGTGGCACTGTAATGGATAAAAGACAGTGTGCTGGAGAGATGTGTAGAAATAAACAAATTTGATCATGAAGTAAAAACTGAAAAACTGAAGCCCCATAGCCAAAGCCAAGTTCACCCTGAATCTCGCATACCTCGGATGCCCTTCATGCACACTACATGGGCTGAGAGTCATGGCTACTGTCATAGATTCCACAGACCAGAGGACCCTGCCATTCCTGTGCTGTGCTGACCCAGTAAGATCCCAGCTACTGTTGATGGAGTGAGGTCTTATGGGAGCCAGTTGTTATGACAGTGAAATTAGCTTCTTCAGTTTTGTTTTGTTTTCTGCCATATTGTGAAGCACGAAGAAGGCTCCTATCAGAAAACAGTACCATGCTCTTGGACTTCACAGCCTCAAGATTCATAAGCCGAGATCAACTTATTTCCTTATAAATTATCCAACCTCTAGTATTTTGTTAGTGTTTGAAAACGGTCTACAATAGTCACTGTCGCTGAAAATGATTCTCTAACATCAATCTCCTTCACATTTCTCCTATTTTAGTCAATGAGGAAACCTCATTGTTCATGGAAGAAAAGTAACAATTAATAATAGAAACCCTGTCTGGCGGTGGTGGTGCATGCCTTTAACCCAACACTTGAGGTGGCAGAAGCAGGCCAATCTCTGTGAGTTTGAGGCTGAGGCCAACCTGGTCTGCATAGTGAGTTCCAGGACAGCCAGAGTTATAATAGAGAAACCCTGTCTCCAAAATACCATACACACACACACACACACACACACACACACACACACACACACACATATGTATGTATATATACAGTTAAACTCAGGACTTTTCACTCCTCTGTCAAAACCTTCCAGGAAAACCCCCATACTCAGCAGGAAATGCACAGTCCTCACCATGGCTGCTGGGTGGTGGAACACTGGGCAGTGAGCCTGTGCTCTGCCCACCTCTGTGGACCCATCATGACCATGGCTTCCATGAAAACCTTGAAAATGGAAAGCTCACTTAATGCCAATCCATTCTTTTAAATTTCATACCCCTCCAAAATCTGCCTATTCGTTCATTCCTCAGAACTTAGGATTGCACATTCTGTTTAGAGCACATGGTTATTGTCTGAGGAAGAGTTGGTCTGTCAGAGGTTTATGGTACCATATTGGAAAAGAAGAAAACATGACCAGTGTATGGGCTCTAGAGTGATGGTCAGTACCGTCTGTGTGCACGCAGAGTCCAAGTAAGAACGCCTAGTTGAATTGTACTACTCTTTGTGTCTTTACTAGCAGGAAAACAAGAAGTAAAGGCAGATTGGGAGAGGAAAGTCTATAAACTTGTCAGTGGGAGAAAGCTTAGAAATTAGATTCTGGAATTTTCTTGACTCAAAGACAAAAAGGGAAAGCTATAGGTTCTCCAAGAAATTCACACTCTGGGCATAGTCTATCACTCCTCCTCTATGTGTGTGTCAGACTGTGGAGTGTGGGCTCCTCATGGGCTATGGAGTGTAGAGGGTCATGGGCTGTGGGGTGTGGACACCATAGTGTAAGATGCAGGTAGAATGTGGGTTTTCTGAAGGCCAGAGGGAAGGGCTAGTATGCCTTTCAAATTAATGCTCATCATGAACACGGAAGAGTGACATGGCCTTTCCTTCATAATGATCATCATATACACCGATTTACTTATAATTTTCTTTTCTATTCTATGAGTTAAATACTTGATATCATAAGTTGTATAAAGAATTTTCCACAGTGTTTTTGTTATAAAGCAATCACAACAATAGTCGTGGTAGTGGCAATCTGGTCACAGTGGTGGCAGCGTCATCTTTATACAGGGAGCTTCTTCTACATATTGATAGATATTTAACCCATTATGTCAGGACCCATAGAATGTTACCATTCGACTTGGCTCTAATGAAAACTAGAAACTGTCTCCTCCAAATATAAACACACCCAACATCCTAGATAGAGAATAGCCCTTGTTCCCTGTCTGGGCTGGGACAGTAACCTCCTGGCCTCCCAGAAGCTGCAACAGAGCTGGGGGAATGGGGGTGCTTGATACACACTTAACAGCTTGGTGGGAGAAGCTAAAACAGCCTTCCTCACATCCTCATCTTCTCAAGGCCTCCCCAGGCCACAAGAGGCCACCAATGGGGATATGGATGCTCAACTGAATCTCGAGCCACAGAGGAGGGAAACACCTACACAGATACCTATATTCCCTCCTTTGTCCCTCCACATGTGAGTCAGCTGGTGGGGTATGGGCTTCAAAAGTCCCAAGGTGAAGGGTAGTCTGCCTTGTGTGATCAGGGATTAAGCTGTGACTATGGCCAAGATTTAGGCTACAGTCATGGGCAGGGATCAGTATGTAGCAAGGATCAGAGAAAAGTGTAGCTATCCCTCAATATGCTCTGGAGATTGGTTCCAGGACACGTGACACACAACTCTGCAGGTACCACAATTTATGCATATTCATAGTCTTTGTAAAGAACAGCATAACATTTACATGTAACCCATGCATCTTCCCACAGCTCCTCTCTGAGATACTCATAATATAGAATACGATGTAAATACTATATTGTTGTTTAAGGAGTAATGTCAAAAAGTCTGTTCTTTATAAAAAATGGTTTTGATCTGCAATTGGTTAAATTCATAAAGGCAGATAGTTGAAGTGGTAGATTCAGTGTACGTGGCCAGGATTAGAATTCTGTCTGGGGCCAGCATCAAGGTTCCTGTCTCTGCCAGTGACCAAAATACTCATGTTACGATCATAGTCAAGGCTAACCTATGGTTGGAGTAGGGGTACTAAGAAAACTGTTTAGACACCAGATGGTCCTGAAGTTGTTCCAGTGATGGTGTCAACTCATGGGCAAGTGCTCAGCTGTAACTGATGACGTCCATCACATCCAAATGACTGAGGGGTGTTTGTTTTAAAGGCAGATGTTGTAGCCTTGGCCAGTTACCTGTGGGCCAGGGAAACCACATTCCCATCAATTCTCTTGTATTTCTGCTGTACTGAAAGTTGTGAGACCCTGCTTTATGTCCCCACAGTTTTCTTTCTGGGGGCTACCCAAGCCATATGGTATAGACCCTAAGTAGTTGTGTACAATTCTACTGCTTTCCTCTTTGAGACTCAGAGCCATGACAAATGCAATGTTCATTCCCAGCTGTGGAAACTTGCTTGTGCCTCAGAAGTTGGGTACGCCCTCCTTAGATTAAGAAAATAGGGAGCCCTTGGAATTCGACTGTGCACATCTCTGGGTAACTCTCTCTAGTCACATGAGGCAAAGAACATGACCATGATGGTGACAGTGAAATCTGAGAACTCACTGTGCCCACTGCAGGGTGCTCAAGCTGTCTATCAGCTCCTTTCATTCCTATAGCATGGAGGTTGGAACTATCCTGTTCCCACTACCGAGAGGAAAAGGTTGAGCCTCAGAGAGGCTCAAAAACCTGACCAGGGCCACATAACAATAAAAGAGAAGCAGAGATGAGACTCACCCCTGAGTGAGCCCTCTTATGTTCTTTCTCAGCCACAGTAATCCATGATATTCTCTCAGCACAGTAAAATGTGCTAATATGGACAATGTAATAAGAAGTAGTGTCCCCCCAAAACTCCTAGCTGTAACCCGTCAAACACTGAATCCATCATGTCTTTGCAACATAGGGCCCGTGCCTCTTTTTTTCTGAATTTTTCTGCAGGTTGGGGAAAGCTAGGCCTTGTATCCAGTTTCTGGATGTGTAGAGAGATAATGCTTCTCTTTACCTCTCCTTTCCAGACCACAGTTGTTTTCCTCTGGAGGTAGGAAGGGGCTCCATGTCTGATCCACCATCTTACACCCATGGCAAACCTCTCCCAGGAAAGTTCCCTGCAGAGACATTGCTCCTTTCTCTGAGTCACTGAAGACATTTGGTTATAACAGGATGCCTGGCCTGTTTTTTTTTTTTTTTTTTTTACAGCTTTAGGGCTACAAGTGAGTAGTTGAGATTCGCCCTCACAAGGCACATGCCAAGCTAGTGGGAAGCTGGCTCATTGCCCTATAGGTGATTCTGTTGGGAGAGGAAAGAAAATGTCATTTGCTTCATCTGTTAAACCTGTGTTAAATCACAATTTCACGTGTATATCCTTCCAAAGGTCAGGAGCTTATGAAGGCATGTACCCTGACTCCTCCCAACCACGTGACAGATAATGAGGACTCCTTGGGAAAGTATGTCAATTAACACTTTAATGTTTCTATTTACCTCTCAGAACCCAGTGGTACAGTCTCCCATTTATTTCAATTAACATTTATTTGTGAAGTGTGTCAGTGACTGCTAGTTGGGCACAAGATGGAAACTAATTAATATGGCCTTGCATTTTGAAACAGCATCAGTCTATGGGTTAAAGAGCTAGCTGGGCATTGCAACAGGCATTTTGTAAGACCAGACTGATAAAATGACAGTACAAGTAGAAGCCAGGCATGATAGCATGAGCTTGTTAAGTCTTACATTCAAGAGGCCAAGGCAGGAGAATGAGAAGTTTGAAGACAATCAGGGCTTCACAGTAAAACCTGAGATATCTTATCTTAAAAGACCCAAATTAAGCAAACGAAAACACAAGTGGGATTTGTAGAAGGGGAGTATGCTGGACCCCAGTATTTCAGCCAAACTTTGAAAGATAACAAGAAAGAAATGCACAAGTTCTTGCAAGTGAGAGAAAATCTGGTATTTGAGGGAAGAACAGATAAAAGTCTGGGGACCTTGACTTCTTTATCTGTGGGATGAGGAAACAATGACATTGGTGGCTGGCGCCTGAGGAGTAGCAAGCCCAGCAGATCCTAGCCAGTGACATCCCACCCTCCTCCTTACCCCAGCTCACCCACCTACCTCAGGCATGCTTTACTGCACTCTTTTTTTCCTTCCAAGTCCATGGCATAGGATTGACTCACTAAGATTTTCACCTGTGTCAGGTAAGATGCTGGTGTCTGTAAATAACAGGATCTTGGCTCTGCAAGAGCTATTTGAAGGAGTGGTGGTGCATTATTGCTTAGGACAAACAGTCTAGGGCTTCAGAAGCAGGCTGTGTAGTCCCTGCCACCGGCCTCTCGTCCATCCAGAGTTCACTCCAGACCAAGAGGCTCAGTGGGGTGTGGCCACCGCGTGGATAGGGGTCCAGGGGCTGTGGGTTTCACCTCATCCTGCTGTGACCTTGGCAGGCCTCTGTGAGTAGGTGAGCCGACAAAGATCACCCAGGACACACTTCAGTGGGCGTCGTCTCCTTTTTTGGGGCTTTGAGGGTGCCTTTTATGTGGCACGGTCAGGAGTGTGGTCTGGCCACAAGAATGGCACTAATTGGTTGAGTCAGGGACTTTGGGAGCCACCTCAGATGAACACATTTGAGCCTCTGTCTCCAGCCTGCAGGGGCAGACAAAGCATCTTTGCTTCAATGAAGTAGGTAGTATTTAATGTTTAGCTGGGTTCTGGCCAGGGCCAAAGTGAGGAGCAGCCAAATGCCTACCGTTCTCATCTTCTGGGATAACACAGGGTTCCAAGCCAGCTCCGACCCACTCTTAGCTCTCTAACAGTCCCACAACTCCTTCTTTGTTTTTATTTAAAAAGGGGGAGGCATAATATCATTATTAGTCTCTAATTGAGAGATGGTTTAGTATTGGATTAGAGCCCAATTGATGGCACTTTGGTTAAGTTGTTTATCTGCCACTGTAAGAACTGTATGACACAAGGGGCTAGGACAAGGAATTGCTAAGACAGGACCAAGCAGGGGAAGGAACCAAACAATTATAAGGTTAGAATAGTCCCACAAGGCTGTACAGGCTCCACACCATCTATTAGAAGTCCTGATGCAGCATCTGTGCACGCACATATTTGGCAGTGGGTGCTGGTCTGAAGGAGATTTCTGCAGAGGTACTAGCTCCATGGCCTTGCTGTCTTCAATCTGCATCTTCTTATTAGAGGTACAGGTTCAGTGTGATGCCACATGCCTACCCCAGCATTCAGGAGGCTGAGACAGAAGTCTCGGTCCAAGGTTAGTTTGGGCTACATAAGGGGATCATGTCACAAAGACTATCTGGGGAGATAACTCAGTCAATAAAGTACTTGCTTTTTTTTTTAAACAAGCACAAAAACCCAAATTCAATCCCCAAAACACACACAAAAATCTAGATATGATGACATGTGCTTGCAATCTCGGACTCAGAAGGCAGAGCCAAGGGTCTCTAGTGCTCTCTGGCCATGCAGTCTAGCCTGTTTAGCAATTTGGAGTGAGAGAACTAGTCTCCAAACAAGGGCGATGGTGACTAAGGAATGTCACTCAAAGTTGCCTTTTGGCTTCAATGCCTGTGTGCACACACACAAACATGCATACACATTAACATGCATCTTCCTGTACACACACACACACACACACACACACACACACACACACCCGCACAAGCAGCCTCAAACCACAGACCCGACTTAGGCTACCATGTTTCTCCTGCCATGGCATGGGAGAGACAATGAATCCTAGAGCTGGCATGTCCCCAAAGGCAATGCTGCCTGCTCAGTGATGCAAATGACTCACAACTTTAACTTTCCTCCTCATATAGCATCTGCTCACATGCCTCCATGATAGGGCTCTCAACATCACTCCAAGTACACCATTCATCTGTGAGCAGATCAGATTAGAATAAGCCCTTTATGTTGGGCTGGAATCCATCCATCTTGGGAAGGGTTAATGAGACACTCACAAGGTACTTCTTGTTGAAACTTTCCCATCCCTCACTCAGCCTGAAAGCATTAATTCCATCATCAAATGGGCAGCCCTCGGGAATGAACTTTTAAGGGCTTAAAACAAGGTAGGTTAATTAAAATCTTTGATCAAAGCCCCATAAACAGAGTAGAACTTCTCTCTCTTAATTATCCTGGATAGTCTCACAAGCATTAAAGCCAAAGGGGAGAAGATGAAGAGGCAGGGGGTGGGGTGCATGGAGAAGAGCTGGGGTAAGAATATTCCTGAAAGGAATGGCCAACCAGCCAGGAGCTGCCATGTTAACCTTGTCACCAGCTTCTTATGCCAGGACTCATGGGGAAATAGAGAGGCCAGTATGGCTTAATTGCTAATGACTAGCCCAGCACTTCCTGTGGCAGTTGCTGTACTGAATGCTACAGCAAACAGTTACCCACCTGTTTCTGCTGAGGAGGAGCCAGGCTCTCACTGAAAGGCTGGAGTGGATAATTAGAGTTAGAGGTGATTAGTACCCCCAGGCAGAGCTGCAGGAATGGGGTGCAGCGCATAGAACAGGAGCTCTGAGCTGAGCTTGTGGAGCATTCAAGGAATGCTTCCAGGACAGCAACCTTGAGCTGGGACATGGCAGATGTGTTGGTATCAGTGAGGTGCCAGTCAAGAGTAAGTACTGGCTGGAGTAGAGAAACCTGGAGGTAAAAATGATCTGGGCTGGGCCGGAATAGGAGGTAGAGTCAGGTGGGAAGCAGTGAGGGACAAGACCAGCAAGCCTGGGGATTGTGGAGAGTGCGTGCTAAGGACAGTTTCAAAGTTGAGTTAGAGGAGAGTTTATGGGTTTAGGGAGGTTGAATGGGGATGAGTGAGAGGGAAGGAACAAGACAGAAAATCCAGGTTACACATATTTATTGTCCAGGGGAAAGTTTACCCAGTCTCAGGTAATGGCCAAAGAAAGGGAGGGCAGGGGAGAGGGAGAGAAGGAGGGGGGAAGGAGGGAGAGAGAGAGGTTGGCAGATTCAAGAGATATTTTGGGTGAAGGTACAAGTGTCCAGATGAGGCCGGATCCCTGGTTACATGCTGTGTGGGTGGTGGTCCTCTTTGACTTGCTGACTTAAAATGAGATGCAGGAAGAGGGCTGGTGGGGAATGTGAGTTTAGGTTTGAACTCTTGGAGTGTGATGGGCCAGAGACCAAGTGCAACCTCCCTTCTACCCACCCAGCCTCAAGCCCACAGTGACTACCTACATCTATAAAAATGGGTACAAAATGTGCGGGGACACCTTCCAGGCACTGTGTGGCCTTGTAGAGTTCTTGCTGCACCCTCAAGTTCTACAATCACTTTCTTGCCAACCCGTTTCTAGCCACCAGGATGTCTGTCTGGTCTGCAGGTGTCCTAGGTTCCTGCATGCCTCCTGGCCCCCATACACTCCATTCCCAGTCTCAGGAATGTGCCTTCTCTCACTTGTGGTCCTTACCCATTTTTTTAGCCTCTCTGCCTTCATCTTGTTCACAGAAAGGACTTCCATGACTCCACCCATGATGGTCTAGAGAACTGGACCAAAGTGCAGATTGCTGGTCCTGCCCTAAGACCAGATTCTGATTCAGCAGCTTCTGGATGGGGCCCAGAAATCTGCATTTTAATAGTCTATAGACTAATATCCTTCCCTGAAGTAAATCTCAACTACAAAGTAAAGCATGAAGGTGCTACAGGTGACTACAGGGGCCTTCACTGCACCCTCCACTCTCTCTTATTGATCTGCATACCAGTTACCAACGATATTATGTCCATTGCAATTATAATTGTTGATGTGGAAAGCTCATGCTTTTGTACTGTGCAAAATATAATTAGGAGCATCCCGAAAAAACCCTGCGGCTTGTATTGATCATTGTTAATATGTAACTCAAGTAAACACAATGTTATTTCTATAGAATTGCAACTTTAAGGACTCCTCCTCCTCTCTCTCCAGCAGCTTGCTTCTCTAGGCCTCCATGTGCAGAAATCTTGACATGATGTTATTGACATTTCCCTAAGCTTCATACTTCAGGAAAATAGCAATAAGAAGTCCCCACCCTTTCCTTTTTTAAAAAAAGAAAACAACTTATCACTAAGAACCACCCTTCCCCAAAGAATTAAAACTGACTTGAGAATGGCCCCCTGATTTACTAAGACAAAACCACACGTCATCTCCCTAAGTTCTTAGCCTCATAAATGCTTACTTGAGCTGTTTGTCTCCCTGAAACCTGCCAGACTCAGAGATAAACATTTCCTGTTTGGCTGACTGTTATTTGTTTGATCTTCTCCCAACTGTTAAACTCTCTACTTGTGACTCTCTACTTCCTTCTTTTTACAGCCCAAGTCACCCCCATACACTCCAGGCCCAGCAAGATACAAGCCTACTTCTTTATTGATATATATTGTCTCATAGGTATCACTATCACCACCAGAGTTAGTGCCTATATTTTGGAAAGCTGATTTACTGCCAAGGTCAGAATAGCAAATGGGGACAAGTTTCCATTATGGCTTCCAGTTTTACCAGTTTTACCAATGGTTATTGTCTCTGGAGGGCTTCTCTGTGTCCCAGAATCAGGGGCTGTGTGAGTCCTCCGAAGATGACAGGGGAGAACAGGTCAGGAGGGTACCATGGAATAAAAGCAGCTCTCAGACTAAAGGCGGCAGATACTGAGGGTTTCTCAAAACAGATCCATTTTTTAAAGCCTGAAGTTATGCTGGGAACATAGCTACCCCCTCAGTACCCACAAACTAAGGGAAAGCAAAGATTTCCTAAATGACCATCATCTTGCCTGGAATTTTTGTTATTGTTGTGTCTGAACCTAGGCGAACACAGCCATCAAAGGTTCTGGGTGAGGAGTCTGTGGCCTGTGATTAGATTGATGTCTTTTCATCAATACTGGTCCACTGACCAATATGCCATTGGTCCTGGTCCTGATCCTGGATCACACTTCAACAGAAAGACAGCCTCTACTCAGTTCCCCTGAGTCATGTGGAGTCTTAAAGGACCAAGCTCCTGGGAGAACCTAAGTGAGTGAAAGGTTTTCTCAGTCCCATTTTTATCTACACTCCTGCACCTGGTGTGCAATAGGTGCTGGAAATCAGCTAATCATCTCTGTTATCCGAGGAATATCCCACAGGCAGGATTAGAGCCTAATTTCTTCCATTCAAATGCATTGCACACTGAAAGCTTAACTGTGTGTCTGTTAGGAAAGAAACCAAATCACTCTCTTAAGTTTGGGATAGAGGTTCCTTTTCCTGTCTCCTGAGTGTATGGGCAACAGGGACTCCACCCACTTCTTATCCTGCCCTGCCCACTGCAGAAGGTGCATGGTTTCTCCCAGAAGCCTCCACCCTCTGGAGCCAATTTGGGATGGAAATGAGCTTCTGCCTGGATGCATCTGTACATGGAGGGAAACAGTTGGCATCATAACCTTGGGGGTAAAAAAGACAAATAAAGGAGTCTCCAGAGATTTATCAGAGACCTCAGGAAGCTGTAAAACATATGTTGCAACATATTGATCCCTGACAAACTACAGCAGTAGAAGAAGCCCTTTCCTGCCCACACTGGCTAATGAAGACCTGGGGGCAGTGTCTTGCTTCTCCCTTTCCCTCCCCCAGCAGGACTCCAAAAGCAGCCTCCATCTCTAGCTTGTCAAGCCTCTGAAGAAGAGTCCACAGTCACCTGGGAGCCCCAGGGCCCAGGAGGTGCAGGTGTGCCAGTTTCCCAGGCCAGGTGCCAGAACCATAAACATCAGTTGCTGAGGTTTAGGAGAATTGTTCCTGGGTAAAGAGGGAGTCACCATGTTAATCCTCTAACCCAGTGATATTGCAGCCATCCTGATGCCCACGCCCTCTCCCAGGAGTTCTGACTTCTGGACTGCTTCCTGGACCTCTGGATTTTTGAAGTTCTCATATTAATTCTTATGAACACCCCAGGGTGCAAACCACCTGGTCTTGTGGAGTGTGTGTGTGTGGGGGAAGTTATTGCTCAGATTTCAACTTTCAAAAGTGAGCTTTGGAAGACTTTCCTGTAATAAGAGTTAAAGTCCTTTTTGACTTCTAGGAGAAACAATTTCCTTCGCAAGAGCTACAAAAAAAGGATCAAATCCTGACAGGCTGAGATCACGGAGTAGGAAGGATGCCCGACACCAGTAAGAGCAGCTTCACCCTTTCAACAGGAAATTAAATTCTCTTAAAAGAGAGCAAGGAGGATGGAATTCAAGCCAAAGACGGTTGACTCCCTGCCTCTTGATAATGCTGAGAGAGAAAGGGTCTGTGTGTACGGCACCCACAACCTTGACAGCCCCCTAGAGGGCTAATGTGATGATGGCAATGCTAGAGCAAATGTGACAGAGCTTACAGGGTGTGGGGCTCTCAAAGGGTCTCAGCATCTGGTGCCCTCATCTACATTCCAGCCTAGGAGCTGGGGAGGGATGTGGACGGCAGGGGGCAGGAGAAGCAGATGCCTCCAAAGGAGCCCTTCAAAGACCAAAGTACCAAAGAGGAACAGTCAAAAGGATGATAAGAAGAAAGCTCTTGGCTACCTTCACCCGGAAGTGACCCCACAGGAAGCATTTATTCTGGGTTAAACGTAGGCTTGTTTCTGCTGAGTTGCAAACGGAGGAAATTCGGGAGCAAATTAAGTTTAGTAATAAAAAAAACGAAGACGGTTACTTTTCTGCACAACTGAATATAACTATAAATCTTAAAACCTGCTGTGAGGTCTGTTCAAGAAAGAAGAAATATATACAGCCAAGGAATAGGAAGAGATGCTCAGGCTCGGCAGTAACCCAGCAAGCACAAATCAACACTGGAGCAAGCACACCCTTTGGGCTGCTGGTGTGGGAGGCACTCTAAAACCTAACACTGACTTCAGAGAAGGTATGCAATCCAGTCTCTGTCACACGGGTGCTCAACTACATGTAATCTCTCAGAGGGGCAGCTAGAGAATGAAAGTTAAAGAATTACAGTGTGGTCTCCTTGGGGTAGTGTTCTTAAGAATTTACTCTAAGGAAATAACAAAGGATGGGGAGAGATTTAGGAATACCTTTGTTCACTACAGCTTTTACTGAGATTCCCCCCAAATTGGTGAACAAAACTCAAACTGCCAGGGCTGGAGAGATGGCTCAGCAGTTAAGAGCACTGGCTGCTCTTCCAAAAGGACCTAGATTTGATTCCAGCACCCAATTGACAGCTCATGGCCATCTGTAACTACAGTTCTGGGGCTCAGCTGCCCTCTTGTGACCTCTGAAGCCACCAAGCATGCATGTGGTACAGGCAAAACATCCACACACATAAACTAATAGCCAATAGTTAGATCTGGATAAAGCTATCTTTCATAAAGAAAAATAGTGTCAAAGTAGTTTCAGAAATGGGTTCTGTGCTCAGATAGACATTTACAATAGTAAGTAAAAATATGGGTTAAAATAATGTTTATTGATTCCCAATCACTGGATAGATAATGGAAGATTGTACACAATCGTGAAATATTAGGAGAAACTATTTCTTTTCACTTTTTATTGTTATTATTGTGAGTGTGATTTGTGTGTATGCATATATGTGGGTATACATGTCATAGCACATATGTAGAAGTCAAAGGATCACTTTCTGTAATCAATTTTCTCTTTCCACCTTTACATGGTTCTGGGGATCAAATTCAGGTCACTGAGCTTGTACAGCAAGTGCCTGTACCCAATGAGCCATCTTGGTGGCCCAATTTTAATTCAGCAGCAGCAGCAGCAGCAGCAGCATCTTGTGTGTGTGTGTGTGTGTGTGTGTGTGTGTGTGTGTGTGTGTCTGTGTGTCTGTGTGTCTGTACTCGGGTGCATGTGTTCACACTGTGTGTCTGGAGGGACAGGACCTACTTTTGTAATACTAGCAACGATCTTGCTGAATTGTTTTCTGATTGTACCTTTCTTTTTCTTCATTATATCCTCTAATGCTTCTACAGTAAGCATGTATTACATGTGTTGTGGTTTGGATGTGAAATGTCCCCCATAGTTTTATGTTTGACCAATTGGTCTCCAGCTGCTGACACTGATATGGAAGATTGTGGAACCTTCAGGAATCAGAATCTCATTGGAGAGAGTGGGTCCCTGGCATGGAGGTAGGCCTGGAGGTTTTCTAATGTGGCCTTACTTCCTGTCTACTGGCTGCTTCCTGTTCTGCCATAATGTTATGGGAGGAAGAGTCCTAGCTGTCCACTTCTGCCACCACGTTTGTGGCTGTGTGCTGCCCCCCAACCCCCGTGGTGGACCGTATCCCCTCTAGCTGTGAGCCAATATATGCCCTTTCTTCCTTCAGCTGCTCCTTGTCAGGTATTTGGTCACAGCAGCAAGAAAAGTGACTAGCACAGGTAGAAAATGAAACACTACTTGGTTTTGCTCCCTCTCAAACACTAGGCAATAGAAATCAACACTTCCCAGGGATAAGTCTGTAGCTTTTCTTTAATAAATGAAAGGATACAAATGACAAAGATTTGGAGACTGAAAATGAGAAGTAAGGGATGTCAAAAAGCAGCCTAGTATACAGCTCAGACCACACACCACCATGGCATTACATGGGTATTGGGATTAAAATGCAAGGAAAACAAGGCTGTGTTTGTCTATTTATGAAGTGATATCCCAGGTCTTGCTGCTCTTCCCTGCAGAGAACTGAAGGCTCAGCTTCTGAAAGGGCTAGTCGCTGGAGAAATTAAAAAGAGAGGGAGTGGAGAGCCCCAAGGAAAACTGGGAGCAGGAAGCATTAGTAAAAGGTGACACACTGCTATAGTCTGAATGTAAAATGTCCCCACAGGCTCGTGTTTCAGATGCTTGGTCCCCAGCTGGTGGTGCTATTTTGGGAGGTTATGGAAATTTTAGGAAATGGAGCATATCTAGAGGAAGTAGCATGATCAATGGGAATGGATCTTTGCTCCTTCTCCTCCCCCTCCTCCTCCTCCTCCTCCTCCTCCTCCTCCTCCTCCTCCTTGTTCTTCTCCTTCTCCCCCCCTCCATGAAGTAAGTAGCTCACTTTTCACTGCCATGGTGCTCTGCCCAAGTGCCTGGGGCAAGCAAGTAAACATGGACTATTCCCTCTAAGACCATGAGCCAAACAAGTCTTTTCTGCTTTAAGTGCCCTGTGGTGGGTGTGTTAGCTGCCTTCTCATTGCTCTGACCAAATGTTGAGAAGAAGCAACCCAAGAAAGGAAGAGTTTATCTTGGCTCACAGTTTGATGGGATGATATCTGTCATGGCAGGGAAAGCATGGAGCTTGAGGCAGCTAGACACATTGCATTAGCAGTCAGAAAGCAAAGAGCAAACAGGAGATCAGCCTGGCAACAAAACATCAAGGCCCACCACCAGTCACCCCCATCCTCCATCAAGGCTCCGCCTTCTGAAGTTCCCAAAGAGTACCACCAGCTGGGAACCAAATGTTCAAACACATGAGCCCAGGAAGGTCATTTTCTATTCAAGCCACAAAAGCAAGTAAGTTGATCACAGCCACAGGGAAGTAACCAATACACACACTCAGTATATACCCTCCCCCACTGGCCACCTTCTCTCCCTCCATTTCCCGAATGCCAGGTGAGACATGGAAATAACTTCTCTAGGTCATCTGACAATCCCACAAGGAAAAGCCTAAAAATACCAACTCTGGAGTTCCCCAAAGGTCAGCTGTCTTGAAGCCTACAAGTCACCAGCTCTATCCACAAGCACAACCCATAAAGGCAACTTTCAAATGGAAGCTACGACTGAGTCCTGCCCTCAGGCATTCGAGTAAAACTTTAATGTGAATGACAGACGTTTGAACAAGTGTGCTCAAAAGAGAAACTTGGAGGAAATAAGAGAGGAAGCAGTATCAATGAGGGCCCAGTAACTGCTTTTGAAAGCATGCAACCAATTCCCTTAAGACTTCCCACCAGGCCCTACCTCTTACAGGTTCCATACCCCTTAGTCACACTACACAGGAGAGTTGGGAGCATTCTAAACCCCAAGTGATCTCGAAAAATCATAGTCTGTTGAGAAGAAAAGATAGCAGGGAATGTGAAAGACTGTTTCCATCATTCCCAGTAGCAAGTTCCCAGCATGCTTTAATAAGAAGCTACCACCTATTTACAGATGGCCAGTGACCACAAGAACAGGCAGGGAATTGGAAGTTGTAAACACTAAGATGCAAACAAGAGTTTTAGAATGGACATGGACACAATGAAGAAAACTGAGAAGGGAAAAATTGCATATGAATTCCCTGAACAGAAAGATCTGTACTGAAAGGAAGATGATTACCGTCCTTAGAAGTTTATACCCAGCTAACTTATCAACTATATGTAAAGGTCAAATAGATGACCCCAGAGATGAAAAGGGGATTAACAATGCTTTATTGTATCTATTTATGTTGTTAGAGTAAAGGGAGACCCCTGTGTTTGCTGTCCATGTGGAGGTCGGAGGACAACTTGTAGGAGCTGGATATCTGGTTCTGCTATGTAAGTTCCAGGAATTGAACTCAGCTTATCAGACTTGGCAGCAGGTGCTTTTACTTGCTGAACCTTCTTGATAACTCATAGAGGATTCTTTCTAATAATAAGCTCATAAATTGTTGGGCTCCTTGAGTTATGCACATGTGTAACTTGAATACAAATAAAGCAAATTCTACTTTTTTCTTTAACTTGGCAATTGAACTAAAGGATTTCCCAAGTCTCTTTTAGCTGTAGTCAAGTACAACTCAAAGTGAGATTTTCAGAAGTCACAATGGGGGCTGAGAAGACAGTTTAGTGAGTTAAGTGCTTACTATGCAAGCATGAAGAGTTCAGGGCTCCAATGTCCATGTAAAAGCCTAGTGTTTGTACATCAATAACCCTAGTGGTAGGGTAGGTGGAGAGAAGATGATTCCAAAGGCTTGCTGGCCAGCCAGTCTAGCCAAAACACCAAGCTCTAGGTTCACTGTGAGACTGTCTCAAAAAATAAGGTGGAGAAAGACACTCAAAGTCAACTTCTAGCCTCCATACACCCACACATGAGCTGAAGACACCTCTCCCCATAAATATACAAATAAAAGAAGTAACATCTGGTAGCTTTCTTAACCCTGCACTATTCCAGCATTCACTTGTTAATTGTCAAATGACCCTAGAACAACAGGTAATCCCCATCTTTACTCCCAGTATTATTTGGGTTGGGTGTAGGCTGCATGACATAGCCTATGAGACATGAGGTTTAACAGCAAAGCCCAGGGCTATTGAGAAGCAGCAGCAGGTCACCTACCCCTGCGTCACTCCCAACTCTAGCCCAAGACAAACCTGTGACTCTGGTCAGTCAAGGGCAGCTCCTTCCCTGTTCAGACCCTCCTTCCCAGCTCCCCTCCATCATCATGGATATTTCCAGAGTTGTCACACATACTCCCTGACTGAGGCAGTTGTGTCAGTCTTATCTGGACAACCTGCTCATCACAGCATGGCAACTGTACCCATTTCACATCCACACTGAGAGCTGGGGCCATAGCCTCAGGCTGAGTCACTGCCAGGAAAATGCTCTGAAGCTTCCTGCCAGGGAGCACACAGACCCAGCAGCCACCCTGCCTGGCCACCCCGCCAACACAGCAGCAGGGGTTTCTCCACCATACAGCTAGCATTTATTATTCTTAAAATAAAGTGGTGCCATGCAGCATTAATTCAGGAGGAGAAGCTGCAAATTCCAGGCCTCTCTGAAAGCTTGTTTTCACAATGAATTAATGGGCCTTAATTTAACACTGCATCAACAAGCTGGGCTTTGGAAGGAATTCTAAGTAGCTGCTATCTGCATCAACCCTGCCCCTGGCTGCCAGGGCCACCTGGGCACATGCCCACAGCAGCCCTGTTCATCACTTCACCACAACTAATGTCTACCAGGTGCTGACTGCCATGTGTCAAGTTCTGGGTTGAATTCCTTGCATGTATGTGCACCTGACCTTCACTGAGGACATTGGAGCAGATTCTAACACTATTTTCCCAGGAGAGGAAGACTTAGGAAGGTGAAGATCACATGGGTAGAACATGGTAAAACGCAAGTGTGCACCTGTGTACTGGTAGAAATTCCAAGAAAAAAGATGCTTGTTTGACCAAGGCTCCCTAAATTCTCTACTTTGCTATGAGGTCATTTACTTCTGCTAGTCAGACTGTTTACATTAGATAAAACTTATTGCCCTTAAATACAACACAGTGTAAAATGATTATAATGTAGCCCACTTACAATGAAGCCCATAGGCTGCCAGTGTCAATAAGCCCTAAGCATCTGAAGGATGGAGAGGCTGAGAGCCATTCACTCACCACTGGGCTGTCCTTCATGGGTCGAAAGGAAAATTAGTCCAGACAGCTGCTTGACCAGACTCATTTATTTGCGCGCATGCGTGCTCTTAGTTTGAACTCAGAACTAGAAATTGGGAGGTTTAACCCATGAATACTCCTAGCCTCTATTTTCTTAGCTTCTGCCTCCATTCCCTATCCTAGACTCTAACACCATTTTGCCACATCTTTCCCAGCTTTTCCCATATTGTTCTAGTCTTCTTTCTATTGCTGTGATTAAACACCATAACAGAAAGTAGCTTGGGGAGGGATGAATTTCTTTCCTCTTACAGTCTGTAGTCCAACATTTAGGGAATCCAGGGCAGGAACTGGCAGCAGGAACTTATGTAGAGACCATGGAGGAGTGCTGCCAACTGGCTTGCCCCTTGACTTGCTCAGAGTCCTCTTTCATGGTCCCCATGAACCATGGTCCCCAGGACCATCTGCTCAGACACGGCACCATCTACAGTGGGCTGGCCTCTCCCACATCAATCATTAATCAGAAAGTGCCCCAAAGGCTTGCCAGCAGGCCAGGCTGATGGAGGCATTTACTTAATCGAGGTTTCCTCTTTCCAGGTAACCCTCTACCTTTTGTCAAGTTAACAAAAACCTAACACATATGTGGTGGACTCTTCTGGAGGCCCCAGAAACATAGAGATGAAGCAAGCACAGTCCTGGTTTATAAAAAAGCCCATAAGAGAGCCAGACCCACACAGTTCTCTGGCCAACAAAAGCTGGACAGTGATGAATGTTGCAGAAAGATCACAAGGACATGAGACAGGAGCAACTGGTCCCCAGTGGGTTAGTCCTGTAAGGTGTCAGAGAAACTGATGTGTGATATAGCCTTGAAAGATAAGTTGTGAGTCAACCAGGCAGACATGAGGGGAGGGCCATGTGAGGACAGCAGCGCAGGGAAGGAGGGAGGGGAGGAAATGGCTAATGTGCACCAAGGCCTGCAGAGAACAGGGAGAGGCCCAGGGAGGGAACATAGAGGAGAAGTGACCAATGTGGGTCAGGAAGGTGAGAGCTATGGGTGCTCTGTCAAGGGTGAGGGTGCTGTCCTCCAGGCAGTAGGGAGCCAAGCATGCTGCTGAGCAGGACAGCACAATGGCGTCTTTTTAGAAAGAGCTCACCTGTGTCCGTATGGAAGACCACTTACATGGAAAGAGACCGAAGGTAGACAAATGTCTGGAAATCTGAAGACAACTTCAGGTAACATCATCTTAGTCTTGGATGGAAACGACATGCTTTATGACACAGACTTTGCCCCACAAAGGGAACCATAAAGCTGCTTCAGACTAAGACTCTTTGAACTTTGTCTTTAGAATAATAACCTCAACATCCAGTCTGTGATGGAAACTGAAAGATGAGGTTTGTGCTTATGATTGAAACAAAAACGACGACAGAGATCGAGGTTGGAGACGGCTGGCTGAATATTCATAGGTATCTCCACTTCCTGACAAGTCACATTACAATGACAGGAGAAAAATAAATAGATGCCTCAGCTGATGGCTGCACTGGAGAGGAAGCAGGGGTGCTGTGGGTGAGACTTAACTTCCACCTCCAAAGAGCAAAGAGTTAAAATATAGAAAAAACAGACACAAAATTATGGGGCAATAAGCAGGTTGGATGTGTTAACACGCCCCTCTTTAATTATTACACTGATTATACCCACAAGGAGACAGAACTTGATCACAATTGTAATTAACAAATACAATTCAACAGATATTTATAGAAGTTCATAAAAGCAAAAAAACACGTATATTTACGTAGACTGGCCACAATGTAATCATAAAGAAAATGTCAGTAAATTCCGAAAGTGCAAGACAGGAATAAAGTTTCCTTTTCTTAACAAAGTATAATATAACAAAGAAAACAAAAAAAGAAGAATAAAGAAATTTACACTAAAAAAAACAAACCCTAATGACAAACATTTTATTTTTATTTTAGTATTTTCATGTGTATTTGTGTGTGGTGTGTGTGTTCCTGTTCTCATGTGTTTGAGCATACATGTATGTATGTATGTATGTATGTATGTATGACATGTTTGTGTTCATGTTCATGTGTGCACAAGTGTGTGGAGGCCCAAAGGGAACATCTGATGTCTTCTTTTGATTAGTTTCCACTTTTACTTGTTGAAGCAGAGTCCCTGAACCCAGAGCTGACTCACTAGCCTAGCTAACTTCCCAGCTTGGCCAGCAATCCCTTGCCTCTGGCATTGAGTGGTGGGGATACAGACAACTGCCATGCCTGCCTGGCTTTTTCTGTGAACCTGGGGATCCAAAATTCCTGTCCTTACATTTATGGGGCAAGCACTTTCCACTGAGCTATTTGCCAGCCCCCACAAAAAAGTTTTAAAAGCACTATCCAATGGTAACTAAAAATCAAACTCACAAAACGTTTAAAAATAAAAGACACAAAATGCGGGGACAGATGCTCCACTGTATGCTGGTCAGAGATGCTTGCTTTTGCCGTGGGCAGCAGTCAGTGTGGCTACATGACTGATCAAAGTGCTGAGGAGAGAATGGTGCCAACCATGAACAGGACGTCTTTACCAACACGCCAACACCCTCCAAGGCTCAAGAAGCATCACAGAAGAGAGGCCAAACAAATGTAAGAGATGGAAAATGCAGAAGAGTGCTTTGAAATGCTGTCTTCTGGATTTGGCGTAGTTATTGCAGCCATGGACTCACAACAACTGTGGTTACATGCATTGCCAGCCCAAAATCAAGCCTGCCAATATCCCTGCATAGATGGGGGAGGTGAGCTCCAGGCTCAGCCACTGCCTTACTAAGGAGCTATCGGCGATGGGCAGCTGCTGGGGAAGGAGATCATTCTTCTTTGTGTGGCCACTGGTATGTTTTCCACATTCTGGAGTGGCAGTTCTCAGCCATTGGGTAGCAATCCCTTTGGGGGTCGAAGGACCCTTTCACAGGAGCTGCCTAAGACCATCTGTATATCAGATATTTACATTATGATTTCATAACAGTAGTAAAATTACAGGTACGAAGTAGCAAAATAATTTTATGGTTGTGGGGTCACCACAACATGAGGAACTCCATTAAGGGGTCACAGCATTAGGAAGGTTGAGGACTATTGCTCTAGAGGATGGCCCCACACCCACGCATGTATGGGCAGCACTAATTGGACTTAGAAGGTTATGAAGAAGAAGAACAGGAAGAAGGAGGAGGAAGGTGAGGAGGAGTAGAAGAAAGAAAGAAAAGAAAGAAAGAGAGAGAGAGAGAGAGAGAGAGAGAGAAAAGAAGGAAGGAAAGAGAAAGAAAGAAAGAGGGCTTGGGGAGTTGGAATAGAGAAATGGTATATACATAATTTATTTTATCTTAAGAAAATTTTAAGGAATTAAAAAGACAGACAAACATAGCCATATATAAAAATCATGTAAAATGAAGAACAATGCTAACCTCAAAGAAAGACCGATCACCCCAAACACTGTTGCTACTAAAGGAAAGAAAGGAGATGAATAAGCCCGGCTTTCACTTCAATAAGCTAGATAATAAACTGTGGAATTTTTAAAAGGTAGAACAGAAGATTGGATCTTTGTGGTATAAAGCAAACAAGAATGCATTTAAAATGTCTATGGAACTGAATAAGCTAAAAACTGGTTATTTGAAAATTCTAATGAAATGTACAAGCTTCTAGAAAGCTTGCAAATAATCAAAGAACAGCAACACAAATACTCAATATTACAAAAGGCAAATATGCCTATAAAGAGACTGAAGTTTACTAGAGAATGCAACATTCCAGAAATATGAAATAAAGTTTTTTTCTGGAAAATAAATATTTCAAATATGACTGAGTGTAAAGCAAGAATCTAGGATGATGGGGGGAAAGCAGAGGAGAAATTGATTGTCCAAAAAGATACATGCAAATGGGACCAAGACTAAAGGCTACACAAGGAAGGCTATTCAGTATTCAGTCTGAATGTATCCCAGTGGTTAAATACTCCCATAGCACAGGGGGATGTGGAAAGCTTCTTCAGTCACATGGCTCCCTGAAAATAGCAGTGAGCATGCCAAACATGCCTGTGCGCATGCACACACACACACCAAGGATCTATAAGCCAGCTCATTTATGAATACAGACTCAGCAATTCTAAATAAAACACTAGCAAATTAAACTTTGTTATGCATTTAAAAGAAGACTTTAACATGTATGGCTAGGATTTATTTCAACAATACAGTGATTGAAGACACCAGCAAAAATCCTTACATAATTTACTATAATGGTAAATTACAAAAGCATCTACCAGGGAATTCTGCTTTCAGGAAGATGAAAAAGGCATGCTGCTGCTCATTCATCCCAATATGTGCAACTAAACTACCTGGGAGATACACACACACATACACAGGCACTGTCATATCTACATATACACACATGTATACATAAGATAATTCTGGAAAGTAAAGAGAAGATAAATTGTCTTGGAACTCCCAGGCCCATAGGACAACACAGTTGTGAACTCCTGAGTTCTCTTTGACCTCGTGTATCTCAGACTTAGAGCTGAAGAACCCCATCACCTGAACACCAATGAGGAATAGACCTCTTGGCAAGATGCAAACCATATTGGTAAAAAAAAAAAAAAAAGAAAGAAAAGAAAGAAAGAAAAAACTTTACTAAGAAAAAAAAATATCACCAAAAATACTGTGGCTTCTATCTGATGCACATTAGCAAATCTTCTATGGAACACCATCATGCAATAAGGGCTTCCCTCCCCAGTGAGATGGTACCAGAGAAAAACTACTGGCTAGCCAAAATGTGCAAAACATACCAAACATTACAAAAGACACACACCTCTGTAGTGATCCTGAAAGCTTCACCAGGACCAACAAGACACCTGTATGTGCCCTGTGGCCTCTATACACACAGCTATGGAGCTATCAGTAAAACCCTGGGAAAGTCCTTCTTAACACCAGCAATGGAGAGCTGTACCAGCTCTGATTTTGATGGGAACCAAACATGGAACCTGGAATCCTATGCCCACAAGTCAGTGCCCTTCCCAATGGAGTGATCGCTGAGGAAGTCAGATAAAACAGGAAGCTTAAGTAAGATCAGAGTCTGCAGCTTGAATGAAGCCTCCAAAAACGTATCGGAAGCTCGCTCCCCACACAGCAGTGTTAGGCAGTGAGGCCAGATGAGAGGTGTTAGGCCACGAGGTGGAGTGCGCAGTACTCCATTAACATAGAAATGGTCTCATGGAAGAACCTTGACACCCTGCTTCTTTCTCTCCATCATCCCCCTCTTCCCTTTCCTTTCATATCTCTCTTAATAAGAAGACCCTCACCAGACATTGTTTGATCTTGGACTTTTATGCTTCTCAAGTTTTATTTGAGAAAGTAAAACTAGATCTTTTAAAGTTCCCAGGGTGTGATATTCTGCCAGTTGGACCTAGGTATCTCTTGTTATAGTTATTTTTCTGTTGCCATAACAACCATGACCGAAAACAACTTGGAGAGGAAAAGGCTTATTTCATCTTACAGCTTATAGCCCATCATGAAGGGATGTCAAGACAGGACTAAAGGCAGGGACTGAAGCATAGATCATGGAGGAATATTGCTTACTGATTTCCTTGCCAATCTCACATTCAAATTCCTTTCTTATACCACCCAAGACCATCTTCAAAAGAGTAGTACTCCCCTCCACAATGGGCTAGAAGTTTATATTTAGCTATATTTAAAATGGTTGTTTTGTGCACTGTAGGATGAGGGGCTGCCTATGTCTTGGCATTTTGTTTTGTCTTCAAGTATTGCAGGTGTTAGATTTATGTGTGAGATGTTTGATCACTCATGACCTGCATGTGATATCAATAGAACACCTGAGGAGCTTAGGTATTAATAAAAACACCTGAGCTCAGACGTTCAGGGTTCCACTGTCAAGGATGGTACTTGCCATGATAGTGGTTCCCTTTGTTGAGGTCTGCAGGGTTTGCACCTGTGAAAGCACCGCCTTGTCTTCCTTGGTGACATACCACAGTAGGTGAACAAGTGGCACCTGCAACTAGGGCACAATATCACACTAGCTAATCTAACTTGGAGACAGGGAAGTAGAAAAAGAAACTCAAGACCTTGCAGAATCTGTTTTTTGTTTCTTTGCTTCTTTTGGTTTTGTTTGTTTGTTTCTGCAAACTTGTCTATAAGCAGTCCAGATACTGGTGAGGTGGTCTGACAAGACACGTCTGCTATGGTGATGATAACTCCATCCCACAAGGGAACACTTCCTGCAGACAAGGTTACCAGCTATTTTTCCTGCAAACTCTGTCTTTAAATCTGGAAAGTGTTTCCTCAGAGTCAGCACACCGAAGCTGTCTTCTAGAACTGGCCAAGATTGTATCTCGTGATGGCAGCCAAACTTGGTACTGTAAGAATCACCCAGGTGGTACTGGTTTTGAAGGCATGAAGGGGTCATGGAAAGCAGCTGAGGCTTGGCACCATGAAGAGCAGTCAGGAGAGACCACTGGTAAAAGTGCAGCCTTAGCAGTTGAAGGCTCAGATTGAAGGGGTCATATAGAGAAGTTGAGGCCTGGTACCATGAAGAGAGCCCAGGAGAGGCTATTTGTGAAAGTGCAATCCCATTGCAGCAGAAGACCCCAGTGTTATGAAGATGCCACCAAGAACAGCAGCATCAGAGGAATGGAGCCAGTCAGAACCTGGAAGACAAGCTGTGTGTGCTGCAGAAGGCAGCCAGAGAAGTGTCCCAAGCCCTTTTGGAGGAGCCCAGTTTCAACAAAGAAAGTTCCAAGGAAGAAACAGAAAAGGTACATAATAGCCAGATGGAAATTTTAGAATTAAAAATATAGTACTTAGGATGAAAAGTCTCAATGGATGAAGCTAATGGCAAAATAGAGGAGACAGAGAAAAGAATTAGTGGCCTTAAGTAGAGAATACTACAAATTACCCAGATGAACAATGGAGGTAATAAAAGACTGTAGAAAATCATTATGGAACCTCAGGGTCATGCGTAGCCATCACAGAAAGCTGAACATTCATACCCTCATAGTCCTAGAAGAATACGAACAAGAGGATGGTGTCGAAAATTATTTCCAAATGGCTGAAAACACCCTAAACTTGGCAAAAGACATAAAATTACAGCCAACAAACTAGAGAAAACCGAAGAGGACAAATCTAAAGAAATTCATACAACACAGTAAAATCACACTCTGAAAATTAAATGCAAACAAAAATTTTGAAAGAAACAGTACCTGAGCACAGGGCAAAAACAATTTGAATGACAGTAGATTTTGCAGGAGAAACCTAGGAGGCTAGAGAAAATGGCAGAGCATGCTTCAAAAACTGAAAGAAAAGAATTGTTTGTCCATAGTCTTAGACCTAGTGAAAATAACTTTTAGGAACACTATTAAAAAATGAAAGCTGATTTGGGATGGCAGAGGACTAAAAATACAAAAAATTATGTTTAGAAGTGTGCACAAAGAAAAGAGAAAATGGCATGTAATCCCCAAAACACAAATATTTACTCTAAGTGTGAAAAATCTAAATACATTGTGCTGACTGACTTTTTCAGCCTTGACACAGAGCTAATAATCTGGGAAGAAGGAATCTCAATTGAGAAAATGTTTCCATAAGATTGCCTATAGGGAAGTCTGTGTGCTATTTTAACTAATGATTGATGTAGGAGGACCCAGGCTACTGTGGGTGGTATCACCCTTAGACAAGTGGTCTTAGAATATAAAATAAAGAAAGCCAAGCAAGCCATGGGAAGCAAACCAATAAACAGCATTCCCCCATGATCTCTGCATCCATTCCTACCTCCAGGTTCCTACCTTGAGTTCCTATGCTGAGTGATAGACTATGATACAGAACTGCAAGTTAAAATCAACCCTTTGCTCCTCAAATTGCTTTTGGTCATGGTGTTTAATCATAACAATAAAAACACTAGTACATTCACCTAGAAGGCAGATTTCAAAGTAGATTTTATTATTATCATTTCTATCGTTGTTGGTGGTGGTGGTGGTAGTTTCCAAGACAAGGTTTCTCTGTGTAACTCAGGCTATTCTGGATCTTACTCTGTAGACCAGGATGGCCTCGAACTCACAGAGATTCACCTGTCTCTGCCTCCCAAATGCTGAGATTAGAGGCATGTGCCACCACCATCCAGCTTCAAAGTAGTTTTCAAAACTTGACCCAACTGCATTCTATCTACAAGAAAATCACTTCAGATATGATGATGTCAGAAAATTGAAAATAAAATGATAGAAAATTCAAATCATTCAAATATGAGTCAGTAGTAATCAGGATTGTCTGAATTAACAGTAGATTAACTAGACTCCAGAGAAAAGAAAATGATGCGACCAAGAAGGCAGCATGGCATGATAAAAGAGACATTTCTAAATGCTTAAAAGCTGAACACACACCAGAGGTACCTGAACACCAGAGGTACCTGAACACCAGAGGTACAAGATACGTGAAGGCAGCTGTGGTTGTCTGTCCAAGTCTTTCCCAAAATCAAGCCAGTCAACATTTCAGCATAAAGGGGAAGGAACTCATGAGGCTCCACCCCTACCTGAAGAGCTAGTGACAATGGATGGCTGCTGGGAGAGGGAGAGTCAGTGTTCTTTAGGAGTGTGACTATTGATAGGTTGTCCATGCTCCAGTGGCAGGCCCATGTACATTTGGGCAACACTCAATAGACTCAGTTGATTATAAAAGAAGGAGTGGGAGGAGGAAGGAAGAGATGAGGGAGTAATGGAGAAGGCAGAGAAGAAGGTTGGAGAGGGAGAAGGTGAAATTGTGAGTGGAAGAAGTTTGGGAATGGTCCAGAAGTTGGAGGGGAGCAGGTGTGGGAAATGGGGGAATACTATCAAAATACATTGAATGTATCTATGAAATAATCAAAGAATGAATTAAAATATTATATGTATAAAATATGTGAAGCAAAACTATAGAAATAAAACAATAAAGCATGCATATTTTGTTGTATCTATTTATTCTTTGTGTATGCATGTGTGTCCACATATATGTATGTCATAGCACATGTGTGGAGATCAGAAGATGACTCTGTGGAGTCAGTTCTCTTCTTCCACCACATGGGTCTCAGGGATCAAACTCAGGTCATCAGGCTTGACAACAAGCGTCTTTATCCACTGAGCCATCCCATTGTCCTTGAAGCACACAGTAATATTTGAAGACTTGAACACTCTTATGTCAACAACTCAGAAATAAACTAAAAAGAAAACCAGAAAAAAATGTAGACTAAATGAAGACTATCAACCACAAGGAATTAATCAACATTTATAGGGCACTACACTCAAAATACAAAATACACATTCCTTTCAAAATCTCAGGGAACGTATACAGGGTAAGCCATATCTTGGATCATAAAGCAAACCTCAACAAATCTGAAAGAACTAAAATTATACAGAGTATGTTTTCTTAGTACAAGGGAATCAAACTAGAAATCAATATACTAAAAATAACCAGAAAATTCCTGAATACTAGAAAGCTAAACAACACATACCTTTAAAAACCTGTGGTTACGAAGGAAATCTCAGGAGGTAGAAAAAAAAAAACCACTTAGCGGAATGAAGACAAAAACATACACCAAGTTGTGTGGACACAGAGAGTACTGGCAGGAAATTTAAAGTTCTAAATGTGTGGACAAGCAAACAGAGTCTGAGATCTAAGCTCCACCGCAAGAGCCAAGGGGAAAAATAGCAAAATAAACTCAAGTCAAGCAGAAGAGAGGAAAATATAACTAGAAGAACAAAAATCAATAAGTTTAAAACAGAAAAACAACTCAGAAAAAAAAAACAATGAAGTAAAAAGTCGGATCTTTGAACGAACAAAATAAATGGATTGCTAGCGATACTGACCCCCCAAAATTAAAAAATATAAATTGGTGCCGACATCTAAAGAATAATAAAGAAGCTGGATGCACATAAATCTGAGAACATAAATGAAGGAAGCAGTATTAACAAATAAATAGAAAACATCATCAAAAGGCACAGAAAAGCAATCTACAGAGCAGACAAACACATGTGGCTCATGAACACGCTCACTGTCAGTCATAATTCAAAACCATAAGCATTTTTTTATCCACAAAGTTGAAAAATTGTAAAAGCTTAATAAAGAACATTGAGGAAGAAGTTCCCAAGCATACATTCTATCCACTGAGTTTGTGATTTCCTTATGTTTCAGTGAGAAGTACAATACATATTGGAATGGCTAGAATTTTTCTATGGGTATTGAAGAATAGTTGCCTCTGAGGAGAACAAGTGCAGAGCTGTGCACTCCTCTATTGATATTCCCTAGAAGAGAAGACACAAGCTGGTTCATCCTATATGAGCATTTAAGACTTTACAATAGAGGCAACATTTGCCTCTTTGTTTTTCTTGTTTTTTTTTTTTTTTTTTTTTTTTTTTTTGTTACATGAGAAGTGTGTATTCATTACAATAAACTGAAGAATGCAAAGATGCACAAAGAAAAGCCTGTAGATCTCCCCCCCCCACTCATTAAGCTTTTCACTTAATTATATGTATGTATATGTATGTATGTGTATGGTGTGTGTGTGTGTGTGTATGTGTGTATGCTGTGCATGTGCCAAGGTATACTTTGGAAATAAGAAGACAACTTCCAGGAGTCCTTGCAGGGTATGAACCAGGGATTGAACTTAGGTTGTCAAGCTTGCATGGTAGCCATGCTGCTGAGCCATCTCATCAGCCTCTGCCCGTTAGTCTTGCATCTCATTTTCAAGGTTAACAATATTATTCTTCTTCTGAGTAACCTCACATACTTCCCCCTGTTATGTTCAAACACAACAAAGTAGATTATAGGGTATTTGCTTTTATTTATTTTTTAATGTATGTGTGGTATATTTGTGAATGTGTATGTGTGTGTGTGTGTGTATCAGAAGTCAACACTGGGTGTCTTCCTCAGTTACTCGCCACTTTATTTTAAGACAGAGTCTCTTCACTGAACCTGGAGCTCACTGATTTGGTTAGATTGTCTGGGCAGTGAGCTTCAGTATCAGACTGTCTCTTCTTTCCCCAAGTGCGAGGGCTACAGACATATGCTATGATGCCCAGCTTTTATATGGATGCCAGGATGAGAACTCAGGTCCTCATGCTTGTGCAGCGAGTACTTTACTGACTTTCCCAGCCCTGCTTTATACATACATACATACATACATACATGCATGCTTGTGATTATTGTCACTTAAATTGTTCAGCAAATTATTATACTTAATAATATATTGCATCCTTTCCATAGAGCACTAGGTTTTCTTTTTAGTAGCTGCATATTATCCAGAACATCGACATGCTGTGGTTTAGCCAATTTCAGTCTTAGGGGAGACAAAGTTCTTGCTGTGCTATGCATAAGAACCAGCATTATTATAAAAAAAAATGATGCTGGGTTAAAAGATGTGTATTTTCCTAGTAATAATGGAAGATAAGTCAGTTAATTTAGTCTTGAAATTTTGTAAAGTTTCATTTTGAAGGTGTCAGAATTTACTATAACCTAGGAGAGAAGAGAAACTAAGGCATCTTGGAGGAGTCAAAGTCATTAAGAGAGTGGCATGTCAGAAGGGGCCTGAGAAAGGATAAATGTTGGCCCAATGATGAGTAAGTTTGGGAAGGGTGAGTCATACAAGAAAGAGGAAACCAACTATAAGAAAAGGAAACAATAGCATGAGCAAAGACCTGGAACCTTCCGAGACTGTGGAGAACATCACTGCTGATCAGGAAGACAGTGGTTGACCAGATGGCCCAGAGGAATGATGCTCTAGAAGGTACTAAGCAAGTGGAATACCGAAGCATTTATATATTGAAACAACAAAGAGAGAGAGAAAGAGAGAGAGAGAGAGGTGTGCACACATATGAAAGCACATGTGAACCAGGATGAGTGACAGAAGTGTAGAGAGAACAGAGATTAAGAAATGAGATTTACTCTGCTCAGTTTAGCTTCACCAAAGGCTTCTAAGAGGAGAGTGGCCTGGCCAGATCTATATCAACAATCATTGGGGGAAGTATATCATCAACAGAGAACTTTAGAGGGCAAAGAAGTACCCCTCCAGACAGTATGTACTTACAAGGAAGTCCTTGCAAATGCACAAGTTGGAAGGGAGTGCTGATTCCTAGGAGATCGGGTACACTGCTCACATAAATGTTGCTGAGACTCCACTAGCATGCTCCAGAGTCCCTTGCTACTGGTATCTGCAAAAGCTGAAGATAAACAGGCTCACTGGTGTCAGATGTGCTTATCCACTTGAGTGCTCAGCTGTCATGACCTGCAATCTTCACTTCCTGCTCCGGCTCAGTCTTCAAGCCATTCCCTGGAACACCAGCAGAGGACATGGATTCCTCAGCTTGTCTACATCCCACACTAACTGATCCAACTTCACCACAAGTCCCCCCATGGCAGAGCTCCCCTTGGCCATACATGACCCCAAAAAGATGGAACCGAGGCTATAACATGCAGGAGTCAAGGATGCATAGGCTGAGGGTTTGGTGGCTACTTGTAGGTTGATCAATGATTTCTCCAGTAGCCTGAGAGTGAATGGTTTCAACACAAAAGAAGGCAAGAGATGGCCTTTCCCCTACACTCCCTCCTTTTTCAATACACACACACACACACACACACACACACACACACACACACACATTCAAAGCTCTTAATCTACCTCTTCCCTCCAGACAGGAGAACTGGCTCTGAGCTATGTTCACAGTACAGAACATGAACACCCAATGTTACCTGTGTACTTCTGCATTTGTCAAGAAGCACAAAGGCTCACTGATGCTTGAAGTACAACTTCAAACTCTCTGCTTGTTGATAGATCAGGACTATATTGGTGGCTGAGGTCAAATTCCAGACAGAAGCCAAGGACA
This sequence comes from Cricetomys ansorgei, assembly GCA_026225945.1. Taxonomy (NCBI): domain Eukaryota; kingdom Metazoa; phylum Chordata; class Mammalia; order Rodentia; family Nesomyidae; genus Cricetomys; species Cricetomys ansorgei. The sequence goes on from JAMJFZ010001899.1 coordinate 2,225,122, forward strand.
GGCTCTGCCTGTGGCTTCCTTCAACTCTTTGACCCTTTGACAATACAGACATCTGTGGCTACAATGTGAAACCTGACCTGTTTGGATCCAAGCCCTGCATGTGTCCTAACACTTAGTACTTACTTGAAGAGCAAATCTGCTTGGTACTAGAGCCACTCCAGTACTCATAGTGGTGAGCAGCCTGGCAAGTGCTATCTCCTCCCAATAGTAGATTTAGCACCCATTCTGGCACCTTTTCTCAGAGAAGCTGACTGAGTGCTTGCCAGAGACAGCAAGGTCTCATATCAACTTCATGCTGGTCTGGCATCTCCTCTGTGTTGTCTGTATGCTCATCTGGACCCATGGACTGTCCTTTAATATTAAAAAGAATTAAAGCAATTGATAAAGGAAATAACTGGTCAGGTTTTCCCAATGAAATTTCTAATTCTAGCTGCCCCAAAGCCATTTAAGGAATTCAAGGAGTAACCTTGGCCCAGCCATACACCTACCTGATCAGAAATATCAGGGTTCCTACATCCCAGAAGATGGTCCCTCAAAGGCAGGAATGAACAGAGAGAGGCTGCTAAGTGGATAAGTGGAGAAGACTCCGTTTGTTCATAATCTCTTTTTTAACTAACATGGGTGCCCTTTGCCTTGGTCATAAACAGGAGGCTTGAGGACTGTTTCTGATGGCATGAGAACAAGCAGGCTGAGATTGCTGTGGTGGGAGGAGCTGAGGAAAGGGTTAGTCTGCTAGAGCTTCTGTTTCCGTCTCTGCCCAGAGCCAGGCTGCCTCTGCTTTGCTTTCTCTCCCCTAGCTCACCATAGCTGTCAACTGTCAACCATTAATGAAGACAGCCAGAAGTGACCAGCGGTTCCTGTTGCAGCTGAGGATCTCCCCACTGTCTACATATCATTCTGACTTACTCAGGAGATTTCTACCATACTTTATTCTCCAATTATAACCCTAAACAAGCATGCTCAAAAATGTGTCTTAAATTGAGCGTGTGCAGAAAAGTATTCTTCCCAAAGTTCCCCTCCATACAAGTAGACCTCCCTTGATAAATTCCCCCGCCCCTTAATAAATTCCTCTCTTTTTCTCTGTTGAAGGCAAGCTTGCCTTGCCATCTTTGGAAGCTTTGCCCTCTGACTTGAAGACAATAAAAATTCTTCTTTTCTCTTTTGTGTGCTGGCTGTAATTTTTGACTTTGCTCTTTAAGTTTTGAACCCTTTGTGTTTGCTTAGGAGGTCTCTAGGGGTAAAGAATGTGGCCCTGTGTTGAGCAAAGGTGGACCTCCTGCCATGCAAAGCATTTGTTCTACAGTCAGGGGTTGGGGTGCAGTTCAGCTGTGGAGCGTCTGCCTAGCATGGTCTATCCCTAGGACTGTAAAAATGGGGATGGGGAAATGTTCTACAGCCAGGTATAAAGTTCATTTGTGGCCTCAGGCCAGAGAAAGAATATCTCCACCACTACCACCCTGCCCCCCGGCAAGGGTACACATTTTGCACATCTCATTGCACAAGAATGTGCCAGGCTTTGCGAAAAACAAGAGAGTTTCCAGTTGCTGAGAGAAATTTTTTGGAGATAGCAGCCCAGTGGGGTGGAGCATTGGAGGATCAGGCACCAGAGAGACTTTCCCTTGCCTGACAGAAGCTGCTTCTCGCAGAGAGATGACATGAATGGCCCATGGGTCAAATCTGTGAGCTAAGATGCTTTTTATATTTTTCTTTTCTTACCACATCCCCATAGAAAAAGATGAACAGCAGCAGTTGGTCCACAAAGAAAGCTGACACACAATTTCTTTCAATGAAGTTTAGAATAAAAGGGCCTCAAGGTGGGCAGGAAAGTATTAGACAGAAACAATAAGAGATCTGGACACGATGGAACCTTAAAGGGAAGGAGAGGCTTCCCTTTAAAGCCTGGGGAGGAGCGTGAAAGAGGAGGGGGTGCATAGAGGAACCTCTTGAAAGATCAACCTTCAGAGCACCTCTCAAACAGGCCCCCCTGAGGAGTCCCAGTCCAATCCTCAGAACAGATGAAAAGTCTTACTTTTGCAGCCCTTGGAGGACAGCACGCTCCATCATGTGATTTAGTACAACATAGCACACATGACAAGAAGCATGGAGGAGCCAGGTACTCTAAATTGAGAGATGTCAAGTCACAGCACAGACTGCTCCTTATCTCTCTGTCCCAGAGGGAGAGATGCAGAGAACTAATTCATGCTACATTATCAAGCCTAAAAGTGCATCCTCATCTTCCTTCACCTCCTATCCCTCTTCCTCCTCTTTTGCTTGTTCTTAAAGACAGGGTCCCATGTTGTACAGGCTGAACTTTAACATGGTATGTAGTTGAAGATGACCTTAAAATTCTGGGTGTTCCTACTTCCACCTCCCAAGGGCTGGGCCCACAGGCGGGCATCAGCACACCTGTCCCCTTTACACTTTTTAATGGAAGAAGAGGAGGAGGGAAGGATATCACTATTTAAGGCCCTCAAACGCTAAGATTCTTAATCTTTGGTCCTTTACAGAAAAATGGTCGTGGCCTCAGTTTAAAGTGAAGATTTAGAATTTCAGTCACACTCTACAAACCAAGACCTGAAAAACATAGATAACGTAATTTCTTTGTAATTTTATTTTGTCTCTGCCTCCCTCCTCTGCAGGAGTGGCCTGAGTCAGCCAGTCAAGCCAGAGGTGGGCCCCTTCACTCTCACCACAACCACATTCCTGTGTAGCGAGATGTGGCCATATGCTCCATCCAGGCAGCATCCCTGTGATTCCCATCATGCTCTCTGCTCCTCGCACATGCCACATATCAGGCTCTTTCAGGCCTGTAAGCCTCTCTCCTCTCTCACATTTAGCCTGTGACCTCCTGCTCCATATCTGTAACTTCCTTAGGCATGCCTGGGACTTCCCCCAGAGCCTGGTCCTCTCTACCCAGGACCTCACTGCTTCTGCAGGGCTGCCTCCAGGAGGCAGGGACCAGGCGGCTCTGCCCTGGTCTCAGAGACTGCTACAGTCAACTTTCCTCCGTGTTTCAATTTCCTTTCCCCTAGCATCTGGAGATAACTGTTCTAGGGATGAGATGGTGGCCACTCCTCTCAACCTCCTGATCTTGCACATTTATGTCTAAATGTACTGAAAACAAAATCTGGGATGAGACTTTGGAACTCTTTTCTTCACACACCCTCACCATGTGTGCCTTCTTTGAGGCAATGAATCCAGAATGCTTTGCTGGTTAGGACCAGAGGGAGGCCATGCCAAAGGAGAATAAAGCAAATCTGGAAGGTTTTGAAGCTCTTCCATGTCATCTTACCCGTTCATCTTTGTTATATTTGCTTCTTCCAGTTGTACCACAGTGACAACTTCTAAACAGTCAGGAAATTCCCAAGCTTATTGGACACTTTCACCTGGCCACAGCAGGAAGCATTAACACCGCAGAGGTGGCAAACATTGCCTTCAGTGCTCCCCACCACCCTTCCTGAGAGTGGTCTGTTAACACTGATGGGCACACCACTTAGGAAGTTTTAAGATGTGTCAGAGGTATTCATGACCTCCACTCTCCCTTATGCCCGTGTGTAATGGAAATTTTTCCCACCTCCACATTTCTGTTGGAAAAAGAGCTGTTGTATACTCCACAACCTGCCCCACCCTACCTTACATGTAGCCATTGCTAAATGGCTTGTGGGGCTGAATGGACACAAGGCCAGACAATCCATACACTGAACAAATCCATGTCTTAGAGGCTTTGGCTCCATACAGTTGTTGTTCCATCCCAGCTCTGCGGATGTGATCTCAGCGGGAACTGCTGTCACCATGACGTCACCATGACAGCAGTGGCCCTCCCATCAGACCTCACAGTCTGGTTGCTGTCCCTCTACCCTTGTGGCAGATGAGGGATGCTATGGATCGAATCAGGCTTGTGTTTTGAGTGTTTGGTCCTGAGCTGGTAGTGGTGTTTGGTAAGACTGTGGAAATTTCAGGAGACTAGACTGCCCTTAAAAAGGAGGTGATCACTGATGGCTGTTAGGGGTCTATGATCCCAGGAAGCCTATGACTTCCTGTCTCACACTCTGCTTCCTGGTCAACCATGTTTGACTCTCTTCTATTATACACATCCACTGCCCACGAGCAAGTTCCTGGTTAGGTAGCTGTGGACTAGCTACGTTAGCAGGGAGCTGTCTGGATAGATTCCACTGGTACTCAGACAAAAGAGGGAGCCCAGTTATCATAGCTCCCCACATTGATTGTTCCTCCTTGAGGAATTATAATGACCTTGGAGACAGATGTCACCATCTCCACCTCATAATGCAGGAAATGGAGGTGAGGAGATACAGAAATGTGGGAAACAACATCCATGATCTGGTTCTACACAATGTGCTCCAGGGCCATTGAACTCGGCATAGATGAAATGGAAATGACAGAAGTGTCAGCTGGGAGCATAATAACGCTACTAGCCAATGCTTGCAGGGCAGGAGGAGGCACTGGACTGTATTCAAAGAGTTTCACATCAGTCCCCAAGGCAAACTGCAATAATCCTAGAGACAGTGACAATTATTATTTCCAAGAACAGCAAAGAAAACTGAAGTATGGTGCACCCAAGGAGCCTGTCAAAGGCCACCAGTTTATAGACAGTTATTATCTGAGTGCCCTCTTGATGCAGCATCTGTTACTCACACCTGAGAGTCTCAAGCTGCAAGGAACCCTTTGTCCCACACCTCACTTCCACTCTTGTTAAAATCACAGTTTGGTTCAGAGTGTCCTTGGCTCAGGCCCCTTTCCAGTTCCAGTCCATCTGACAGGCACAGTGGTTCTCAGACAACATGGTAGACAACGTCCTTGAACATAGGCACCAGGTACACTGGGCCTGGCTCTGCCTCTCAGCTGGCCACTTCACTCCACTCTGACAAGGGCAGTTATTTGGGATGAGAAATGGGGTAGAAAAAATTTTTTTCATTCAAGCAATTAAGGAACTGCTGTATCTTCCATGATTAACTTCGTGTGCTCGGATGGAATGCAAAAATGCTGTTAGCAGAGTGCTTTCATTTCTGTACCTGACATGAGCAATGGGAATATTTGTTCTGCCCGGGAGGATTACACCTTCCATTAATCTCCGTTTTATTGAAAGTTTAAATAACAGACAGACACAATGTGATCAATTAGCAGTGTAATTCCAAGGAGATGTCATAGCAAAATGAAATCTCCAGCACGTTCACTGCAAAGACACGGGGAGTTCTCTCCAGTTTCCCCGCACACGACGCAGTGTGTATATTTTAATTGAAAGTTTATTCTGCTATGTGCCTCGTCTACTAAATTTTAATTTAACATTGTAATGAGGAGGGTGTTTCTGAGGAGCTCTTCACAGGCTAGGCGATGGGGTTGCACAAATTAAGAAAACAAGAGAATTTGGCAGTACTTTCCAGAAGCTATGAAAGGAAAAGAGGACCCTCCTTAGCTCTTTGGAGGGAACCCCAGACTCCCAGAGAACCTTGCCAGCAGCCATTTAGTACCCATGGCAGCTGGGCCAAAGGGTGAATGAAAGCAGCAAGGGTCCTGGGAGACTAACTTAAGAGTTGGGGTGGAGGTGGGAGGCTTTTCTCCCTCACTCTACCTCCAAGCTTCCCTCCAGCACCCTCTATGAGCAAAACCCAATATGAAACCACTGACCAAATAAAAAGGTCCTTTGCCATCTCAAACTCAGCTTATCAAAACAGAGTCGGGGAAGGGCAGGCTCTCAGGTGAGCGACAGTAGCTTAGTGACCAGCACAATACTGGGAAGTACCACTGTGGCTCTCTAACTGTTAGAGTTCTCAACTGGAAAATGTAGTTAATGAGGTTTAGTCTTCAGAGCTGTGGAGAGACTTCAGCAAAATGGAACTTGGTGATGGTGGCGGTGGCAGTGGGGGGGGGGCGGTATTAAGGGGATTTGTTACTGAGAAAGGTGGATATTTTCCACTGGAGTAGCCTCACAACAACCTGCTTTGCCCCTGGCGAAGATGGAACTCATTCTATGGAGCAATAGCTGGTGTGAGCAAAGTTTAGTTGTGAACATCTGCCTTCCAGGCTGCCCGTCCCTCACTGAAGACCTGTGTGCTGTCCATCTGCCCTAGCTCCATCTGGAGTGACACTGGCAAACCTGAGGGTCAGAATGGCCCTGACCTCTCTTTATTTTTCCTATTTCTTCTCTATTCCCCTTTGACACAATCTCCACTGATATCCTTGGACAGAATTTTTACTGAAATCCCTGTCTGAGGTAGGTTTGCAGAGACTAGACTTTGCAAAGAGGCAGGAGGGGAAACACACAGGAGGGTTCTCTTCCAAAAGCCAAGATCTAGAAGCCAGGCACAAGACACCATAGCATTTCTCTTCACATTGGCCAGAGCGACGGATGCACTGGCTTTCTTCCCAGGGCTTCAGATGAGCTGGGTTCTAATTCTGCACTGCTGCTGGCTTCATTCTATAAAGTTACTCTCCTCGTGCTTACAAACTGCTCAAGTAAGCCCTGTGAAAACTGTCCAAGGAATGAGTCACAGAGCTGAAAGCAGTTGATTCTTCCCTTGGGGTAGCTGCAGTCTTAACTACAAATGCCTTCTGAGCATGCACCACACTGAATTGAGCTCTGTACACACCCCAGGTGAGACCCCCATTCTGTCACTTTGCCCACTCCCAAGCTGAACCAACCTCCTTCCTTCCTTCCTTCCTTCCTTCCTTCCTTCCTTCCTTCCTTCCTTCCTTCCTTCCTTCCTTCCTCCTCCTCCCCCTCCTCCTCCTCTTGAATAAGGAATGCTTTGTCATCCTTTGTCATCTGTCTTTCCATGGGGCTTTCACCCAGCAGGGTTGGCTGTAAAAAATGAGGTTCACTGGCTACTCCACAAATTCACAGCCTTGCCTGACAGCTAACAAGCACTATGGCCAGGAAGCGCAGCAGAGTGAAGGCCCAATTACACAGAGGAGAGCCTCCTACAAAGGGCTTAAATGTGCTAACAAGCCATCATGGAAGGCCAGGGAGCCCCTAATGGCCTGCCTGCTGTCAGAGAGGCAGCAAAGGCTGAAAAGGAGCAGGCCTGCCACAGCTGCAATGCAGTGATGTCTGTCACCAATCCCTCATTCAAAATCACTCTTGTTGACTCAAAGGAGGGTGGGGAAGGGTAGAATCACTGGGCAAGCTGTATCAAGCACAGCTCCAGATGACTCTCTACCACCCCTGCACATCCTTTCAGTGATTCAGCACTGCCTATAGAATAAAACACCAAGGTCCTCTGTTCTGGTGATAAGCAAAGTCTACTTTCCTGTAGCCAGGTCTCTTAAAGGGCAGTTGGTGAGGTGCTAAGGCATAGATAGCTGAGCAGCAAAACTGTCCGGGTACATGACTAAAATACAGGTTCAAGAGTGTGCTTGGTATACGCCTATAATCCCAGCACACAGAAGTAGAGGTGTTACAAGTTTTAGGCTAATGTAAGCTACGCAGCCAGACCTCCTTCCCCTCAAAATTCAGGGGCTGGAGGTGTAATTTAGTGGTAGAGCCTAGCATGTAGAGGCCCTGGGTTCAATCCCTAGGACAGAAAGGAAGAAAGAGAAGGGGGTAAGGAAGAAGAGGAGAGGAATGGGGAAGAAGGAGAGACAGAGACAGAAAGGAAGAAAAGAAGCATCAGGCAGGCAGATTTCCTCCCTAAATCCTGAACTAGAATCTTGAGATTAGGGCAAGCAATGTATCCTGGGTGTTTAACAAGCTTTCCTTGATGATTCTGGACAAATTCACCCATTCACATACCCATGCATCAGTCAGCAGGCATTCAGTGGGCACTATGAGCCAGGTACCATGCTGGGAGTCAGAGAGAAGAGGAAAGCAGGAAACATCCTGTTCTCAAGGAGGCATCAGTGGAGGTCTGAGTTAGGTACTTGTTACCAGCCTTGGGAATGGCAAGAGTACAATGGCAGCACCATGTGGGACCAGAAGCCTCACTTTGGAGTTAAACTTTAGCTTCTTGTGAGACCCAAGCCAAGCCACGACATACCTATTCAACTGTCAGTTTTCCCTGACACAGCATGAGCTAATCATACATCCCTTGCACTTTAGAGGAGAGAATGAGATAACCAATGTGAAGACTTTATTGTGTCTGAACTTCATATGTATGCAATAGACCTTGGGGGTGAGAGAGATGGCCACGGTGGTGGTGTTCTCTGTAATACCATGTGCAGTAAGGTTTTGATGTATTTGAACTAAACTTTTACCATTTCCTCTGGTCCTACATGGACAAGTTCATTTAGAATAGCAGTTCTCAATCTGTGGATTACAAACCTATTGGGGGTTGAATTTAGGAAGTAAATCTGCTTGCCCACTTACTTCTTTTATTTCTGTCTGTCTCTGTCTCTATCTCTCCCTTCCTTCCTTTCCTCCCCTCTTCCTCTCACCCCCTTCTCTGTCTTTCTTTCTGACCAAGGGATTGAATCCAGGACCTCAGATGCCTAAGACCATCTGTATATCAGATATTTATAGCAAAATTACAGTTATGAAGTAGCAATGAAAATAATTTTACGGTTGGGGGTCACCACAACATGAGGAACTATATTAAAGGGTCTCAGCATTAAGAAGGTTGAGAACCACTGACTTAGAAGCACTATTGCTCCTTTCCTTTGCCTTGGGGGCAGCCATCTAAAGCTAGGCAAGGACCAGCATGTACCTTAGAGCCTGGGAGGTGGGGGTAGCCTCATGACCTTGGTCATGTTCTGTATTAGGAACTTCCTCATGTCATCTTTGCAATCATCAGTGAGGGATGCAGAGAATCTGAGCATGGCATACAGCTCCAGCTTCTTGTTTTGTCAGATGGGACATGCCTTTAAGTCCATAAAAAGTAATATTTCATTTAAGAATGATGTTCTCGTACTAAAAGAATAGCAAGGACATTGTTTCGGAAAAAGAGACAAACTTTCTCCCAAATAGATATTGACCAGTTGCATATATGTAGCACAGACATATGGCTTTTAGTTTGATCAGATCCCAGAAACTTCTCTCACACACCAACCTAGTCCACAGACACATTTGAGATTGATGTCCTGGCCCAGTGCTGGCAATGAAAGTATAATACCTACAGTAAACATTTACATTGTTCTTGTTATATCTCAGGAAGTGTGTGTGTGTGTGTGTGTGTGTGTGTGTGTAATAGATGTGTGTGAAGTTATTCAATATCCACAACAAATCTAAGAAGTGGAGCTGTGACCAGTCCCCCTTTTAGGAAAAGTATCTTTCCCAAGGCCTTACATAGGAAAAAATAACAAGCTGGAATTTGATCTCAGGTATTTTGGATTGAGAACTGAAACACTTAAATGCTATACTCTACAGATATGGAAACTGAGGTCCAGAGAGGGAAGAAATAGTACAAAGTCACAGAGAGGCATGATATGGCAACCGACAACACAGCTCCTGCCTCCTGACATTCCCAGAACCGTGGCTGTCTGAGCCAGCCTCTCACTAGCCGGAGTCCTGTCCCTCAATCAGTGGTGCATACCCCAGCTTCCCCTGGGATGAACGTTTATCTCCTCCAAGAAGTCAGCTTGCTGCTGAGATGCTTGAGAGTTCTTTCCTGCCAGACTCTCGAGTGAGTAGAGCCATGGTGAGATGGGCACAGTACCCTCAGCAGAAGAACAGTGTCCAGTGCGTCCTCAGGAAGCATTTCCACAGATCCCTGGAATACGGCCATCCAGAAATCAATTAAACCAGCTTCACTATAGCACATTGTAACAAGGCTGCATTCCAGCCTCACTTAGACACTTCCAGGTCACTGGATGCTGTCGGGGAGCAGGGTGTTGGTTCCTTCTCTTCTGCCTCCAGCACGTCCTCTGGCATGAGTTGGGCTTCTGCTGTGCATCAGGGGGTCTTAGGGATAAATTATAGCCAAGTCTAGAGTTACTCACAGTTTGGAAGCAGGAAAGACCAGCAAACGATTCGTTGTCACCACACGTGGGACAAGTGTGACAGCAAACAGGTGACTGAGTGTCAAGCAGCAGTAAGGAAGTTACTGGGACACAGTGCCCTCAGAGAGGAGTCATTCCCCATGGGACTTGAAAGATGTGGAGACAGCCAGGACAAGGTGAGGTCATGACCAGCATGACCCCTGTGAGTCCAGCAGAACCTGCCAAGCCTGGCATCAGAGCAGGACTGGAATCCATGTGAGCCTGCTTCCCTTCTCCTGGGAGTGACCAGCTCCCTCCAGCCACAGATGACAGATGAAGCTCACAGCTGAGCGAGGCTATACCACCATTCAGAGCGGTCACACAGGGGACGTGAAGAGGTACAGATGGCTGTCGGCAGGACCCACTTCCTCCACCACGAGCTTTCTTGTATTGTACTGAGATTCACAGAAGCATAAAACAGGCAATTTGGATTTGACCTCAGAGGTTATTCTCTTATGCTGGGAAGTAGCGATCCTGCCCAACAGAAATAACAATCCTTTAAATTTGCCTAACATTATATAGTTACACTTCATTTCATTTGGCTGGTACCTGCTGATGTAATCAGAGTTCACATTCACCCTGTGATTGCCCAGTAACCCTCCATAGGACTCAGCATAAACCATGCCTCCGGCAACAGTCAGGACTTTTTATCCTGATCATGTGGTTCTCCTGTGGACAGTATCTCTCAATTTGAGGCTCAAAGAAGCCAACAGCTTGGTCCTTGTGCAAGACAATAAACTGACCTGAGTAAGTGAAGAGAGCCTGGGATGCTAGGCAACCTTAATGAGTGGCTCACGTGACGGCCAGCTCTGTGAAGCACAATGAAGCTGACAGGAAATGTCTCTCCAAACACAAATGTGGTGTCCACCAGAAACGCAGGCAGCGCCGGGGACATGCTTGACTGAGAAAGAGAAAAGTGATTATGACTAGACAGGGAAAATAAAATCCCAATTATTCCAAACTTGGCAACCTAAGCCTTCTTGCATAAATGGAGCCCAGCCTGGCATGGAGACCCAAGGGATCTCTTGGGAGAGGGATGGGGACCATTAGAGGAAGGCGACTCAAGCCTGCCTGCTACAAATCCCCATGGGGGATTGGGGACATAGTAGATTGGCTTCTGACTCTTGAATATGTCAGAAGGCTAACAGTTGGCTGAAGTGACAGATGACAGCCAAGGGGAGGTAACCCAGAATGGCCTTAGCAGAAACTATTCTGACAGGCTACCTGGAGGGGCAACAGGAACCCACAAAATATCTCTGTAAGCAACATTACAGGAATCAGAGGTCACAGGGAAGGTTCTAGATTGTCCATGGAAAGTAGACACACAAGAGAGTCAGGCTTCAGGTAACGTACTGAATTATAGCCCCAACCGCAGTTTCTTAATCACAGGATGATACAGTTACAGTCTGTCTGTGGCCCCTGGTGAATACAGTTGACTCCCAAGATCCCCCTGGACATTCCAGTTACTGAATCGTGACTATCCAGAGGCTAGGGAGAGGACACTGTGTGATTGAAACATGCCCAGAGAAGGGAAGGACATTCTGCTGAGTTCATTCAGAGCAGTAAGTGGCCTACAGAGTAGGTATAAAGAGGGAAAATTGAAATTGTCTTGACTTTGATAAAGGCCAGTGACAGTCTTTGGCCATTTGGGGATTTTATACAGATAAGAAGTAGGTAAGCAGGGCGAGGCTGCAAATGCTCTTGTATGAGTGCTTACATCTCCCCCTCCTGTGTTTGGTGGCCCACCATGTAAAGAATCTGTTTGGGCAGCTGTTCAACCTAGGTTTGGACCAGAGACTGAACACAGAAGTGACTGTGAACCAAATCCACAACCTGGAGCCATGGCCAGCTGGAGCCACAGTCTCAAACAGACGCAGCTGCCAAGCAGAGTCTAAGTCAGCCAGGCTCCAATCAACCTGCAGACCCGTGACCATGATAGCACTGTGGGTTCCAAGCGAGAAGCGAAGCGAGTGAGTCTTAGAGCCACATGCTAGGTAGTGCGGCCCAGCAAAGTGGATGGTATGGGGAGTCCAAAAGGTCCTAAGAAGCACCAGTGAGTGAGAGGTCAGATGCAGTCTGCAGCTGATGCCGGAGGAAACTATCGTCCAGACTTCCAGTCGTTAAGATGACTTCTGCTATCCTACCTCTTCTCTTGCTCCAGCCCATACTCCTGTCCCCATTCAGGTCCCTCATTACCTAGAGAGATGCAATGGGGAGAGGATGAGGGTGACAGCCTGTTGTGCACGTCAGCTTGGCCAGGCTGGTCTCCAGTTATTCAAACACCAATCTCTATGTTGTTATGAAGATACTTTGTAGTTGTGATTAAATCCACAATAAGTCGGCTTTAAACAAGGGAGACTCCTTTAGCTAACACTTTGTTCTATCTGTTGAAAACCTGATGACAAAAAAGCTCAGAGTCTTCCATAAAGAAGAAACTGTGACAGCTTTTGCCCATGCTGACAAGTTCCATCCTTTTCCTCGTGACAGGCTGCCCTACGATTGCAGGCTTGCCTAACCAGCCCCTAAAGCCACACAAGTCAGTGTCAGGCATCAACGCTGTCAATGTGTATCTTGTATTGGTTTTCCTCTTCTGGTTGAATACCTCTTGTCTTTTCTACTTTGCACTTCCAGGAACTGAGGACAATTTGTATTAGTCAGCAGGGTCCCATCAAGGAGAGACATGCCTCTTCATGGACCTGGATGTTGGGTTCTTCATTCCTTGAGTGCTTTCCATTTTTCAACCCAAGGATATGCCAGGGACCTGCGTGACCTGGAATCCACATGACCTGGAATCTGCATGACCTGGGACCTAGATGACCTGGGACCTGCATGACCTGGGACCTGTGTGATCTGGGACCTGCATGACCTGGGACCTAGATGACCTGGGACCTGCATGAACTTGGACCTGCATGACCTGGGACCTGGATGACCTGGGACCTGCATCCAGAGCTCAGCAGTGCTTAGGGTGGAGAAATCATTGCTATGGCCACAGCTGAGATATAGTATTTCAATTAGCTGCCTGCCCACCACACCTGCCCTTTGGCTGTCCCCAACCTGCTCCTCTGCTGCCACTGCACCTGCCCTAGGCTGTCTCCCACCTGATCCTCCACCTTCTGCTGCACCAGCCCTGACCCATCCACCTTCCCCTCTGTGCCCACCTGGCCGGGCACTGCCATTGCCACCTCCACTGCCACTCCCAGCAGCCCAGCCCCTCCGCGGGCTAACCCAGGGACTTTGGTTCTGAAAGCCTGGCGGCCATAAACAGTTAATGTGATTATTGCATTTAGCCACATTCCAATAGCTTCCTCTCTTTAATCGCTTTGAAAGTGTTTCAAATTCCTTTCCTACGTGACTGAAATCAAAGCGGCACCTGTGAAGGCAGGAAGGCTGCCTGCCAGAGCGAGGAGGAGATGTAAAACAGACAGGCTTTGATGGAGAGAAATTATGTCTTTCTTAATTCCTTTCACCCTATAATTACCTGGCTCAACCACGTGGCTTCACAGCAAAAATAACTTGCCACATAAAGGGTGTTGTCTATAGAATCCTGGTTCAAGTGCTCAGGGACGACCCGTGCAGGAGGCTCCCACACAGCCTTGCTCCAGGCATCTGCAGCCCACTTTTGTCTCCAGCTTCCCAAGCCACCACTTGGCTCCCAACCACCAAGGGTCAATCCCAAAGCTTCCACTACACCTCATCCACCTCCCAGACGGGCCACTTCCTGCCCACACCTCTTCTGCCCTTGACACCCCTGTTGCCTTCTTCCCCCCTGCCTCAACATCAGTCTCCTAGGAGCCTCTGCCTCCTCCCTGCCTGAAGTCGGATCAATCACTGTCTCTGTTTGCTTCCTCTCTCCCCTCCTGTCTTGCCTGCCCTCTTCCATGCCTTTCCTTAGCTTCCTTCCTGGTTGCTGCTCCCATTGTTCTAGATCAGGGACAACGCTGAGGATTCTGTTATCTCTGGCCTCCAGTAGAATGGAAAGTGCCCAACGGCTTGCCGAGGTCAGACCTGCCCCCACCCCACCCTGTTTTCCCTCTCGCTGAACAAGGACTCCCTTTTAAAGCTTAAACCTCAGAACATTCTCCACCCTCTCTTTCTCTTCAGGTTGGGGTCCAATCTGAAGTCACCCACACACGAGTTATCACAGTGCGACTGAAAGGACCTCGCAGGAGACTTTGAGTCACAGAAACCCTAGTTTAGATTGTGGCTGTGAGCTGCAGGTTACATACCTTTGGGCAAATTATTTCAATGTCCTTATTTGTAAAACGGCAAGGAAAATTCTTACTTCCAAGTATGGTTTTGAGGAAGACTGACTTGCACATCAGACAAATGCAGAGGACAAGTGCTCCCTGTCCCTCGTGCTCTGCAGGAAGTCCTGTGGGTGAGAAGCTCACTGATGCCACAGGTATTACTTTCAAACCCTCATTTCTCAAATCTTTAACAGCTGAGATGCCACGCTTCTGTTTCCTCAACTGTTCTGTGGGAATAATAAGGTTTAGCTCAAAAGATTGAGGTATTAAGCAAATGAGCCAGGCTAGGGAGATGGCTCAGTAGGTGAAAGCATCAGGACATGAGTTTGAATCTTGAGCACTTCCTTAAAAAATTAAAAAAATTTTAAAAAGGGCTGTATGTGTCTGTACCTCCAATACTGGGGCAGAGACAAGTGAACCCCAAGATCTTGATGGCCAAACTCTCAGTGGCCTGAGCCACTCAGCCCTACCCCTAGGGTTTCTGGATGTAGCTTCTCTCCTTAGCTGGGAAATTTGTCACTTCAGACCAGTCAGCCAAGTCAAAATTGGGAGCTTCCAGTTCAGTGAGAGAGACCTTGCCTCAAGGCAATAAGGTGAAGGATGATAGAGGAAAATGTCTGACTTCCTCCTCATGCCTCTGTTTGCACATGCAGTGGCATGTGACTTACACACTCGTGCACATGCAACATACCACACCACCCACAAACACACACAAACATGCACACACACACACACACACACAAACACACATATACATACACACACACATACACATACACACAAACACTCACACACACACACACACACACACACACACACAAGTGCCCACTTGGATTTCAGCACATAGTAGGTGAGTTCCTTCCCCTTTCAGCCCCTCCTTTCCCCTTACACCCTTGACTCCCTGACTCGTTCTTATTCCCCCAGGCTTCTGCCATTCAGCTTCCCACCACCTCACAGTTTATGCGCCTTCCTTTGATACTTCCTGAGATGGATGGAGTCCTCCCTTACAGGTCCTGCTGGTGTGTTGGAGAGCTGAGCTGGCATGGTGGCTGTAGAGCACTGTGCTATTCACAGCACAATCTGGAAAAGTTCCCACAGGGTAGCATCAGCTTGGCTGGGAATTTGGACGTTGCAATTTCTGAATTCTTTATTGTCCATAATGTTTTCCCTTAAATATAAAAAGAATGGTCATCTTGGCCAAGACCACACTGGAGAAGGTAACAAAGTCCTAAATTCCCACCCGCAGCCTCTCCGTGTGATCACTGAGCCAACAGTACTAAGGTCCTGAGTTACAAGAGGTCACAGGTGGAGCCCCTCTCGGGAATGATCTGATGAAAGTGCACAGTGAAAAGCTTCACTGTGAACCCTACCAAAGGTGGCTGCTTTGCTGCAGGCCACTCTGCTGCCAAGTCCCCTTTTAGACTTCCAAACGAAGAAACCAAGATTTTCACATTTATCTCAGTGACCTTGGCCACTCTGCCCTGCCCCTCATGCTTCTGAGTGCAGCTTCTCTTAGCTGGGAGTTCTGTCACTTCAGGCCTTGGAAGTGTGCCTGGAAACCTAACTTCTTTGCAGAGGTCCTTGGTAGGGCAAGACTTCAAGAGCCAGACCTACAGAGTGAGGCTGGCTTGACCTGGAAGAGGAATCAGAATATGTAAGGTTCTTCCAACCAGCCTGTAAAGAACAGGAACACAGGATCACCCCAAATCACATCCAGGTCCAGGTCTAGTTTGACCATGCCCCAGAGACCAGGAAAGGGGAGACGCAGTGAGCCACAAGGCTTTGAGGTCTCCCTGATCCCTGCAATTGCTGTCTTCCAGAGGGGTGGGGAAATCTGTGCCAAGGTAAGCTGGGACTGTGTAGCAAAATAAAGGGCCATTAGACACGAGCTGAAGAGGAATGAAAAGTTGCCATCTACACAGGATGGCGTGAAATCACTTGGTTGAGAATGAGAGTGCTTCGACATTTCCTAGATGGCCCCAACAGCGTCTCTGCGCTCGTCCACAAGGGGGCGCTGCTAAAGTGCCGCAGGAGGTGGAGTCTATTTCTCCCTTGGCGAATCCCAAGCTCATTAATGATTTGCATTGACCAATAGGATCCAGTCACAGTGACACCTGGCCTTCGTAGGCAGGCTTAAGAGACTTGCAGTTTCTGCTTTTGGGGTCTTTCTGACCTGAAAGTGCTATAATAATAATAATAATAATAATAATAATAATAATAATAATAATAATAATAATAATAATGATAATGATAATTTTCTTCAGCAGTCGTGGCTGTGAAGCCGTAGTTAATTGTAGATGACTTTACAGCTTGATTATGCCACAGTCTGCTTTGGGGATCTTATCAATGTCTTCTGGGATTCTGGTTTGTGATAAAATTAAGGAAGTGAAATCAGACAGGGTGTTATAGGTTTTTAATCCCAGACATTGGAATCAGACTAAGACAGGGGGATGACTAGCTTGAAGACAGGTTGGTGAGAACTTGTCTAATTAAGGGGGAGACTGAAAGATCGGAGAGAAATAGAAATATTGTTAGCTAGCTTATCAGTTGGATCCTGGGTCTGTCATTTACAGTTGTGTGACCACAGACAAATCGTCACATAACTTGCCTTGTCTGAGCCTCATTTTCATTTCTCATGGGATAATAATAGCTGATTAGATTTCTAAAGGGATTAATAAAGTGCTCAGTGGACAATGGGTGCTAGATAAACAGCATCACCTTCAGGGAGGCAGGATTAAACCCATGAACTTTGGAGCCAGGTCACCTTGGTCCCTGTGTCCCTTGTACCACTGTCTAGCTGTGTGGTCTCGGGAGCAGGTGATACCTGATCCTTAGATTCTGAAACTCTGTCAGGGTAGGTGGTCACAATCACACTAGATCATAGTGTTGAATAGAATCCTGGAGAGTCCAGATAGGCAAAATGCTCAGAGCTGTGTCTGGCACACAATAGATGGCTCAACTGTATGATCTCTGTGGGACTTTTTTATACTATAGAGCCCATTCTAATCAGCATCTATTTGACCTTTACCAGGTCAAGCACAGAGTTGAAGATGCATGTGGTACTTCGCCAGTCAGCTTAGTACAAAGTCCCAGAGATGGCTAACAGCAGAGGAAGGATGAAAGCTCAGATCTGC
This sequence comes from Cricetomys ansorgei, assembly GCA_026225945.1. NCBI lineage: Eukaryota > Metazoa > Chordata > Mammalia > Rodentia > Nesomyidae > Cricetomys > Cricetomys ansorgei. Next base: position 2,242,430 of record JAMJFZ010001899.1, read on the forward strand.
AGACTCCAGGTTCCAGGTGGGAGGGTTCAATCCCACCTCTTTTACAACATTCCTGAACACACACTGGGCCCTGGAACTGAAGGGAGAAATGAGCCCTTGCTACACTCTCAGGAGGAAATGATGACATAAGTTGGGGTGTAGTCTGCATAGAGAGTGGTGCAGGGGGCAGATCCTATGGGATATGAAGGTATGGGGTAGACTCATCAAAGTTGGATCTTCAAACACTAGCAGGGTGGAACCATGTGTACAAAGAGCTTTAATTGAGAGCAGAAGGCACACAGTACAGGCAAGAGCCCAGGGAGTGGGCTCATAACCTAAAGCTAAGAACACGGTGCGGGTAAGGGGCTGGCATGGGAAATAGGTCTTCTTTCTGCGTACATGGTACTATAACAACTTCCTCAGGATGGCAGTGAAGATCCAAGCCATGGCTTATGGCACCCATCAACCTTTTTTGTCATTAGTATCTGTGAGCAAAGTCATACGCCCTGTCATGCCTTTGAAGATTCCCTCCCACGCCTTCCTTGGAGAAAATAGAAATGAGAGAGCAAGATCCTCTCCACTGACCCCCCACCAGTCCAACCCTTACCATAGACCAGCTCCACTGTGGCAGTTCAATCTAAAATGTCCCCCACAGGCTCACATTTAGAACTCTTTTTCCTGCAGCTTGGCTGGTGGAAGTAGGTTACAAGGTGGGGTGGGCTTTGAATGATGTACCTGTCCCTGGTCCCCACCCCTTGCTGGTCTAATGTGAATAGCCTATGTTCCAGCTGTCGTGAACTGAAATCCCTCTAAAATCATGATCCAAAATAAACCTCTTCTCCCTTAAGTTGATCCTGTCAGGTAGGTCTTTTGTCAGTGACAAGAAGCATGGCTGGTATACCACCTACATTGAGCCCCCAGGAGCCAGCTCTGAGGCATAGTCTAATAAGCTCTGAATAAATTCAAGGAATTGACAGCAAAACCTCAAATCCCCCCCACCAAAAAAATGTATGTGGTTTGAAGGATGCTTGAAGGTCACACAGTCTGGTTTAGCTCTGTCCATTGGTGAGCAGTGGAGGATTGAGATACAAACAGCCCAGTCCAGTTTGTGGAGAACCCTTGAGCCCCCAAGGGCAGCTATGAGCAGAGTTTTGCCCTTGCCCATACTTTGGTGTTGGGATATAAGTGAATCCATCACCCATAGGACCAAGCCTTCTCAGGACAGCTGAGTGGGCACCTTTACCTGCTCCATAATCCTTTGTTGAAGGACACAAATAAATCACACATCTCGGCAAGTGTGTGGCCTGTGGGAAAAATCCATCCCAGTCTTGAATCTCATTTCCAGTGATCCTCGGGAAGTTATCGGGAAAATCAAAACACTGTGTTTCCAAGTGCCGCTCAAGACTCACCGAGTTCAAATGCTTGCCATAAATCAAGAATGCAAAAGGCATTTTTCAAAGGTTTACTGTTCCCCAAATGACAATAATGCCATATTGACCGACTTCAGGAGTGCCCCGGGAGTTTGGAAAAACCAGTCAAGCAAGCAAGCTCTTTAGCTGAAAAACAAGAAGAAAGTTTGTGAACTTGACAGTGCTGTTAAAGTTCACAGCGCTTTTCCATTTTGACAGCACTTTCGTGGGTCTCTGGCCTCGGGCATTAGTGTCACTTCTCGATCCTGCTCTCCATGCAGCTGCCAGAGCCATCTTTCTAGAACGCAGATCAAATATCGCAGTTCAAAGATCACCACACCTTCTGAAGTCCAAGGAGCACCACAGTCTCTGAAAAATGCCCTTCCCTACTTCTGGGAGGAAAGAATACTTTGGAAATTAATAATTTGAGAACTGTGGTAGATGCAGACTTGCAATCATTCATACAACAAGCGTTTATTAGGTGCCACTCTATACCAGATCCTGGAGATTCAGGAATAGAACAATAAATAAAATCTCTGCCTTCATGGGGGTGAAAGGTTAACAGAACACATTAGTAAAGAAGGCACACCACATGTCAGACAGCTGTGTACCAAGCTGCAGTTGCTGGATGTTGACCGGTAAGGCCAGGATATGGAACAGGAAATAATCCATCGCCCTCCCTCTTGACACCCACAGTGCTCCACCCAGTCACAACTGCCTTGGAAGTGGACACGGTGTCATATGGCATGGGCTCTGAGATGCCTTTGTCCTCCTGATTTAACCCAGTGTGGCTGCTCCATCGTGGGTAAAGACAAAGGCAAGACTTACACCTTGACACAGTAGTCTTCAAAGAACGGGAGGAATCACCAGCAGATAGGGTATAGGGTTGATCTGTCCCCTAGAGAAGTAGAGCACTAGGAAATCACAAGAACCTCAGTGTTAGCCTGGGCTGGAGAGCTTGGTTGGGTGTGAGAGAGGTGGCCTGGGAGAGATGGGTTCGTGTGCGGACCTAGAACATTCAACCTGGTCGAGCTGGCGGAGAGATGAGAGGCTGAGGTGGCAGAACTGACACTGAGGAGCAGGCCTTCTGGGGGACGTGTGAGTGTGGGGGGCTCAGAACCTGGGTCTAAAACAGGTCGTGTTTTCTGCTAACTGTGTACCGGACCTCAGTTTCCTCTTCTCAGAGCTCCCCAAGAGCACTCCTGGCTGCTGTGGACAAAAGAGGCTGTAGGTGGTGAAGGAATCGAGACTACGGTGTTCCCGCCTCAGCGGCGGGCCTCAGGAGTGCGGACCCATTATGCTGGCGCAGAGTCTCCACAAGCACACACCACAGCTGCACAGACTGGCGTGGGTGCCCTGCTCTTTGTGTCTCTCCCTGTCTCCCTGTCGCAGTCATGTTCCCTCCCTTTGTGTCTCTACAAACCTCAGTCTGTTTTTAGTACTGGTGTGGGGGGCATTTGAGTGTATGGGGTGTTTGAGTGTGCTTCTGAGTGTAAGGGGGATGTCTGAGTGTTTGTGAAGTGTCTGTTAACGTGGGGGTGTTTGAGTGTGTGTGAGGGTGTTTCAGTGGGGGGGTATCTAAGTGTGTGGGTGGGTTGAGTGTGTTGTGGGGGATGTTCGAGTGCGGATGTGAGTGTCTGAGTGTGGGCGATGTTTGAGTGTGAGTGTGGATGATTGCCCGTGTGTTGGGGATTTTGAGTGTGTGCATGCGATAAGGGTTGCCTGCATGTCTTTGTGTATTGTGAGTGTCCTTCTGTGACTGTGACTCTGTGTGTCTAAGTCTTCTTGGTTTCTGCCCTCGTCTCTGTCTTCCTCTTTCCCTTCCCCCTGCCTCTCTGTCTCTGTCTGTCTCCCTCACTGTCCTGCTTTCCCTCTCTCACTCCTCAGAGTCAGAAGTGACCCGCTGACTCTCACCGTTCATTGTAAGGAAAACACTGAACAGTCGTGCCTCGCTCCTGCGAGGAGCCTGACAGCTGGAGCAAACAATGAGAAATTCAGAATTAATTGGACGCTGATTATTTGCCAGGGGGGAAGTGCTGATATATACATATGTATATGAAACAAAAGCCAGCCTAGCAACTGTGACTACCGCTGCACATAGCAACAAAGCAGTCCTGATGAAGCGTGACAATGGCAGCCTGGCGCTGACAGCGGCCAGTACACACGGAGAGGAAGGAAAACAAATGCTTGGGCTGCTCAGGAAGCAAGCTGTCTCCTCAGCAGCTCAGCCCCACTCTCCTAACAGCTGCACATGGAAGACCCAGAGACGCGAACCTCGCTCCCCACACACGGACCCTCCATTCAGTCATTCTGCATGGAAACAGCTGGAAACACTAACTTAGGTACAAGGGAGGCAGCTATGAGCCAGACTCAGTCCCTGTGCTCACATGATGACCAGTTTGGGCTGCAGGGGAGATCACATAGATACGGGGCTACAATACTTTAGCAGAGCTGCAGCATCAGCAACCTCGGAGCCCAGAAGAGGGGGGTAGCATTTTCTGTCACAAGAGTGGATAAAATTGCTTAGGGGAAGATTGAAGGACAAGTATGATAGCTGAAAGGAACGGCATGCACTGCGTGAGAGAACAAAGAACCAGAAGGTTCAGAGGATCAAGGAATTCGGCTCCGGATGGGTCCTCAGAAGGTTAGCTCTATTCCCTGTGTCACCCAAGCAGTTCTTTTTGGTTTGTACATAAGGCTTCAAAGAGTAGTCATCACAAACACTACCTATTATAGCCAGTGTTGGAAGCACTGAAGTGTCCACGGACTGAATAATGCATGAACAAAATTAATATGCACATGCAATGAATTATTATTTGGCCATAAACATGAAGTATGGATATAATTTAAAACCATGGATGAACCTTGCAAACATCACAGTCAGTGAAGGAAATCAGTCACAAAGACTGCATCATGTGATCCTGTCCACATGAAATGCCCAGAACACACGAGTCCACAAGGGCAGAAAGATTAAGGAGTGGGTAATGTAGAAAGATGGGACTTCGTTAGGGGATAATTAAAATGTCTTGGAAATAAACAGAGGTGATGTGCAATGGCTGCGCACATTGAGAAAGTGTGAGATGCCCCCAAATCATGTACTTTAAAATAGATAAAGGATAATTTTTATGGGCTGCAATTTTACTCCAATAAAATAAAAATAAAGGAGGCGCGCGGGAGGGGGGGAGACAGTAGGAGACTGAGTTGCTGAGGCCAGGAATACCTCAGGTTTTGCCATAGGGGTGCTGAGGGATTGTTAGATGCCCAGCCATAGGAGTGATCTCAAAGCATGTTTTAGGCCACCTCCAAGGCCACAAACAGTAAGGAGATGTCAGCAGTGGCAGTGAGAGCTGGGGTCTGAGGTGGGATGGGAGCACTTTAAGGAGAATCAGAGGAGTGAGCAGGTAACAGGTGTATTTGGGCGACAGACATGGACTGTACCATAGGAATACCTTGGGCTGGAAAAGCCAGTGGAGAGCTTGAGAAAGGCAAGGTCCCAGACTGTCCTCTCTGTCTCCCTGAAGTGAAGCCCTGCTTTCACTTTTCTGGGAGAGGAATGCAGGGACATGAATGAGATCCCTTCACCTGATGTGAGGGAGATGTCATGTCCCCTGCAGCAGCACATTCCAGCAGAAGCATCTGTCTTGGAGCTTTCTCTTTCCTCCAGGGCCCCTTCCAGGTCTGAGCTTTAAAGAACAGCTTTAATTAGCTCCATCTCAGTGTGTGGAGTTGGGTGTTATCTCCACCTCAGCTGGCTTCTTTCCTTTGCTTCTCTCCTATTGACTTCCAGAAACTCTGCCAGCCACATTGCGGCTTTGATTGGACTTCATAAAGAGCAAAGCAGGCTTTCCGAAGCATGGAGCCTATCCCCTGGAGAGTAGAACGAAGGCTGCAGCAGGGTGGGTGCTGGACTGACTGATCTGACAGCTCAGGATGCCTCTCTCTGCATCCCCCAAAGGAGCCCTAAGCCACACATGCCCCTGACTGTGACTGTGACTGGCTCCCCTAGAGGAATTGGCATAAGATAGGCTAGGATTGAGGCTGGTAAGGACTAGAAACCAGGCATCCGAATAGAGACCCCAGGCAGGTGAGCAGGGGCCTGGGACAGAGAGGTACCAGTGGGGACACTGTAATGTGGCAGAGAGGGGACCCTGGGGTGCAAGGCAAGCTGATCATCGTCAAAATGAGCCCCATATGCCAACATCTGCATCATCCGTGTATCAGGCTCACATGGCTTTGCCATTTCATGTGCACAGCCAGCCAGCCAGCCAGGCAGGTATCCCTTACCAAGTGCCTTCATTCAGCAGAACACAATGCAGGAAGATCAAAGCAGAAATAGACTAGGATCATGTGACAAGCAGTTTCCAGGCACCCAGAGGAACTGGGTGCACAGAATTTGAGATCAGACCCAACTTAAAAAGCCTGGAGCCTTAAAAGAAGTAGAAACTGACTTCAGACTGAAGATGGGGTCCCTGAGATGGGGCCACAGCCCTGGGGAACACAGCATGGCAAAGGGCATGGATGGCAACCCTTGCACAAGTCACAAAGGTACCAGCAAAGAGTCTCCTGACTCTTTGTCCTTTAACAAAGATGGAGCACTTTCATATCCCTGCTAGCTGAGCCCAGGATTGATCCTGAACACTTCAATGGAGTTGAGTCTGCAGCAGAGCAAGGGCTGAGCCCCAGGTGAGAGGCTAGGAGAGAGGTGGGGACTGAGGCTAAGGTGTCTGAGTTTAACGCACCTTCCACCATAACTTTGACCATGATGCTTCATCCTCTGGCCACTCATTATGGGACATCCAGAGACAGACAGGGACAAAATGTGAGTCTGAAAGCTACATTTGTTTTGGTTGTATGTATCAGAGAGTAGAGCCAGGATAAGATGGCTGCTACCTACCCCTTGAGGAACAGAGTGGACCCTGCAGTGCAAGGTGCAATGGAGGCTTGCACCAAGAGCCAGGTGGATTGGGGCACTCCCTGTCTCAGACTTGGACAAGTTAGCAGCCCCCATCTGGAAAGCTCTCTGAGAGATGGAGAGATGGCTCAGGGGTTAAGAATGTAGAGTGCTCTTACAGAGGATCTGAGTTCAGTTCCCAGCACTTACTTCCAAAAATTCGCAACTGCCTATAACTTCAGCTCCAGGGACACAATGCCCTCTTCTGACCTCCAAGGGCACCTGCACTCGCATGCACAAACCCGCCCCCCACACACATATATACACATAGTTAAAACTAAGTCAAAAAAAAAAAAAAAAAGAAAAGAAAACTCTTTGGTGATAAATTTAGTTAGAGATTTCTCTATTAGAAATTTACCAGTATTTCTTCTTTGGTGTTCGGTATAAATTCTATCTTTTTATCTTTTCAAGAATATTTGATGCAACTGAAATAAGTGACATCAGTCTCAGGAATATCACATGTTTTCTCTCATTTGTGGGTCCTAGACTTTATGGGTTCATAAATCACCTATGTATGGGTAATGAAAAGAGCCAAATTGTCTAGGGAAACAAAGGGGACTAATGGGAGGGATGGGGACAGGAATGGGAATGCATTCAAAATGTATCATATGCTTGCATAAAAATGGCCTTATGTAGCCCAGAATAATAAAACGTAAAGACTTAAAATTTTCTGACGCTCCTTGTCAGTCTTCCAGGCACATGGTGAGCACTTAGTGCCCGTCTGTAACTAGCCTCGCGGGCTCATGGTCATTAAATCTAGGTGTGCTGCTGACCAGTGGCAGCCCCACTCTTGCCCTCTCCGGCCCAGCAGCTGCAATGAGAGCTCCTCCCTTCTCCCGTGGTCCTCACAGAGCAGAAGGTCGCTGAATCCACACAGGTCATTGCCCATTCATGGCCACTTACCGTGGCTTGGGCTGAGCCCCAAGACACCCCTGAAAGTGGAAAGCGATGCTTCCCTTACACTATACTGAGAGAAGAGGCTACGTTTCTGTGGCCAGAAGAAAGGGACGTAGATGCTGATGAGCACCAGCTGTGTAAGATGCAAGGGGTCAGGAGCCAGGTATTGCCCAGGCCTCTGTCATTCTGGCATGATTTGGACGTAGCCTCCAGAGCTACCCCTCAGCTGTTCCATTTGATGCCACTACAGGCTCTGCAGAACAAGGAAGTAAGGAAGAAAGAAGAGAGCTCCCCAACTCTAGTGTGCCCTCCTTAAGCAAACCCCCAGTTTGAAGACAAGCCACCACAACACTCCCCAGTAGCCAGAGGACTGACCACATGCTGCTGGTCAAGGGGATATTACAATTCAGGATGTCTCAGGGCAAGTATAGGGAAGGTCACTGTGGAATGAATTACAGAGATTAAAAGAATTCCCAGGTCTCCAGAGGTCGCACCTACACCCCAGCCTTCTGGCTTTCTCTTTAATCATCAGTCTCTAATTGTGGAACATAAAATTACAAGCTCATTGATAATTATCGGTGATTTGCTGAAGGAAGCCCAGCCCTAATTAAGAGCAGAAGAAGCTGACACTACTTTTCAACTTCCCACCAAAGTCCAGCAAGGAAATTACCTGGCCCTGCAGAGCAAATAACACCAGCAGGCATACAGAGAGGGTCTGGGTTACCTGATGAATGTGCATTGGCTATATTAATATGCAGAGAGCGTTGTTTCGAGTGTTAGCAATTTACTGGTAATTGGGACATTGACAGACACCTCAGAAAGCGGCTGATCTGGTGCCTGAGCACAGAACTGCATTATCTGTTCTTGGAAGACGAAGACATACAGGCAAAAGCCGTGGCCTGCTCTCAGTAGCTGCCTAGGGTCAGAAGTCAAGCACCAGGCTGTAGCTAAATTCTCAGTCTCTGATGAAACTCAAGTGTCAGGTCTGAATCAGCACCCAGCCTGTGGCCAATGGCAGGTGAGTCTGTGTCCAGTATAGAGAACCAAGCCTGGGGTGAGGGACTCAGACCCAGACTGAGTCTCCATCAGGGAATCAGAGTCAGGCTAAGTCTCCATCAAGACTCAGGCTCAGAGTGAACCTCCCTGCATCCCTCTCATGCCCTAAAACAGTCTTCTGTGTTTCCCACCCTCTCTGCTTCTTTCCTCTGATTACAGACAAGGAGGCATTGGAGACTGACCTCCCAACCTTGAACTGTGCAAAGGAGCCTTTTAGATAGAGGCCCCACCGACTTGCAAGCTGTACTGACCCCAGGACATGTTGGGATTCCCCAGGAGTCATCAGCAGAAAACAATGGATGACAGGTACTAAGAAGCACCACACTCCCCCAAACCTTCCCACCTATACCTGTCAGCATGGTACTGCAAAGCTTGGCAGAGTAGCCACTAGATCATGTCAGAGGGTCAGCATGAATGATGAACTCCTCCAATACCACCCCAGGGTGGTCTTCTCAGGAATGATCCCTTAACACAGACAAGATGCTAGGATCAGAGTTAATCCACATTTCTTAGTGGGTCTATCTAGGGGCTCCAGCCAGGAAATGAGCAGGCTGCCACACGTATGTCACAGCCCTGTAGGGTGACTGTCCTGTTTGCCCAAGGAAAAGGATTCCCCCAAGACAGAGAGCTTCCAGTGCTGAGAATTTTGAGGAAACTGGGATGGCTTGTTATGGCAGAGTCCCTAGAATCTCAACTCACCTTGTTCCTGGGAACATGTTCCATGGCTGTCCTGAACTCCTTCCCCTAGCCACCAAAGCTTCAGACTGGGACAGAGATGCCAGGTGTGTCAATTTCCAGGTGTTCTTACAGGTAGACATTTCTTCATCTGCATGGAGTTAGGGCTGCTCCTACATTTGTTTTGATTTGGAAATATTATAGACTTTAACAATAGGTGCTCAGCAATAACCTTGAGAGCTGAAGCCTTCTGTCAGGACACTGTCATTGGCTTTCAGTCAGAGTAAACCACCAAGGTGCTGTCATTTTCACAGCAGTTGAAACGTATGGAAAGGTTATTACCTGCTGGTGTGTGCTTAGTGCCTTCATGCAGTTACCGGCAATCCTCAGAGCCAATGAGAAAAGTGCTGTTATCAGCCCCACTTACAGATGAAGAAATGAAGGTTAGAGAGATGACTCACTAAAGCCAAAAATGTGGAGAGGGATGACTATCCAGAGAGCTCCTGGGGTCACCAGGTGACATGTACTACCAAGATGTATGACAGAGGATGTAGCCCAGTTTCAGCATGAGTCAGCCTGTAATTTCATCAAATGGAGCCAACCTTAAGGTTCTAGATATCTTTGTTCAAAGAGGATGAAGAAGCTTTGTAAAAATAAAAATAAAAATTGAAACCTTGACCTCTGCCAAAAAATAAAAATAAAAACAGGATCCTGTTCAGGAAGCCCTCTCATGTCCCTGTAAGTGCAACCCAACCCCAGCTTTCTCTTCTGTCAGGTTCAGGGAATCAGGTCCCATGCTGAGATTCTTGGCCTTTTGGCATGAAGACCACCAACTGACAAATTCGACCACATGAACCTAAAAATTTTCGTAAAGCATAGGACACCACAGTTCAAATGAAGAGGCGGCTTACAGAATAGGAAAAAGCTTCACCAGCTACACAGTAGACAGAGAGTTGCTATCTAAAATATACAAAGAACTCAAAGAAAACTAAACATCAAGAAAACAAACAAACAGACAATGGAAAAATGGGGCTTAAAATGTTCTAAAAAATGAGGTACAAATGGTTGAGAAAAATTTCTTTTAAAATGTTGGGCATCAGGGAAATGGAAACTAAAACTACTTTGAGATTTCATCTTACCCAACTCAGAATAGCTAGGATTAAAAAATAGTAACAAGGTGGAAAATGCTGTCTTGGATGTTGGGGGTTAAGGAGCACATTTTCACTGCGGTGGAGGTGCAGCAGCCACTTCGGAAATGAGAGTGGATGTTCCTCAAAAAGCTAGAAAGAGATCATTCCCTCCTGGTGATATCGTCACTGCAGAGATTCCTTCTAATCCTTGTTCATGCTGCTCCGCTCACATTTGCCAGGTGTTGGAAACAGAATAGATGTCCATCAGTAGATAAACAGGTAATAGAAACTGTAGTAGTTAGGCTGCTGTGTGGCTCAGCAAAGAAGACAGGGAGGCATATTCATAGATGTGATCCCTGCCAGACCTCTGCAGAGGGAACCACCATCATTGCCAGCACCATACTGGACAGTGGAACCCTGAGTGTCCCAGCTCAGGTGTTTTTGTAGATACAGAATCCTCGGGTGTTCTACTGATAGCATGTGCAGATCATGAGCAATCAAACGTCCCTCACATAAAGCCAATATAAAACACGAAGACCTAGGCAGACAGACCCTCACCCAATAGTGCACAAAACAGTTATTTTTATACATAACTAAAAATAAACTTCCGCCACAAAGAACGTGATACATTTACACAATGGAATATTTCTCAGCTGTTAAGAAAATGAAATTATAAAACTCACAGGTAAATGGATGGAGCTGGACACAATTATTCTGGTTGAGGTAACTCAGACCCAGAAAGACAAACATTGCATGTTTTCTCTCATTGTTTTACCTTTTAATCTTCAGATCTCTGTGTCTCATTTGGAATATCTATAGAGGTCAGAACATAGCAACAAGCTATGGAAAGGGGGCCTGTCAAGGGAGGGAAGGGAGGGAAGGTAGAATGCAGTGATATAAAGGGAAAACAGAGGCTAACAGAGCAGGAGAGATTAAATGGGGAGGAGGGTGGAGAACAGGGAAGAGGAGGGATTAAAGGAGGGATAACTACCACTAAAGGCTTTCCAGTAAAGTCATATGCAAAACTGCTACTGTAGAATTTTCCTGAAACATAAACATACATTTATGTCAAAAGAGCCTAAATAGGGTTTCTCTATAATGGGACAGCAATGACCCTACTAGTCATCACAAGCCATCAAATACAAAGCCCAATTCAGGGCTCCCATAGGATCTGTTGGGAAGTGAGGTACCATAGGCCCCCAAATATTTCAGACTATTGCCATTTCTATTGGATTGATTGCCAGAACATGATGGTGGGATAGATAAATGTGGCTGTCTCCTTCTACTTCATCTACTACACCTGGAATCAGCTAAAACCCAAGTAGCTGAGCACTCCTGTGAGGGATTTCCTTGATTTGGGTCATTTGAGGTGGAATGAACCACCTGACTTCTAGGCGCGCCATCTGTTGGCAACCCACATGGAAAGACGTGGAAGAAGGAAATTTTTCTTTGGCTTGCTTGCCCTCCTTGATGGCAAATTCATCTATGCCGTTGCTTCAATATTAAATTCAACTTTTCCAGGATTCTAACTTAGACTGAAAGTCAGCATCTCTCCAAGGATCCTCCAGGACTTCAACAGAAGATTGGGATTGCTGAGACCACCAGCCTTATGAACTGAACAACCACCTGATTCTTGGCCTTTCTGTCATGAGGTAGGTAGATAGATAGATAGATAGATAGATAGATAGATAGATAGATAGATAGATAGATCATTAGATAGGTCAATTAGCTAGATAGATAGTCATCATATCAGTTCTGTTCCTTTAGAGACCCTAACAAACACAGATGGTAAGACACTATTGCTGTAGACACCAAATAGTGATTCATAGAACATGAAGACATCAAGCTGATACTGACCTGAAAGGTTCATTCCTACTGATGAGCTGTCATAGTGCTGGAAGGTGTCATGCATGCTACCAGGGGAGAAAAGTAATCGTTGAACCCACCCAGCTACGAAACTGTGAGCTGCAGTAATGACTGGCCTGGCAGGACACACCCACTGGTTCAACAGTGGCATAAAGGTTGTGGGAGTAACTAACCACTTTCTGCTTGAATTTGAGGCCCAGTCCACAAGACGGAACACATGCCAGACTTCGCATTGTGTCCATAGATTAGTGCATCCCTCAAACCTCATCAGAAAAGCTTCTTTTTTTCAGCGAATGGTGATGGACACAGAGACACAGAGACTCACACTGATTGATCAAAGTACAGAGAACAAATGACTTCAGAGTGCTCAGTCCTCAATGGAGCATCTATATGGCACCTACCTCCTCCTACAAGGCTTAGGGACCATTGTGGATGAGAGTGTGAATGACTGTGAGAGAGGTGGTGGATGACGGTATGAAAATGGTTGTGGACACAAAGGGGCAGTTGCACATGCACGCAGATGTTGTAACATCATGCACCAGACTGTTGCAAGATCGAGCCAGACAAAATCCCAACATGGAGAGGGGAAGTAAGCACAAAATCCCACCTCTAACTGAGGTTCAACTCACGAGTGATAACCACTGAGAGGGGGAGAGTTAACTTTTTAAGAGTGTGATCCCTGGTCAGCCTAACAGGCTCTCGTTAATGGTCACTCACCTAGAATTATATAGGCAGCATTTATGGAACTCATCTTTTGTTTTTGGTTTGATTTTTTTATGAGAACACAGCTGGAGAAATGGATCAGCAGTTCCTGAGCATTGCTCTTGCAGGGTATCCGAGTTCAGTTCCTAGCACCTATGTCAGGTAGCTCACAACTTCCTGTAACTCAAGCTCCAGGGAATTCTGATGCCTCTAGTTTCCATGGGCACCCACCATATATTTGCACACATAGACACATGCATACATGTAATTTAAAATATCTTTTAAAAAGCTTTAAAAACTGAGAACACAAAGTTGGGTGGGTATGGAGGAGTGGTCTGAGGAAGATGTGGAAGGGGAATGAAACGATCAGAGTAGAATGTATGAAATACTCAAAACCTTAATAAAAATAAGTTGAAGAATAATGATGAGGATCCCCACTGTAGGCTTCTGGCCTCTGCATTTAAAAATTAAAATAAAATAAAATAAAACGAAACAGGACCTAGAGACGTGGCTCAGTGGTTAGAGCACTTGCTGAGGTTTGGTTACCAGCATCCACATGGCAACAGCTCACAACTGTCAGTAACTCCAGTCCCAGGAGATCAGACACCCTCTTCTGACCTCTGTGGGCACCAGACACACGTAGTACACAGATATGTATTTGTGTGAAACATTCACATACATAAAATAAGCACATTTAAAACAAAATAGAAACCAACTTGAGCTCATGTCACCAACCACCTCCTGTCATTACCCTTTCAGACACAGCCACCAGTCCATTGCCTGCTCACTTAGCCTGTAGTGTGAGAGTGGATCTAGTGTCTTCCCACCATCTTCAAAGGGTGATATCACATAGGAATCAGTTTGGAGAAACTGCGGTTCCGTCATTTCCCCAAGGCTGTCAATAACCACATTTATCCCTTGTTTTATTTTCTTACTACTTGTAAATATCTCATTGTGACAGTGTCTGTGAGCACCCTTCTGTACCCTCTTGACCCCTCCCATCCAAGGCTATGACTTTGTCTGCTGTAGCCCCCTGAGGACTCAGACCACCTTGTACTGCCCTCAGCCATGATGGGAGGAGCTTCAGGTTGTGTCCCAAGCCTCCCTGTCTCTCTGTTGCCAAGAGTGTGTTCTGCAGGGTCTCCTGGAACTCCCCGGAGGACACAGATGCTGCCCTGTGGAACTCTAGGTATGATAGATGGTTAACTCCCTCCCCTTCTTTGTCTCCCTTCCTCAACCCTACCTGAGAAACAAGGAAACTCGGGTCTGGGTCTCAGCATCTCCTTCTAGGGGAGTGCTATACAAAATAATGTTTTGGGACAAATTTTCTAAAATATTTTTAAAAACTTGATTTCTCTTATCAAGCCTTGCAATGACCATCTCTTCTACACTACATACTCTGCTTAAAAATAAAAAGTAAACAAAATAATCACTGACATTATAAAGTTTAAAATTACTTGTATCTTGTGAACTAGAACAACCTAGTACACACACACACACACAATTTCCAATCTTTACATTAATATATACAAATGTATCTTGCCAATTAACTTGCATCTATATTTCTCTCATTATGCTACAAGAATTTTCTTGTGTTTCTAATTTGTCCTTCAAAACATTAGTTTTAATGGCTCTGGCTATCTCTCCACATGCACCACCATTATTTTGCCATTTCCCAATAGTTTTCAATGCTTCATGATTACAAATAACACCACGATAAACTTTAATGAGATCCAAGCTATGCTGTGATGCAATCATGTGAACATTCCAGAAAAATCACCCTGCTGTTCCTACAGAGGTTGGTTAAAGGAAGATCAAAAGAGGGAGACAAGTGTGAACCAATAGGAACATTCCAGGTCATCGTAGGTGAACACTAAGTCAGGACTAACTGGAGGTGACAGCTGCAGGACAGAGAACAAAACTAGGCCTGCGGGAACTCCCCTGCCTCCACTCCGCCTCTTGTTACAGGCTTAGGTTCTGGTTGTTTCACCATACCTGTCTCATCCCTCCATATTCTCCACTGGCCTGGTACAGGTCTATGTACCTATTAATGATATGTCCTTCTCCTTTAATAGAATTAACTGAAGTGACATGATGCTTCCTGAACCAACCATTGGGATTCAGAAGCAATAGCAAGCCACCAGAGAGGGTGCTATATAACTAGGAATCATCCCTATGAACCTCAGATGTGGATGGAGCTGGTCATTTCAGAAAAAAAAAAAAACGGACCTATTCTTACTTTTTCATAGAATCTAAGGCATGTTAATCATCTCCACTCTGCCTATAGACACTCTACATGTTCACAGAAATGACCTGGAAGCAGCCCTGGGCAGACCACAATAGCAATGTGGAGAGTGGGAAGTATCCCCAAATTGGCTCCATGGTAGTGAGGGGGACCCAGAGCAAGGGCAGATGTTACAGAACCTTCATTCAGGGACTCTCAGGGAAGAAAGAAAAGGCAACCTTGATCTGAGGATGCTCGTGTAAAACCCAGACTGAGGAGAGATGGCTTTCAGGATCTAAAGAGATCTTGTTAAGATCTGTAGTAGCAGCAGAATCGAGTTCAGAGATCCCCAGAGCAGCCAAGAACCTCTGCTCACCAACTCTGCCCCAGGCCAGTTGCTGCTGGAGACTGTAGAGAGCAAGACAACCATGACCCAGGCCAGAATCCTCTAGGCCACTATGTTCATTGGCAGATTAAAGGTAATTGACATGTCTTGGGTCCGAGAAAAGACAGAGTCCTCTCTTGTTCCAGTGGCTCCTGGTCTATACAAACATTTTAACAATGTTCCAAGAAGTCCAGCAGGCAGGGGTCAGAACCTCCTTTCTCTTCCTTATGCTTTTCCATTTTATGGTGATTCACACTTTATGGGTGTGAGCACCGAGGCCCAAAGAGGTTTAGTTAACCAGCCATGTATTCAGCATTCTTCTCTACCTCCTAGTAAAACATTGGTTTTCAACTAGTATCCATGGATCTGTTGTTGCTGTCATTTTGGGAGAGATTGAGCAATTTTAGGTGCCATTTTTGATGATCACAACTGGGGGAAGGGTGTATTACTGTTGTCTGGTGGGAGCAAGATGTAGGATTCTGTCAAATGCCTATGGTATATGACAACCTTTACTACAGAAAATTATCAGTCAAGATGGCTGGAGAGATGGTTCAGAGGTTAATAGCATGTGTTGCTTTAGCAGAGGACCTAGGTTTGGTTCCCAGCACACATGACAGGCTGCTCACTAATGCCTATAACTCCAGTTCCAGGGAATCCAATGCCCTCTCCTGGCCTTGGAAGGCACCTGCATGTACATGGTACATGTGCATACTCTAAGGCACACATATACACTGAAAATAAAATTTTAAAATAAGTATTTTTTTAAATGTTGGTAATATGGGGGCTGACAAACCCTGGGCTAGTTTGCGCACACCTAGGGGTCTAGCTCCCATCCTGCCACTCTAAAAGTTAACCTAGATTAACAGCCTGGTTGACCAGGGAATCCATCTCTAAGCCACTGGATTTGGCCAAGACCAAAGAAAGACAACTCTGGTGCAATGTATGGGCAGTTCTGCAGCTAGAGCATGAGCTCAAAGATACACAGGGGCGGAGAGGGGTTGTGTGGGAGCACAGAAGAGATGGGAGGCAGTGGGAAGGTCAGTCCCCGGCGGCCCTCCTTCCTCAGCAGCTTCAGCAGCTCCTGTAGGGATGCAGAACACAAACAGCTCCTGGATCCACTTGCCCTCCCCCGGACAGCGCTGAACTAATATTTGCTTTAGCAAATGGCTGAGCTGTTCATCTCCTCTGGTGACTGGGATTTGTTTTCCTCTCAGGAAATCACTGGAGTTCTAAGTCTGAGATGACATCTGGAAGACTAGTGCTTCCTTTAAGGCCCAGTGTACAGGGAAGCATGGCTTGAGATGATGGGGCAGGAGCAGAGGAAGCAGTGGCTAAGGCCCTACTGTGTGCTGGCTTTTGTATATGTTGTTGCATTCACAGGAGCCTTGAAAGTAAGGGGTTGATTTCTTTTGTTCCTCGTCTTCAAAGAAGAAAAGTTCAGGGTCAGGAAGCTTGTCCAAGGTCAAACTTCTGAGGGATGTTGAAGAGATTGGAACAACAGGGTCTGATTCCAAGGTCCCCAC
Source organism: Cricetomys ansorgei (assembly GCA_026225945.1). Classification (NCBI taxonomy): domain Eukaryota; kingdom Metazoa; phylum Chordata; class Mammalia; order Rodentia; family Nesomyidae; genus Cricetomys; species Cricetomys ansorgei. The sequence goes on from JAMJFZ010001899.1 coordinate 2,259,227, forward strand.
ACATGTACAAGTTAGGGCTGTACTAGCACAGCTGGCTGAACAAGTGATGGGACATAAATGAGCCAGCTGGCCACCGCAGGGTATGGTGGCACACTCCTGTAATCTCGGCTCTCAGGAGGTAGAGGCAGAAAGAGTGGAGGACACATGGAGCTCTGCAGATAGGATCCTGTGAGGACTATCTATACTGCAGGTCAAGAAGCTCTTCAAATTGCCCAAAACCTCAAGGATTTGTCAGACTATGAACAGGTTTCAGGGTTATTTGGAATTGTTGTTCATGTTGTCACAAGATACCTGGGGCTTTTGTTTGCTAGCCTTGATTTTTTTCAGCCTCATATCTCCCTTACAGTGTCAAAATGGCCACGACAGTTCCAAGTATGCATAGATTTCTCAGGCCAGAAAGGAGCCTCCCTTCTCCTAATCCCCATCATATCTCAATGGCCCAATTTGAATAAACACTATCTTAAACCAATCTCTTTGTCCAAGGGAAAGCCTCGCGATGACTGGCTTGAATTCTGGTTAGCTAAATGAGACACTATTAACAAGGGCTAAGATGGGGGAAACGTACTGGGTAAAAAAAGACCAGAATCAACTCTTGGCACTGGAATTGGGGTATGCACCCTAAATCAACATGGTCTTTACACATCATCACTTTACCTACAAGTGAGGGTTGCAAATGTTGAGGAGGGAACCATTAGGTCTGCCACAAGCAACACGAAAGCTAGTTGGAGTAGGGCCAGGGGTTGGACAGCTCTGAAGTGCATAAGAATTATAACTCACAGAATTAAAAAAGCATAACTGAGGCAAGAATGAGCATCCCTAATCTGAACATCTGAAACCCAAAACACCCAACTTCCGAAACACTGTGGGTGTTAACACTGATGGCCACAAGTGGAGAGTTCACACCTGACATCACATGGCAGGGCAGACTCAACACGCAGCAGCACTCACTAGAACATCATGTACAATTACCATTAAGTGGTATGTATAAGGTGTGAACGAAATATCCGTGAGTCCAGTGTGGAGACTTGGGTTTTCGCTTCAGGGTCTCTCATTATTTATACCACAAATATTTCCAAGCCTAAGGGAAATCAAACCCCAACATTTCTACTTCCAAGCATTTCAGATAAAGGCTACTCATCCTATATAATAAACACATGAAGAAATGGGGAAAGGGGGAAAAGTTTTCCTTAGAAACTAAATAGGAAATGTCAAATCCCCTGTAAATAGCTCTTCAGTCAAGATTCACCTTTTGGTGCTAAAATGAATAGACACGCTCAGGATGCATAGAGAACCTCAGCCGCCTCCCACAGGCTCTACGGTAAGTGCCAGGGGGAAACCAGTACTAGGGTGGAGAAGCCAAGTGAGCACAGCATTACCAAAGATCAACTTTCCCGAAGGAGCAGCTTGCCGTACGTGTCTCCTGATAAGAACCGCTAAGGAGAGTATCACATCGTATTAGTGGTATTTGTGCCCAAAGTGTATAATTTGAATCAATCATGAAGAAAGATCAGGCCAACCCAGCTTTGAAGACAGTCTGGAGTCAGCTGCCCATTACAGGGATTGATGGCATACTCCTGTGATCCCAGCTCTCAGGTGGCAGAGACAGAGAAGTACAAGTTCAAATACAGCTTGAGCTACATAGTGAGACCTTATCTTGTATAATGTGGGCGTGCCTTTGAAAAAGCACCAGTCCTTACCTCTTTCCTCCTTTGTTTCCTGGATCATGGATAAGTAACTCCTGCTACATGATCCCTCCAAGATAGGCTGCCTCCACATAGCATGGATCCAAAGCAATGAGGCCTGTCAATCATAGACTGGAAGCTCCCAAACTGTCAGCCTAAATAAGCCTTCCCTCTTTAAGTTAATTGCCTCAGGTATTTCATTGTCTTGGTAGAGAACTGACTAGTTCAGCAATACTCTTTTAAAGGGTCAGGTCATATAAGACAAAGCAAGACTAATCAAAGAAATGTCACACGGGACCCTGAACTAGACTCTGGGCCACAGAAAAGACACCAATGGGACCAGTGGGAAATCCTGGAAAGGTCTATGGTTTAGATAATAGTGCTGCAGGAATGTTAACTGCCTGTTCCTGAAACTGCACTTGCTCATGTCTGATGTTAACGTTTAAGAAATCTGGGTGAAACGTTCATGGAAATATTTTATATTGTTTCATAAGGTTTTTTTCTTTTTTGTAAGTTCAGAAATGTTCCAAAATTGAAAGAACGCAAAGTTTTAAATAGAAACTTCCTTTTAAAAAATAAAAAAAAGTCTAATAGTCTAAAGTTGTTTGTTCTGCAGTATTATCATTTAATACGCCCCCATTATGCCCAAAGCTTTAACACAGTGTGTGACAGCGCCTCATGGCGGTGGCCTGACGAATGGGCATGTTCCCGGAGACCTGAGAGCCTGGCACTCGCAGTGGTTAATCTTCATCGGACGACTTGATTGGACTGGGGATCTCCTAGGACATTGACAAAGCACACTCCTGGGTCAGAGGTGCTTAACCATGAAGGGGAGACTCACCCCAACCACGGAAGACACCATCCCATAGGCTCTGCACCTGGATTGAAACAAGGGGAAAAGGAGAAAGCCAGCTGATACAAAGCTCTCTCCTCTGGTTCCTGGCTGCCGTGATGTGAACTGCTCTGCCGTACCACACCCTCCGCTGAGGAGGAGGGGAGTGAGGAAGAGAAGGCAGGGTAAGGTGAGACAGAGCAGGACAGAGAGCATGACAAAAAGCCTCAAGAAAGAAGTACACTGGTGGGAGGGGGCGCTTTCTGAAGCATCGTTGCGATTTGGGCGGAGGCTCCACGTGTTTTTGTCAGGCCTGCTGGACACTGATTCTAAAATGTAAAAGGGCAGGAGAGAAGGGAGACAAAAGGCTCAGAAAAACAGGTGAAGGGAAAAGAACAGCAGGGGAAGGCTAGAGAAAGCTAAGGGGGTAGGAAGGGAAGACCTGTGGGGAGAATGCAAGAGAAGGCAGAGGGCACAGTAGGTTCTGTTAAGCTCAAGCAGAAAACGGGGTCAGTAGGAAGCTGGGAGGGAAGAGATGGGGGTATTGGCTTAGGTGCCCCGGGCTGTGGGGTGCCTGGTCTGTGGAAAGCATCTCTCAGCGACAACAGGGAACAGCACTGTCTCTAAGGAGTCAGGGGTCTGAGACACCCCCACAAGTGTAGCGATTGTGTCTGCAGGCCCTCTCATCCTTGGGCCCTTGCAGCTGTATGTGAGGATCCAGCTCCTGTGCAGGGCCCCCAGCAGCTCCTCCTTGTCCCACCAGCAGAGGGACAAGGTGCCACCACATGCCATGGCTTCCTTCTGCAACCAACGTTTCTCCACACAAATCTGTCTAGCACTTATTATTTTTAAAAAGAGAAGTATCAGAATTAATTTTATTTTGAGAATTAACCGAGAATTTTACAGCAGCTCTTGGGAACATCAGTAGGATCCTAGAGGAGTTGCAAACAGGACTGGAAATCCTTCCGCAGCAGACATAAGCCATCTGCCAGCTTAGGAGAACGGCTGCCTCTGCCATGAGGAGTGGTTCAGATCTCCAGGGGTGTCAAGAGGCTGAGTAACAACCAGGTTTCCTCTTGAGGTGAACCCAAGGATGACTGTTCCAATTCAGCACTCAGCCTGTGGCCGGAGACACAGGCCAGACAGAGTCACAGAGTCACAGATTCCAAGAGGAGTCCCTGTCCAGCTGTGTAGGCTCCCATCAACCCTGGGTCCACCTGCTCACACAGGATCACACTATCTATCTCTGCTTGCTTCCTTGGACTCCCCAGACAACTCCTTCTCTAGATCCAGGCCTCTCCTTCTGCCATGGACCTCCCACACAGGCTGTAGTTTTACAAAATCAAGTTGCCAGTGTGGGAATGAGAACTGGGGTACTATCCCCAACAGAAATTCAAGGTCTTGGAGTATTTGGCTTTGACTCTTGGCACACCATCCAGAAGGTGTAGACTCTTACAACTCTGTGGCTGATCTGCTTTGTATAGCATATGTTGTGTGTGTGTGGGGGGGTGCACACACTGGAGCCTGGAGCCCATAGATGGGGCAGAACCAAGGAAAGAAGCTTAGATCTTGGACTGACCAGGGGATTTCTGCACGTGGATTACTCTAAAAAGAAACTTGCTCCAACCACCTTAGCAAATTGTGCTTCACACACACAACCTTGCCCCAGTGGAGTTCTGGAGACTGAGGACATGGGGGTTGAGGAAAGCCTGGTCAGTTCAGGTGTTATCCAGAAAGGCAATCTCAGGAAGATGGATGACAGAACACCCGGAAATACTGTAGGATGACCCAGAAATCAGCAGACCCAGGGCAAATAGCTTGAACCCAAGAATCCTCTAGTTCAAGAGGTACTGAGCTTCTAATAGCCCCTTCCCATGGCAGGGAGTGAACTTCTGATCAAATGGCAGTAGAGTTTGAAGAAGACCCCTGCTCCCACCAAATCCATAGAAATTACACACATAGATGAAATAAAAGAAGACATAAATAGCCAACTCTGGGGACTAGCTTCTCAGAGATGGCTGAGCAGTTAAAAGCACTGGCTGGTCTTCCAGAGGACCCGGGTTCAATTTTCAGCACCTACAAGGCAGCTCACAACTGTCTGTGACTCCAGTTCCAGGAGATCCATCGCCCTCTTCTGGCCTCCATAGGCACTGCATACATGTGGTGTACACATAAAGTAGGCAAAACACCTGAATACAAAAAATAAAAACAAATTTCAAAATAAATTTACAAATTTGAATACCAAAGGGATTCTGTGCAATGGGGGAAGCTGTGCAGTGCTCCTCCCTTGTCCTTGGCCTCAGTTTCCATGGTTTCAATTAATGGAAGTCTTAAATGGAAAGTTCAGAAAGTAAACATTGTAAGTTTTCAGTGACTTTGATATATAGTACATTGTTATAATTGTTCCGTTTAATTAGTGCTCATGGTTGTCCATCATGTTCTGTGCCTAATTTATAAACTAAGCTTTGTGGGGCTGGTAATCTGGCTCAGTGGCACAGCATCTGTATAGCACAACCAAGGTCTTGTGTGTGATCTGAGGATCTCCAAAACAAAATAACATGAGCTTTGTTCCAGGTAGGTTTGCAGAGGAATAAAGCACAGTATTGTAGGTGCTGTTTAATGTACAGCTTCAGGCATCTACTGGGTTCCTGGAACACATCTGAAGGGTTGACGGTGGGCGCTCTAGAAGAGGTTGAATTGAAAAGAGAGACCCATGCTGTCTATACATAGGAGCCTGTAAGAGAACCTGTGAGGTGGGTGCCAAGAGGCTGCCTCTGATTGGAGCAGTGAGTGTGGGGACATCAGTGGAAAGGGCAGTGCCCAGAGTTGGTTGGTAGAGCTTTGAAAAACAGGTTTTACTCACATTCAGAAGACCTGGTAGCCCTGACATCAATGTCCAGTGGCATTGGCCCACTCAGATGCTCTCAGTGTTTGCTAAAAATAGCCCTCAAGCTGGGATGTGGTGGCACATGCCTTTAATTTCAGCACTCAGGAGGCAAACGCAGGCGGATTTTTGTGAGTTCGAGGCCAGCCTAGTCTATGGAGTTCCAGGACAGTCAGAGTTACAACAGAGAAACCTGTCTTGAAACAACAACAACAATAATAATAATAATAATAACTATTATTATTATAATATGAAAATATAATATGATAAAATAATATATTATTATATGAAAATATAATGATATGATAAAATAATAATATATTTTATTATATTATTATATATTAGATAATAATATTATTATTGTTTTTTCATATCATTATATTTTTCATATAATAATTGTAATATTATATATAATATTATATATAAAAATAATTATAATATTTATATATAAATTACTTTATAATTTTATTATATTACAATATTATAATATAATATTATATAACATATTACATGTAATATTATTATATTATAATTATATATAAATATAATATATATTATATAATATATATAAATATAAAATGATACAATTATAATATTATAATAAATAATATTATATAATATATGATATAATATATAATGCAACATTATAATATTATATATAATAATAATATAAATATAATAAGATCATAATTATAATTATATGTATAGTAATAATAATAATAGCCCTTAATGAGTCTGCACCCGAGTCTAAGGGGAATCTCAGATGTTTGGGTGACACCCAATCACAGGGTGTATTCACATGTCACTAAGTGTGCACAGGAATAAACTTCAACTAATTTGACTCAGGAAAAAGTAAGCTTGAGTAGATTGAGGTTTCTGATATGTCTAGGAAGCACCTATTGCTTTTAGAATGAACTTTCACTGCCCTTGGTAGAGACTGAGCAGGACTGAATGTCCTTGAGATAGTCTCAGATTATCATGGATGGAGGAGGGCAGGGGAAAGGTACCAGAGCTCTGGGCTTGCACTCTTCACCTCTAGTCTACATGCCTGGGTGGCGTTACCCGCCTCCTGTGGAGCTCCCTAAATGATCCTTTCTCATTGTCATAAAATTCTTAGCATACCGTTAGCATTTTGAGGGACCTTAAATGTGAAATTAAATCCTAGAGGTGAGCAGACTGCAGTGGGGGGAGATAATGGATTACATTCTCTAGATATCTGTACCTGTTATTTGCAAGCTAAAGTCTATATTGCAAATGGGGTTTGTCCATGAGAAAAAAGCACACAATGCATCTAAATTGAAGTGCAGTTATACTGAGGCTTCCAGACAGATGCAGTTCCTGTGAAAGAGAGACATTAGATTCATGCCACTCGCTTGGCTTCCCTCTGCTACCAATGGGGAGAGGAGAGAAAAAACCCTGGATGTTGCTTGGTCTGTGTTCCTCATTAGCACTCTTCTAACTCAGGAGCTCCAGCTTCCAGGCCATGGCATTATTGCAGAGGACCCTTGAAACCATATGTGCCCCAAGCACTCTCTGCAACCTGCATAATGAATGAAATGAATGGCATGCTAGTGCTTCTAGTGGGCACAGATGTGCAGCTCTTTAAATGCAAAATGTTTCCACAATCAATAATTAATGCAAATGCTGCTGCTAATACGTGGAGTCTAAAACGTTTTGTGACATACCAAAGACTTCCTCATATCCCCAAATACCCAGTACTCCACCCAGAAAGGTCTCTATGTAGCAAATGGTCATTTAGTTTGAAAGAAGAGAAACTTGTGCAATTATACATGGTTGGCTATGAATAAGCCTGAGGGTCTGGGTGAGCCTGGTGGGTATGGAGGTGATAGAGCTTGAGCGTGGTTGTATATTGCACCGATCCACAGGTAGTTACGGGTAAGAGTGTTGGTGGACATGAGTGGGTTTCACATATGTAAATGAGGGTGGGTGGATATGAACATTGCTAGTGATAGACAGTACACTCTTAGAAGTGCAGTTGACAATTCTATCATTGTGATATCATAAAAATCATCAGGACTGTGTAGCTAGCTGTATGTGCCTAGCTGTATATTTAGGCTATGGGGTTCATGCTTCTCTCTGCCTCTGTCTCTCTTTCTGTTTCTCTCTCTGTCTCTCTGTCTCTGTCTCTGTCTCTCTCTCTCTATTTCTCTGAGTGTATATGTGTAAAATTAACTGCTGCTGGTGTGATTCAGCACACTTTCTCACGGTCTTCTTTTCCAATGAGCATGGCCACACTCTAAAATAAAAAGTGTAGTATAGAAAAGACATTTGCACAGTGCAGTCATCTGCCATTATCTGCAGCAGTACTCGGCTGTGTGTTCAGCACAGGAAGACAAGGAGGTGTTTTCATAGGTGGAAGCTTGGACAGACCTCAGCAAAGGGAACCACTGTCATGGCCAGCACTGTATTTAATCGACAGTGGAACCCCGAGCTCTGAGCTTGGGTGTTTTCATTCTTTCAGAACTCCTCAGGTATTCTGATAGGACATGCAGATCATTACCAATTAAACAACCTCCATAGAAATCCAACACCTACAAACAATAAAAAATACCCTAGACAGCCCCTCACCCAACAGTGCATAAAACAATTATTTTATATATATAAGTAAAAATAAATTTCCTCAACATTTATCATCAATTACCGTGTGCTGTGTATGATATTCTATACTTTATTTTTTACAGCAAATTTATTTACCAAACATCACCACAAAAAGTGAGGAACTACACTGTAGTGGTTGTGATGCTGCTAAACAATAAGAATTCCCTAGGTCCATTATAGTCATTTTTATTGTTTTGAAACAGGGACTAATGTAGTCCAGGCTAGACTCTAACTCATTGTAGAGCCATGGATGGCTTTGAACTTCTGATCCTCCTGACTTCACCTCTCAAATACTGGGATTGTAGGTGAGTACCTCCATGCCCTGTTTGGTGCAATATGGGGGACCAACCCCAGAGCCTTGTTCATGTTAGCCAGTGTGCTGGTAGTTTTTGTTCACTTGATATAAACGAGAGTTACTTGGGAAGGGAGGCCCTCAGGTGAGGAATTGCCTCCAGCAGATTGACTTGTGAGAAAAAATCTTAGTTACTTTTCTAACACTATCCCAAGACACCATGACCACAGCAACTAATAAAACAAAATATTTAATTTGGGGCTCAGAGTTCTAGAGGATCAGAGTCCATGACCACAGTGTCAGGGAGCATGGTGGGAGGCAGGCAGGCAGGCATGGTGCTTGAGCAGTAGCTAAGAGCTTACCTCTTGATCCACAAGAATGAGACACTGGACATGGAATGGACATTTGAAACCTCAAAGCTCACCCTCAGTGACACACCGCCTCCAACAAGGCCACGCCTCCCAATCTTTCCCAAACAGTTCTACCAACTGGGTACCAAGCATTCAAATATAAGCCTATGGGCTCTTCAAACCTCCACAGCAAGTCTGCGGGGTATTTTCTTGATTAATGATTGATAGGAGAACCCAGCTCACTCTGGGTGGTACCACCCCTGGGTGGGTTTTATTTTTTTTAAAGTAGCTAACCTGAATGTGATCCCAAGCCTTGAAGCAAGCTAGTAAGCAGTCTTCATGGTCTCTGCTTCACTTCCTGCCTTGCGTTTGCGCCTTAATTTTCCTCAATGACAGACTCTGACTTGGAAGTGTCAGCCAAATAAACTCTTTCCTGTAGTAGTAAAGCTGCTGTGTGGTCTCACCAAGGACAACAAGGTAGCATAATCAGAGGTGCAAACCCTGCCAGCCCTCAGCAGAGGGAACCACCATCCCTGCGAGAGCCAGACTGCTGCCGAACCCTGGGCGTTTCAGCTCAGGTGTTTTTATTGATTCAGAACTTCTTAGGTACAGATCATAAGCAATCAATCACATCCCCACCCCCAGAAATCCAACACCTGCAAACAATACAGAATGCCAAGACCTAGGATAGCCCCTCACCCAACAGTGCATAAAAGCATTTTAAACATAACTAAAAATAAACTTCTACAACACTTTCCTTCCTGCGTTGTTTTTGGTTGTGGTATTTATCATATAGCAGAGAGCAAGCTGATACAGTAGGCAAGTAAGTACTTTACCAGCTGAGCTGCATCCCCAGCCCCAGATCCATCAGAATCTTATGGGACCAACAGGGTATTAAACATTGCACTGGTAACCAAACATCTTTGTGCTATGAATGGCTCTATAAACATGAAAGGGCCTGAGAGGATATGGAAGATACAGAGAGGTTCTGTCCACATTCCTTCTACCTGTCACACTCCCTCTGACTCTTCCCGCAGCAAGGCAGTTCTCTATGTGAGCATATGCTGAGAGCAGAAATGGTTTGTGTCCCTGTGGGCTAAAGCATGGAAAAGCCTGCGTGTGACCCAATTGCCTATCCTGGTCTCTGCAGTAGCCAGCACCGTTGCAGATTAAGACCATGCACACTGTACTCCACCCCGCCCCTACTACTGGCTTGTTGGGCACACACCATAAATGGATAACAAATCCTATTTGTAGTAAGCCCCTAAGGTTTTGGAGTTAACCACCTTGCCTGTGACCTTGCACACTCTGGCTCGTGCAGCAGTGGAGAGGAGGATGGGTGAGGAATATAGACAGGCACCCGTTAATGCCTTCCACTTGCCTCACAGAAAATTTATATGACAAGTACTGGACATTGATTAGTAAAAAAATAATAAAACAGCTGACCCTGTAGAGCTTGCAATCTAGCAGGAAAGAACAGATAAGAAATACAATTAATTGGATAAACAGCTATATTGGAGAATTCCAAGCATTAGGACAAGAAATGACAATCAAGTGTAATCCTGACTGACAGCAGTTGTATGATTATAGCCCCTAACACAAGTAGGCCCAAAGGACTCCGGATCTAATTCTAGACTGACGACACGGCGGCTCCTTCTGTACCTATGTGAAACCCATATGTCTTGCTATGTGAAATAGCAAGACAGAGGAGCCTTTGGAGCCATTGGTGAGCTTCTCACTTCTGACCCCTGAGAGCAAGTGGCCTGCCATGGGAGCTTGAGCAGAGTGGAGGGAGGTGCACCTTCTGTCCAGTGTGTCTGACGTAAATCCGACAGGACCTGGACAGAGAGTGAATGATGAAGTATGTTGACTTTGAACTGGGCCATCTTCCCTCTTTACTCTCTTTTAGTCGCTGGGTGTGGGTCTCGGGGGCTAGAGACTTGACACCCTAGGGATGTGGCAACTCTGTTGCTCTTGTCATAGTAAGCTTTAACTGTTGACTTGGCACATCCTAAATTCAGCTGAGAATGGAGTCTTAATTCAGGAATTGCCCAGATCACATTGACCTGTGGTCATGTTATGAGGGATTGTCTTGATGGTTGATTGACATGGACCCAACCCACCATGGGTCACACCATTCCTTGGGCAGGTGGGCCTGAGATATGTAGGAAAGCTAGCTCAGAATGAGCCTTCGTGAGCCTGCAAGCAGTGTTTTCCATGGTTTCTGTCATCCTTCCTTGGCTGTCATGTGTTTCTTGGTTGGAGGTAACAATGAGTGAAATAGCAAGCCGGTCTGACTTCACATTTCTGCTTGAGTGTCTGCCATGACTCTCCTCAGTGATGGACTGTAACCTATAAGCTGAAACTAAGTTGCCATTTAGTACAACACAAAGCTATTGATTCATGGGATTGGACTGAGAGCCAGCCCTAGTCTCAGAAATGAAAAGGGTATAATAGTAATTTTCTGGACTTGTCACCAGATTTGGGAATGTGAGTTTTTACTTTGAAAGATTAAATAATCCTTTGTGCTGGAGATAATTGCTAGTATGAAGCTGATAGTACAGAAAATATCCAGACGTGACATGGAATACCCCATGCCTGTAGGATCTGTTACAACAGGGAGATGGGGATCGGAGTTGGTGGGTGTTGGTGGGTACAGGTGGGTACAGGTGGTGGGTACAGAACAATGAAGAAGCCAGCAAAGCTTGAGATGGCCTCATCTGCCGAGTGTCATCCCCCACGAGCTTGTGCCTGGTACCTAGTACCTTCCATGGTGGAAACGTGTAATTCATTATTTGCTCAACTTAGAAGTTGCTGTTGCCCCACTCTTAGTATTCATGCCAAAGCAACAGTCGATTAAATGCATCTTCAATTATTCACAGCTGCTCTTGCAGAATTATTATACCTAAATATTGTGTTTTAATGAACTGTACTTAATTTCCACACCAACAAGTGACTGCCTGTGTTACATCTTCCTCCCTGGGGTCTGAGACAATCTGCCTGGCTCTGCAGGAGATACATGGCTTCAAATGTCATTGCCAAAGCCCCTTCTCACCCACCCCAACCCCATCCTCCTTCCAACTAAGTCATGTTTCTTTCATTCACTGTGCAATGTTCTATCTAAAGGTAAGTGGGAGGAGAGATGGAGCGTCACTGCTCATTAGACAATTGGAAGGCTGTGCCTGGGCAAGAAGAAACAGAAGTCTAGAAATGAAGACAGACAACCGTGTGCTCTTGCAGTGCATGGAGGTGCTCTGGTTTCATTCTGTTGCTGTGATGAACAACTTGACCAAAAGCGGCTTAGGGAAGGAAAGGGTTTATTCCAAGTTATAGGTAAGAGTCCAGGGAAGTCAGGGCAGGAATCCAAGGAGGCAGGAACTGAAGCAGGGACCATAAAGGAACACTGCTGACTGGCTTGTTCTTCATAGATTGCTCAGTCTTTTTCCTCATATGCTCAGAACTACCTGCCCTAGGGTAGCACTGCCCTCAGTGAGCCGCAGCCTCCCACATCAATCATTCATCAAGAAAATGACCTACACACTTATTTGCAGGCCAATCAGATGGACACATTTTCTCAATTGAGGCTCCTCTTCCCAAACAACCCTAGCTTGTGCTAAGTTGACAAAAAAATTAATGTATACAAAGAGGTTCTGTACAGAGAGTTCAGGGCTTAAGGCCCAGGGAACTGTGTTCAAAACTCAACTTTATGAGGGCTGGAGATGTCACTCAGTGGTAAACTGTTTGCCTAGCATGTGCCAGGACCTGTGATCAGTATTTATCAATGTAACACACTTAACTCGGGCACTCTGAGTGTGAGCTTTTAATGTCAAGCACTGTACCTGGCATTTCACATGTGTTAAACTGGTGTGTCCTCACTTTCACACTCAGTACTTCTTCTTTCATTTCCACATTTAATAATAAACATTCCAAAGTGTCACACTATGCTATAATTACATATAGTAAGGGGTGGTAAAACAATTGTGATGACTATATGGTACAACTAGATGTTGTAGTATTGGATATCCATTTTGTTGATGCAGACAGCCTTAATGGGTCTGAGTAGCCCTGAAATGGGGGAGGGGTTAGAAGCCAGATCTACTAACCCAGGACCAGAAAAAGCCAGGCCAGCTCTGCTGGCATCCACTGGCTTGTAACCTCAATGTCAACAAGACTCTGGTGACCTTCATGTGTCTTCCTAATGCAAACATATAAATCAGCCAGAGGTAGATAAAAAGAAACTTCACACATCACAGATGAAGTGTAGCAAACATGCTTTATCCCAAGACCTTTCCCCAAAGATGCCACTGTGTCAGTTTGGTGACCATAAATTCAGAGCATATACATAAACGTACATATACAACCATCACTCGGCACCAAAATTTGTTCCACAACCACCTGTAGATAATATACCTATGATGCTCAAGTCCCTTATATAAAATGTCATTGCAGACAAGTCATGGAGATATGAAGCCTGAAATCCCAGTATATTAGGAGGCTGAGACGGGGGGGGGGGGTGTCACAGTTCAAGGTGAACCTGGACTATACAAGAAAAAGAGGGGGAGCAGGAGGACAGAAGAGAAGAAGTAGAAGTAGAATTCTCGTAGGAAAGGAAGGAAGAGGAGAAGGAAGAGCAAAGAGAATAAGAAAATGGAGGAGGAAAAGGAAGAGGGAAGGAGGAGAAAGGAAGAGGAGGAAGGGGAAGACAAAGAAAGAAAGAGGAATGGAAGGAGAAAAGTTACTAAATTGTCTGTGCCGATTAAATGACTTGTGTGTCTTTCGCTGGCCAGCCCCTGTGACCAGCATCCTCCAGATGTGATCTTCCATAGCTTTGGACTAGGAAGTGCTCAAGGAGGGAGGGTTTGTGTATTGCTGACTAACTTTAGTGTGTAGCTAATCCGTAAGTGAGAAACTTCAATAGGCAGCTAGTCTTAAAAGATAAAACCTGGGGTGCTAGTGCACTCCCTTAATCTCAGCACTTGGGAGGCAGAGGCAGGCAGATCCCTGTGAGTTTAAGGTGAGTCTAGTCTTCATAGTGAGTTCCAAGAGCTACATAGAGAGACCCTGATTCAAATGAGATATAGATAGGTAGATAGATAGATAGATAGATAGATAGATAGGTAGATAGATAGATAGACAGACAGATAGAGCCACAGACAGATGGAAAGATGGGTATAGACAGATGATAAATGATGATTGATATATGATTTGGCAGATAGATGATAGAGTGATTGATTGATTGATTGATAATAGATGGGCAAAGAGTCAAATGCTAGATAGATGATAGACAGAGAGACAATAGGAAAGTCAAAAAGAAGCAAGGGTAAGGGGGAGGAGTTAACCTTTAGCTACTGCTTTTTCTTGTCTGCTTTGCCAAGCCCCAGGAGGGACTGTTTTAAGTTCTGTTCCCCTAAAGTGCTAGCTCTGTGAAGCTCTGGTGACTGGGCTAACCCCATGTAAATTCTGATTCACATGGACCAGGGTAGAGCCCCACATCAGCATTATTTTAAAACTTCCACATGACCCCTGTAGACAACCTGAACTGAGGACTGCTGGACCAGGGGCCAAGCATGGCATGTTGAACAGCAGAGGCCACGGGCTGCATCCTCATCCCTGTACTTAGGAGGTGTTGAAGGTGAGGTTTCCAAGGTCTCTGATGAAAACCCCTCACTTGGTGAAGGAAGGTTGTTGTTACTGTATCTAGCTTTAAGAATTTTTTTAAATTGGGGGTAGAATTTTATTTTGTGCTTTTTCTTGCTTCTTGAGCTGAAAATTAATTTGACATTAAACTCTCTTTTATTCTTATAAAAAGCATTTATGGTTAAAAGCTTTCCTTAGAATATATCTTTTGTCTATAACTCATAGATGTTTGCTCTGTTTGTAGTTTTTATCAGTATATAAAAAGATTGTGATTTCAATTTCCATTCTGATTTACCCTTTAGCTCAAAGGTAGTTCAAAATGCGTGTATGTGTTTTCTGGAACTTTCGAGTAGGTGAGACACTCCGGTTGTCATTTTGTTCATAATATCCAACTCCGTTGCAGTCAGCGTATGAAAATGGCCCGTTTCTGCCTTTTAGAATTTATTGTGATTTCCTTTGTGGCCCAAACCGAGTTGATTTTTAATCTAAAACATAATTGCAAGCAGTGTGATGGAAATCTATTATTCTTTGTTAGGCACAAAGCTACAAAATCAAACCTTGTTTGTTCACTAACCAATTTCCTTAATTACCCTTTGTCTCTTTGAGATGTCAACTTAAGAGAGAAGTGTGAGGCTCTGCCCTGTTCCCTTTTGCTTCTCTCTCAGCGTCTCCACTGTGGGGACTCTGGACAGCAGTGTTTGTAGTTTCTGTGGCTTTTCTTCAGTATGTCATGTTAGCATTTGATGCATCGTGGCTATAGGAATGCTCTCTGAGCGGATAGAACTGATAGGAGACACATAAGTAAATATAAGAAAGGAGGTTAGTGAGGGGGATTGCAACTGTGGAGACAGAAGAGGCCTGGGACCCATCTTACAGGCTATCTGTAAGCTAGACTCCCTGGGGTGCTGCTAGCAAAGTACAGTGTAGCCTGGAGGTCTCCAAACCCAGGGAGTAGAGGGTATAACTCTCAGAGCCAGGCCACAGGGCCGCTGGGGTGAGTCTGGAGTGTAAAGGCTGGAGAGCCTGGGGCTGTGATGTCCACAGGGAGGAGAAAGAGGAGTGTGTCCAGCTACAGAAGACAGACACATTCCCCTTCCTCGGTGCCTACCCACTTAGAATGAGACTTTCCTTCCCTGGCCTACTCTGGCTCTCACACCAGTCTCACCG
The DNA here is from genome assembly GCA_026225945.1 of Cricetomys ansorgei. Taxonomy (NCBI): domain Eukaryota; kingdom Metazoa; phylum Chordata; class Mammalia; order Rodentia; family Nesomyidae; genus Cricetomys; species Cricetomys ansorgei. The sequence goes on from JAMJFZ010001899.1 coordinate 2,274,690, forward strand.
GCAGACGCTTTCAGATACTCCCAAAACTGTGCTTTCCAGCATCCTAGGCACTCAAGTTGACACCTAAAACTCACCCCCCCAGTGGTTCACAGCCATTATTATCCATTACTAGAGTAAACAGTGCCCCAACTCTCTCCATGTCCTGCTGAAAATTGCAACTGGATACAACTGAAGACCATCATATAAAATAAGCTAGACTTAGAAAGACAAATGTCATGTTTTCCCTCAAATATGGAACCGAGCTTTTCGAAGACCATCATATTAAATGGAATGAACTAGACCTAGAAAGACAAATGTCAGTTTTCTCTCAAATATGGAACCTAGTTTTATACACACACACAGACACACACACACACACCCCACAGGCACTCGTAGGCATATTATGTGAAAACAGAAGAAGTGTTTGGAGAAGAGGAAATGGCTATGACAAGCAGAGTTGGGAGGGAAGACGAGAGGAAATATGGTCAAAGTACATGATGTGCTTGAACAAATCTCCACCCCCACTTTGTACTGTGCTGTGTGTGTGTGTGTGTGTGTGTGTGTGTGTGTGTGTATATGTGTTAAACAAAATAGTAAGTTTCAGCACAGAGAGGCCATGTCTCAGAAACAAACAACAACAAATATTTTACAGTTCCATTGCAGTAGATGTTGATTTAATATTTTTAGATTGGTTTTGTTTTTATTTGCACACATGTACAGGGGTCCACAGAGGCCAGAAGAGGACATTGGGTCCCCTGCAGCTGGAGTTGCAGGTGGTTGTGAGCCACTTAATGTAGGTGCTGGGCACCAAACTCTAATCCTTTGGAAGAGCAGTAGGTGCTCTTAACAATGGAGCCATCTCTTCAGCCCTGAGGTTAATTTTTATTTCAAAAATCTATTTGTCTTACCTTTATTTTCATCATTCTTTGTCATTTTGCTTTAAGATCGTCTCATGCGAATAACTACCCAAATATTTGGATAGCGTGGGGTTTTTCCTCAATCTAAGAGTCGCTGTCTTTTGATAAGTCATTTTAAGCTCCTTGGATATTCCAAGGCTTTGTGTTTTCCATGCGGTCTTCTTATTTTTGGTTGGTTGGTTTACTTGGCTTTGTTTTGCTTTTTCCTTTTTCCTTTCTCCTTTCTGGCTTTGGTTGAATTGGTCAAAATTGGCTTTGTTCTCTTCTAAGTTTGAAAACTTATATTTATTCTCCCATCCATTATTATTTGTTTTTTAGCATAGCTACTTAAACTTACATTCTCCCAGCAGGATCCAAGAGCAAGCTGATATCAATAAATTTTCCAACCATCTCCCCCTTGGCTTCCTCTCCTCACCCAGTGATCGGCCTCAACTCCCTCTGCCTTGGCCCCCTGCGTTCCCTGGCATCAATTCTGAGTTTAACTGGGCTGCTTCTGTGCTCATTTTTGCTTCTTCTAATTAATACTCTTTCTTGGATTTTTCCTCCTGAAAATTGCAGAAAATATTGGGGGGGACTTAATTTTTAGGAGCCCAGTGGCTTGTGTACATTTTTCCACTTTCCTTTCTTCTGGGGAAAAGACACACTTGATTTAACCAAAGCAGTATTGTAAGACTCTGGAAACCCCACCAAAAAGAAAGAGCAGGAAGGAAGGGGATATACTGTTACCAGGAGAAGGCTTCTTCCTAGTCCTTGTCAAAGTTAAAGAGCTCAGCTGAAAAGACACGTGTTCTAAGTAGACCTTAATTTAGCAAAAGGAGAGCACAACGATCGCCCAGTCTAGAAAGTCAGGAGGGCTGGCCAGAGGAGGGGGAACAGCTTATTGGCTTCTGTGTTACACATTTTTAAGTTTCTTTTGGTCCTCTCCCTCTTTGGGCATCATTGTTAAGCTCCTCCCCTTGGGTACCACCTTCAACTCATCCCACTCTACTGTGCCTGCTCTGGACTAAAACATTCTTGTGTTTTCTCCTTCTCTACTTATCAGGACATTTGTTGGTGGACACGGGGTCACTGGGAAAGTACCCAGGCATACGAGTTTCTGATATATCAGGAAGAACCTAATTGAAGCTACGAGAATTTCTAGCCATGAGGGGAATTTCAAACTTTAAGAAATCAGGCTATAAAGACACGACTGTAGTTTCCTTGGTTACCTCGGATTTCCAATTGTGCTAAAATACACATGGCATGAAATTTTATCATCTTAACCATGTTAAGTGCACATTTCAGTGGCCTTCAGGACACTCATGCTGCATCCTGACCGCCACCATCACATCCCTCCCAAGCTGAAACTCTGCACTAGTCACCTACTAACGTTGCAGAGCCCGCCCTCCCCAACCCAGGAAACACCTCCTCTTTCTCTGAAAGGATTCATGCTGCATTTGTAGTTTTCTAACTGGGCTTTTCCACTCGTCATACTGTCTTCCTGCTTCTCAATGTGGAGCCCTGGGTGGAACTACCCTTCGTTTTTAAGGTGGAATGGCATTCTATTACAATAATAAGACGTATTTTGTTTATTTGTTCATCCGTCGGTGGCCTTTGGGCTGATTCCACCTTTAGGCTACTGAGAACAATTCTGATATGGATGTGAGCTGTGTTAGTTATTTTTCTCACTATGGGAAAACATCTGACAGAAGCCAACTTAGGGATGGAAGGTGTTTGTCTCAGGGTTTCAGAGGGTTATCAGAGGGTAAAAGAAGGTAGAGCTCAAGGTGGATAAAAAGAAGCTGGGACTCTGTATATCACAGAGGCAATAGGAAACTGAGAAAGCAGGCCCAAACCAGTGACTGGCTCAAATTTCAAAAGTGATTTTCTATTTCCTCTAGCAAGACTCCATCTCCTACCGGTTGCACAGGCTCCCAAGACAGCGCCACCTACTGGATACCTAGTGATCAAACGCAGTAGAGGTCTTTCCACAACAAATCATCAGGTTGATTCTTCATGCCTTTCTGAGGATAATAACTCATTGTCTTCAAAATCCTTCTGTATATGCTTTACAAATTTTGTCCATTTGTTGACTTTGGTGTCTTTTCCCTGGTGTTGGCTCCCCTCAGCCATTGCTGGCCTCTGGTTGTAATCACACCTGTACAAAGAGCCCTGTGGCATCAATGTGCAATAGTCTACGCACTCATAGGAAGGCAGCACCCAGCTTCTCTTTTAGGATGACATAGTGTTGGCACTTAGAGAGAAGTATTAATTGCATTTCTGGGCACAGAACTCTCAGGTTCTGTGGGTGTCATCAGCAACCTCAGACCCTCTCCTGCCTCTCTGAAGCAAACAGTCAGTGCTGGTTTCTCCCCCTTGATATACAATACCTTCCTATGATACCTACAAGGGAACAGCACCTCCCATCAATCCCCTATCTGGAGCTTTCAGGCTGTTATCTGGTGTTATAACCCCCAGGCTTAACCATCCTCTTGATATGATGCCTGTGTTTTTTCTGTCTTCCCCTACACTGCTTTATAGTGTTTGTTCTGCTCAGGCTAAGGGATTTCTCACAGCTCCTGTGGACATTCTCTTCCTCCTTCCAGGATGCTTATGGAAGCTTCTAAGAACTGCTTCTTAGAAGTTAGGTCAGAAGGGGGAGCACCTGCTGTATGAGTGTTATCTGCAATCTTGAACTGGTTACCAAGAATGTTCTGAAAGTTTCTTATCCCCAGACTTCTACGCAAACCAATAAAGCCTGTTACTTGGGAGAAGAACAGACGCTGTGACATCCATGCGTTTGTCTTTGTTACTGCAAACAGGAATTTTTTGGTGGCCAAATATTTTGACAAAAGCTTTGCAATTTCCTTCATGTGCTCTCCCTAAGGAATAGCTTTTCTTAAGCCAAGAGAGTCTGTGGATAGTAGCTGACCTAAAAATACATGTTCCTTTGAATAGCTTGTGTCTCCCCTGACCTACCTCCTACAGAGGTTTTTCTATACCTGCATATCGAGGAGAAATCTTTTTTTCTTAGTTACTGGTTAAGAATTTCTGGTTGGCCCAAGAAACCTTTATGGAGACAATTTCTGGAAAATCCTACCAGATATAGAAACCAAAGATCCAAAGATGGAGGTTGAGGCTAAATGGTACATGGAGAGAAAATTACAGTCTCTGGTTGGGGCTCTGCAAATTAAACTGAGTGGGCAAAAGTTACTGAGGGAAGGAAGTTATCTACGTGTGTGATGAACATGTGCATGGGGTAGGGGAGTCCCATAAGGAGTAACTCAAAGTAGTGGTGAGATTTGTATGAAATTCAATAGATTCCAGAGAGGAAAGACAAATGGATTTTTTAGGACTTTAAACAGGAGGTAGAAAATCTCTGATAATATTTGACCTTCCGGGTATGAGTGGTCTTTCTATCTTCCTCAGGGTCATGAAGCCCATATGGAGAAGCAGCTTCTGGTGACCTCATTTCTTCAAAATTGCTGCTTTCAGTCAGGTAAGGAAGGGTCCAAGAAAGCTCTTGGATTCTGCATTTGTTGACTACCAAATGTCTTAAATTCAAAGAAACCTTTATACCAACCCTGGAGTTTCAAGTGAGTCCCTACTTGACCTGCAATAAGTGCTGCTGGAGGTGGGGCTGTGGACCCTCACCACTGCCCATCCAAAGGAAAGGAGAAAAGGTAAAGGACAGTGGAACAGGGCAGGCCTGGGAGCAAGGCTCTGCAAACCCCACTGCACTTCAAACCCACTGCTGGGAATGCTCGTTGATGGAAATGAAAGGAGACTGGGCTTACATCCCTGATGGCCAGTGACTACTGACAGATAAAGACAGAGAAATTAGACTGTAGGGATTCTCCAGGACCTGGTGAACCCTTGGCTTTCACAAGCTGCAGATGGGGAGGAGTGAACCAAGCTTATCTCATTTTCCAAGAGATAGTAAATCCCAGCTGGCTACAGAAATATGCAAATGTCAGCTGGAACTGCTCTTGGGATAGAGTCTGAGCTAATGGTCCAAAGAAGGGACTAGTCAGCCCCCTCTGTGCCCTTGTATCCCTGGAGACTGGAGATGCATCCCTCTAGGAACAGCAGTTTTGATAGCAAAGACTTAAAATATCCCCAAAGTGCTGTATTTCAGCCTCTGGACTCTGTGCCCAGCCCCACCCCCTCCTCGACACACATACCCTTTCTGTTACTACTTAGGAAAAATGTCCTTTGTCAGACCAAGCTTCCAACAGTAAGATGAGAAGAGTTCTGGAGACAGATTGTGAAGTTTATACAAAAATTTGGGTCTTCTTAATGTCATGGAACTGCACACCTGCAAATGGCTAAAACGGAAAATTTGTTGCATATATTTTACCACAATAAAAAGACACAACTGATGTACCATACACTAAAATGTATGTACGTTCATGATTTGAAGTACACTATATATCCATATTCAGATGACAAGCAAACTCATCACCAAGAACTTCTGCCTGCTGTCTGTAATCTTTTCCTCCTTCTTGACACATCCTGGCCCCCCTCAGCTCATAGAATTACTTACTGGTCTGCATCCTACTGTGATGAGTTGTGAACTGGTTTAAATTTCTTATAATTTTGTACAGTCGAATTGAAAGGTACCTACTCTCTTCTTTTGACAACAGATTTGTCCAAATCACCACAACTATGCATTCCTTTTTAATTGCCGAATAGTCTTCTAGTGCACAGATGTACCACAAATTATTTTATTCATTCATCTGTTAGGTATTCAAACTGGCTTGAATATTTTCTATTAACCATAAAATCACTAGGAATATTTACATAGATGTCTTTTGTAAACATAAGCATTTTTCATGGTAGGTAAATAGTTATATATGTTTGATGTTTTAAGAAAACGACAAATAATCTTCCAAAGTAAAGTCCTTAAACTTATTTGCATTTATTTTCGCTTAGGCTCTGTCATCCTTAGCTTTAACTGTCAACCCTCACGTATCCCAGAGAGGGAATCTTAACTGAGGGATTGCCTGTAACAGATTGGCTTGTGGGTATGTCTGTGAATGATTGTCTTGATCATTGATTGATGTAGGAGGGCCAAGCCCACTGTGGGTGGCACCATTCCTTACACAGGTGGTACTAGACTGTATGGGGAAAGCATGATCCAGAATGACCCAGCAAATTGCATTTCTCCATGGTTTCTCCTTCAAGTTCCTGCTTGAGTTCCTCCTGCCCTGACTTTCCTCAATGATGGACTGTGACCTGAAATCAGTCCTATCAGTCGACTACCTCAGTTTGTTTTTCTCCTGACAATAGAAAGCTGACTAAAACAGACATACCTGGACTTGAACTCTGGTCCCAGCATGTGACAGTCATGTGAGCCTGAGTAGATCATTTCATTTCTATTAGCTTCTTTTTTTTTTTCTTTTTTGTAAAATGTGAAAATAGAAATTCCTACCTAGTGGGAATCATGTGAGGATTACCTGAGAAAATATACAGAAAGTACCAGTAGACACACACAAATACTCAAGAAATGAGAGCAAAGCCATCTCTCCTAGTCCCAGGCACCTGTGGCTCTAAAGCCCATTGACATTATCTGTGTCTTCAAACAGATCTCCCTAGATTTTCTTCAGTGAATTCCTCTATGCTGATGGGAAACAGAAAGTCAACAGACCACACAGTGGAGACATCACCCTTAGGAAACATGATGGCTCATCTTCATTGTCAACTTGACTGGATTTAGAATCATCTAGAAAGCATACCTCTGTGTCTGTCTGTGAGGCTGCTTCCAGAGAACTTTTTTGAGGATGGAGGGAAGACCTGCTCTGAAGGAAGGCTGAGTTTTTGGGATTGAATAAAAGACAAAAGGAGAAAGTGGGCTAAGCACCAGCTTTCACCACTCTGCTTCGTGACTGATGTGACTGACCAGACACTGTGATCCGGCCACCGGGACTTCTCTTCCTTGTCACGAGGGACTGCCCCTCAAACTGTTAAGCAAAATGAACTCTTCCTCCCTAAGTTTCATTTAGTGTTTTGTGATATCAATGGGGGATGGGTAGTAAAGAATCCAGAAAATTAGCCTGTCCAAGTTCATGGAGTTCAGAAGTAGAATGTTTGCTTCCTTAACCTCCACGAGGCCCAGAGCTTCCTTCTCAGCAAAAAAAGAAAGAAAAAGAAAAGAAAAGAGAAACTCAGTAATTTATAAGAATTGTGTATTTATTGGGAAATGGTTTCATCTTGCTGGCTACATTTTATCAAGCAAGTACGCAGACAGTGCAAGCTCCTCTATAAATGAGACAATAACCTCACCTCACACGGCTGTCCTAAGGATTAACCACATACACGCAAATTCCCACCATGTAGTCAGCACACAATGGGCACTTAATAAACATTAGTTCCTATCACGTTCAGTTTTCTTTCCTATTCTTTGTTCACTGAAACAAAATTAGGAGTTATCGCTCCTTCATCTGGAAGTCCAGGGCCCCCATCCTGCTCCTAAAATGGAAACATTGCACTCTGCCTCCTTGTAGCCTTTATTTCTGAGAAAACCCTGTCATCCTTCTAGACTGAGCTTGCCTGGGGAGCAGAGATTCTGTCTGGCCCACGTCTGTCTGCCTCTGACTGCCCACTTCACACTAGGTACACAGTAAATGTGCACTGAATTAGGCGCTGAATGAATGACTAAGTAAATGGCATTGTAGTTGCGACAGAAGCTGTGAGGGAGAATTAATTTGCAGATGGAAATATTACATTGTGTACCCAATCTTGCAAAACAATGAGGCACAGCTTGCAGAAGTTTCAAACACTTTTTCAGAAATTTAATTGCCAGTTAATTTTCCTGCAAAACACAATAACCTCTACAAGCTGAAGGAAATAAAGCGCAGCTCCAGAAACCTCATTAGGCGCTGCCTCAAACCGCACTGGCTTTTTCTGAGTTTGAAACCCAAGGATACAAGCCGCTCTAATTGGTACAGTTTTTGTTCATGTGCAATGTGCCTGTATTCTACCTCCTCCCCTCCTCATTTCTGCTCAGGTCTAACCTGTGACATCAGAAGTGAGGGTAACCTTAGCAAACCAATCCTAATATCTCCGTCCCAGCGTTATCTTGTTACCAGGGCTCAATCTGAGAGACCACCATCAGATTTTATTCGGGGACTATTAAATTTTGTTTTAAAAAATGTTCCCCCCCAGGTTTCTATATCCAAACACTTGAACAATCCCCCAGTGGCATCATTTTAAGAGATTATAGAACCTCTGAAAGGCAGAGCCTAGCTGGAGGAAGTGGCTTTCTGATAGGGTAGGGCTTGAGATTTATATACTGACTCTACTTCCTGTCTGAACTCAGCTGCCTAGTCCTCTGAGATGTGAACAAGTAGCCTCTAGCTTCTGCAGCCACCAATTTAAACTGTTCGAACCACCATGCCTTCCCCACCATGAACCTACAAACCCTGAAACAGAATAAACCCTTCCTCTCCTAAATTGTTCTTGCCAGGTGTTTGGTCTCAGCAATGAACAAAGTAGCTAACCTGGGGTCCATGATCAGGACTCAGTCTGAGACCACCATCAGGGACCAGCTGTGACTATAATCAGGGTTCATTCTGGGGCCATGATCAAAATACAGCCTCAACATCCATCCATGTTCACCATCTCTCTCTCTCTCTCTCTCTCTTTCACACACACACACACACACACACACAGAGCTACAACTCAAACCAGAATTGAGCCAAATATTATACAATCAAGAGATCCTTATTCCACTGCTCAGTCCATAATTATCCAGTTAAATTATGTTAGATGGAGCCTCAGATCTCCAAGACGAGGTAGGGCTGGGGTCAAAGAGGAGCCAGAGGACAACACATGTCTGGAAAGAAGGGACCCAGAACTCAAGAGCAACAGATAGAGCTGAATTTTGCCTGACCCATTTAAGTAGCTCTTGGCCAGAGAACTGCATCTGTCACCTTCAGTCTCAAGGTCACCTACATAGAGATCTCAGAGCCCCAGCCAGCCAGCCTGGAGACGTGATCCCTCCAGCCAGATTGTACGAGCTCCAGCCCCCGCTGTCACCTGCCCATATCACTGCTAAGTGGGTCAGCACTTTCCCGTCACTCCGCTGACTGACAGTATGTAAAGCGGCTGGGGTACCACAGTGACCACAGCCCAGAAGCCATTGCAACAGCAGTGAGCCTACACCTCCGGCAACGCTGTGGCTCTGGGAGCAATGTTAAATCTCAACCACCTTGCTTCAGGGGACATTTGTGTATTCTTTAACATGTGTGAGTATGTCCCTTGCTTAGCCTCTCCTTCTGCCTCCTCCAGTATCCTATGTGGAGGACACTTTTGAGATGAGGGATAAGATGTAATGATGCTAGACACAAAATTAATCAAATATGACAGACTGGATGTGGACTGCAACCCACCAGCTTGTATTCGCCTCACTACTGTTTGCTGTGTTTGTACAGGAGCAGCATCAGGGTTACTTTCCTGAATGATGACTAGAGAGACAAAAAGGGAACACCAGCAAGGGCAGGTCCAAAACTTAAATTCTCCAAGATTCTTAGAGGGTGGTTATTTCTATTTGTTTGTTTCATTGGGTCTAATAAGAGGTGTCTCTCATACCCCTGAATATGCTTGTTGCCAAGGGCTCTTACTACTAAACACATTTCCACCCAGGGGACCCCAGTGCAACAGATGCCAGAGTTTGGGTGAGAACTGGGACCCAAGGGTCTGAAAAAACATAGACTTTTTGCTTTGCTTGCTCAGCAGACAGCCCATCTGCCAGGGGAGAAGTTGAATAAAAGTACCTTCCTGTGTAGTGTCCCACTTAGAAGTGAGGTGCTCAAGAGGGGAATGATAAATTCCTCTGAAGGGTGCATCCTCTTTGTTATTCAGGGAGGGTCATTTGTATCTAAGGAACATCAAACAAACCAGCTCAGTCTGGTTTATGGGCCATAGAGAGATGGCACTGGTGAAACAAATGGTGTGGGGGAAAAGAGTGTTGGGAGTTATCTAGAGAAACAGAGTGTGCTGAGCTCACTGAGGGCCATTAAGGTAAGTCCTGCTGCAAGGCTCTCCTCTGTCCTTGTCACTGCTGCAATCCTGAAAACGGAAGAGTGTTCATGCTGGGAACAAGGACAGGACACACTTGTCTGCTGCATAGGATGTGCTTGGTCACACATAGGCAGGAAGTATGTCAGGAAGTGTGCTTGCCCCTGATTGGACAAAGGCAAAAAGTATGTAGCCTGTGGGTTTTGTTTATATATAAGCCCCTGACTAATGTAATTTGGCACCATACTCTGGTAATCCCAGGTATGGACCTGGCTAGTATTTAACAAAGCTTGCTGCAAATTTGGCTCAAAAATTGCGGTAGTGGTCTTAGTGTCTCCTGGTGGGATTAACACTGTGTGTTCATGTGAGTACATGTATGTGTGTGTGTGTTCACACGCACGTGCTGTGTATCTTTGTGTCCTTGTCTTTGTGGTGTGGCTGTGAGAATCCTCAGTCAGAAAGCCTACTTCACATCCTGTGTGGCCTCGTGAAAGCTGCTTAACTCTCAAAGCCTCAGTTTCCTCATACATAAAACAAACTCATAGAGACAATTATCATGTATTTTTTTACATGTGAACTCCAGGTTTTATAGGCATATGTATATGTATATAAAGGTAGAGGTGACATAGGCAGTAGTTAATCTTCATTATCGACTTGATGGGATTAGCAATCTCTGGACACATCTGTGAAAAGGTTCTCCAGATTAGTTTGAAAGTCACCTCCAAGATGGGATGAGTCCCCCCACCCTGTCTTATCTTAAATCTTGACCATCTTCATGATCTGAAATGATCACTCACCAACCAGTACCAAGACGGCAAGATTGGTGTCCAAAGCCCAGTCCCACAGCAGTAACTGTGGTGTCTTGCACACGTATTAGGTATTGAAAGCCATCCAGAGAGGATTTAAGGCACATGGGAGGATGCGGAAGGCTTCTGTGTCACTACTGTGCTACTGCATGTGAGGGACTTGAACATCTATGTGCGGACTTTGGTTCTGTGCAGAGGGTTCAGGAAACCAATCTTATGTAGAGACTAATGAACTGCCCACAGTCAACATCTGCTCACTCAATAGTATTTATACACCCTACTCGCTTACTTCATAGATAGATCTACTTGCTGAAGCTTCTCAAAGTCTTCTGTGTATTTCTAGCGCCCGGATCAGCACTCGGCTCATGAAAGGGAAAGATACGAGATTTACTCACATTGGAAAAAATTCATCTTTTAATCCTTATCTGTCAGCCTTGATAACATACGAAACCAGACAGTGTGTAAGATGGAAGTTAGCGAAGGTGATGTTGGAATCCAGACTTGGTGAGCTGAGCGTTGGAATCCATTTCAAGCCTTGAAATAGTCAGAGACATTCCCTGGGGAGCTGCTGCCTCAGCCTCCATCTCATTACACAGACCCCGGGGAGAGCTAGGCATTTGCTTCGGAGATTTCGCCCTCTGTGGTACTTAATTAGTCATAGCTCACAGTAATTGGCTTTTCTCCTCAGGATGATATTATCCAAGACCTAGACCAACACGGGCTGCCTGGGAGGGAGCTGTCAGCAGGTCCAAATCCTAGGGTCTTCATGAGTCAAGACAGTAGGAGCAGGGAAGGGGCCAGAATGTGTTTTCTTTGGATCACAGGGGGACAACAGGCTTGAATTTCACAGCACATTTTCTTGAACACGAAATGAAAGAAAGACAAGCATAGTGATGGTTTGTCAGCAGATGGTGAGCAGGATCAGTTGGGAGAATCTCTTTGGGAAAGAAAGAAAGAAAGAAAGAAAGAAAGAAAGAAAGAAAGAAAGAAAGAAAGAAAGAAAGAAAGAAAGAAAGAAAGAAAGAAAGAAAGAAAGAAAGAAAGAAAGAAAGAAAAGTGGTAGAGATGCTCGCATCGAGGGTGACAGTGACTCCCACCTGCCTGGGATGTCTGTATTGTCTAACCTCAAAGGTTTCATCCAAAGGGAACTGGGAACTGAAGGACCATCTCACACCTTCCTCCTGAACTAGCACCAACCAGTGTATCTCAGAAAGCACCTGAATAAAAGGTTTCTTGGAGGCTAGCCAGGTTGCCAGTCAGGACCAAAAGCAGGGGGTCAGGTGTTCATAACAGAGACCGACTGCCGTAGGCGTCCCTGCAGAGCTGGGCGAGGAGGGACAACACAGGCAGCTGATGGTTAGTCTTCCCCAGGAGACAGGGATGGGGGACTATAGCCCATCGGAGGACAAGATGGCCTCTGCCTATGGAAGTTTTTCCCTTGCATTTAGCCTTGAGAAGATCGCCTGAGACCTGTTGACATCACAAGCACCCCCATGTGATGCAGGGAGAAAGCACTGAGTTCAGGGTCTACCCTAGAGGACAGAGAAGCCCAGCCCGAATGAAGCAACATCACAAATTTCCTCTCAATCTTCACAAGGCTCAAGAAAAGTAAAGGCTTATGAATTACCGAATATTGGAGAAGACAAAACGGATGTGACTACCAGACACAGTACAGGATCCCAAGTCAGATCCCAGACTAGAAGTTAAACATCAGTGAGAACTGGGAAAATTGAATAAAGTCTAGAGATTAGTCATCAGTAACAAGTGAAGTTAATTTTCTTATTTCAGTAACTATAGTGGTTGTGTAAAATATTAATGGGGGCACAGGTAAGGATGATGTGTGGGTGTTGATGTTTGTTTGTTTGTTTGTTTGTTTTTGGTTGGTTGGTGTTCTTTTTTACCTTTTGGTAAATTAACAGATCTGACTAAATTTATTTCACTGAAATAAGTTTAATTATTTAACCTTTCTCCCCAAACCAAAAACCAAAAAGATCATTATTCACAAAACAAAATTAACTAGTAAAAATGAACAATTACAGAAGCCTACCCAGGGAGATGCAGGCCAAAGGGTACAGAACTTCACATAAGTAGGAGGAAAAATCAGAGCTCTATTGTATAAAATGATGACTAGTTAATGACACTGTCCAGTACTTTGAAAATGACTAAGAATGTAGTTTTTGGAGCCCTCAACCACAGTTGGAAGTATGCAAGCGAATTCATATGTTAATTAGCCCAATTTAACATTCTATAATGTATACACACTCTAGGACCTCAGGTATACAATGCATACTTAGAAACTTGGACGATTTAAGAGCAAATCTGTTTATTTAAATATGAATATGGAATAAGCTAGTCACTGCTGCCCACTGATGGCTCTGAAGACCTCTGTGAAAGGGGAATTAACAATTGTTCAGGAGCCTTATAATTTATCTGCATCAGACCTCAGCCTCCTCCTGGATGGAACAGGAGGAGGGAAAGGGACTTGAAAAGTGATGTGCTTTCTTACCCTGTAATTTAGTTTCAGTGTCTTGTCTGAGAGCCTCTAGTACATATAAGCTTCATGCCACTGGGAATGGGTGTGAACACCATGGCCTGGGGCTGAGGAAGAGGTCAGTGGCCTCTGTGGCACACGGGAGCATCACAGGTTCTTCCAGGGACAGGAAACACCAGGTGCCCCACACTAGTAACGAGAGTCAGAACAGATTCCATCTTTAAAGCCTCCACTTTGCATTATTGGTAAAAGAAAAAAGAAGGCAGGAACAACCTAAATTCCCACGAGTAAGGAGCATACTATACAATGAAATATTATATGGCCATTAAAAAGAATCTGCAATTTGTACCAAAAGAGAACAATTTTCAACATAGTTTTCCAACACATTTGAAGAAAGTAAGGAATATCAGTAGTCATAGGATACTTCCATAAAGGATTTTTTTTTCTTATTTTTCAAGACAGGGTTTTTTGTTGTTGTTGTTGTTGTAACTCTGGCTGTCCTAGTACTCACTATGTAGACCAGACTGGCCTTGAACTCACAGAGATCTACCTGCCTCTGCCTCCAGAGTGCTGGGATTAAAGGTGTGTACCACCATCTAGCTTTAAGATGTTTTTTTAAATAAGCATATATATAGTATTAGACAGCTATTGCTACATAACAAACAATCTCAAAACTTAGTGGCATATAATAGTAACCATTTATTACCAAACTCAAAGCTTATACAGTTATTTGGGAGAAGCCTGGGACCCCTAGAACCACTCTGACCCCTCTCTGTCATTCTCATGCGATTCTCCATCTACCTGGGGCTTGCTTCTCCTCTCATAGTCAAGGCAGAAGCATTCGAGGAATCTCCAAGGAAATACATCTCAAATTGTTGTTCATGTCACACCACTAACATCCTGTTAGCCAGAGCAAGCTGCAACCAAGCCCAACACCAGTGGGGTGGGGACACATGCTTGGAAGGAAAAGAAAATGGATATTGGCTGAATTTTTCTAAAAAAAGAAAAAAGAAAAGAAAAGGGAAAAAAAGAACATTTGCATTGTGTGTTATATACATGTGTCTTCAGGCTTCATATGTCATACCTCATGTGTAGGAATGGGATTATAAATAATCTCAAGGGAGCGGTTAATGAAGGGCTGTCTCTAGAGAGTAGTGGGAGACAGGCCAGCGAGGGGGAGACTTCTTTACTATTAAGTCTTTGGATTTTGTAGAGCTTTTGTTGTTGCTGTTTGAGTTTTTATTGCTGCTGTTTTGTTTTGAGAAGCCAAGCCCCACCACTACATCCCAAGGCATGTCTATAGCAATTTTCTGACTTTACATCCTACTAGGTTGGGGTGTGAGCGGGCAAGGAGGGGATTATAGCTCATCATTGGAAATAAGAAGGAAATCAAAAGTTAAAACTGGGTCTTCCCTACACCTAAGATCAACAGCACACCACCACCCTTCACAGTGGTGGCAACCCAGTGCCCACCAGCACCACCCACCTGGGTCCCCAGTGCCCACCAGCACCACCCCACGCTAGGCTCCCTCTGAGGACAAGGACAGGCATAAAGCAAGAGCAAGCGCAAGCACGCTTGCATGCACACACACGCACACACACACACACACACACACACACGCACACAGTGAAAACAGGGTGTTGTAAGCCCCCTAGAGATCATCTGGTCCAACCTGGGCATTTTACATATTGTACATGTCAGTGAAGAGGTCCCACCTGTTTCTGGCACCTTCACAACTGTCTGTGGGGAGGCTGCCCTCCAGTTCCTTAGGGTCATAAAGTGAGACTAAAGTTTAAATAGGAGGCCGGGAATATTCACGTCTAAGAGTCCAGGTGGAGCTGCAGCCACCATTGACTCATTGTCTGGGCTTCAGTCTCGTTCCAGTGAGCGAAGTTTCCCTCTGGCTGGCACCTTTTCCTTTCCCAACATGGGATTCCTGGAAAAATTCCCATTCCTGTTTCAATATTCTGACAGATTGAGAGAAACAAGTGTCTCTTTAGAATAGTGGCTCTCATTCACAATCCCTTTGGGGGTTTGAAGACCCTTTCACAAGGGTCACCTAAGACCATCTGCATATCAGACATTTATATTATGATTCATAACAGTAGCAAAATTACAGTTACGAAGTAGCAACATAAATAATTTTTCGGTTGGGGGGCATCACAACATGAGGAACTGTATTAAAAGTTTGCAGCGTCAGGAAGGCTGAGCGCTGCTTTGTCCGTAGACAGCATTTTTGCAGAGCTGGAAGCAGGAGGAATGGCTGGCTGCTGGGTCCAGGCTGTCCCCACAAAACAATCAGGAGACTCCTCCTGGGCTTGTCTGGCAGGAATCTGCAATCTGATTGGAGTAGTTGAGTTCTCAGAGAGCAAAAGGCACCATTCTCAGGAAAAGTCAAAGGGCTCTCCTTCTCTGTCACCATGCCATCGGAACCTCTGGGCGCCTGCTCTGAGATTGTGGGTACTAGTTGCAGATGGCAAAAAGTAAGAGCTTTTCTCTGCAGCAGAGTCCATGCCTGAGCTGAGGTGGGGTGTCTCAAGCCCCTTCGTTCCTCAACCCACGTGCCTCTCCTCACCCAAGTCAGGTCCTGCGATAGGGCCCGAGGGGCTGAGGGTGAAATGTCTACCCGAAACCGCATGCTGCTAGATTGGTTTTCCAGATCCAAGGCGTCCAAGGACGCAGGCTTTTCCTCTTGCCCGAGTGCCTCATTCCCTTCTCCCCATTATGCCTCTTAGAAGGCAACAAAGAACCAACCGCGTAGGAGGAAGTAAAAACCAGTAGCAGATGCCGATGAGCAAGCCGAAGTGAGTGGGACCCACGGAGTCCCGCTTAAGCCATTTTCAACTTTGCTTGAAATGGGAGCGTCTGTGAGGCGCGCTGAAAGCTCCTGCAATGAGTCATGTCACAGAGAGAGCACTAGAAACAAATAGATGCTAATTATTTTGTGCAAGGCGAGACACGTGGAGAATTTAAACAGGGGGTCTGACGGAGCAGATGGTGTAGTGTTGAGAAACCCAGGGAGGCCAGGCTGCACACTCCATGAAAGAGGCCGCCCCAGGCTTGGATCTGCCTGGTAGCTCTCTGCACAGTCCCCAGTCTGCATTCCAGCTCTGGGCCCTGCTGACTGTACAGCTGGCCGAGCTGGGCTTGCCAGCTTCCTCTGTGCCACGGGAAATCCTGGAGGCTGGGATGGAGGGAACACCCAGCAGACCCATGGGGATCCTGGTCAGGGCTTGGGAATAGTTCTTCAAGCCCACCCCTAGGAAAAGAGCCACCAGCACTTAAAGCTAAAGAGTCATCAGACCCTGCTTCTCACTTTGTTGCCAGAGCTGACCCAAGGTCCTGTGGTTACCGCCCTTCTCTCAAGCCCTCCTGCCAACCTTACATGCCACCCTTCGGTGCATGGCCTCAGTCCTGGTGACTCGATCTTCAGAGTATCCACATTCTCCCAACTTTGGTCACCTCCTGTGGACCTTCCTAGTTTGATGTCACATCCTCCCTACAGCCTCTCTGGCCACCTCTCACCAACACCCAACCTGGGATCACCTGGACTCCCTACATTGTGGACAGACCACTGAAGCCCAGAAGTGTAAGTGACTGAGTCCCTCCAGGACAGCGGTCTGGCCAAAAGCACCACCTGGAGTTGGGTCTTGAACTCACCTCTCAAATGGAGTAGAGATGGCCTGTGAAAGGCATGATAGACCCATGGCCTCTCCCCGGCACACAGACAGCAGCCAGGCTGGGCATTGGGAAGCAGTGGGAAGTGAGCTTGCTCTGACTTCCCTCCGACTTCCACCTACTCAACACACTTAGTCCTCTGACAATCACAGAAGCAATAACTCAGAATTCCCCTGGATGAATCCCCAACAACCCAGATCCCATGCCTGGAGTGGGACAGCCAGGCACAGTGAGAAGGAGGGACAGCTATGGACAGAGCCGGGTCAGAGCCAAATCTCAGGATGGTCAGTGCTGTGCCCCTTTGTCCACATCATGGGACAAACTGGCAGTCATAGATACATGGCATTTGTATCAGGCTTGAGGTGTGCCTGGGGCCACTGTAAGCACTTTATACTGATTTGCCCTGTCAATCCTCTCCATGGTTCTGTGAGTCTAGGAACTATGACCATGAGCATTTTACAAATACAGGTTCCAGCTGAGAGTGATTAGGTAACTTCCGCAAGGTCACACAGCAAGTAAGCCCCAGAGCTGGGGTGTAAGTTAGTGCCTCTATGGTCACATGATGCACAGAGATCAGCTCCAGTGTGCTCAGTCACTTGCATGCCTAGGAGTACTTACCCACAGGAGCTCCCCTGGCCTTCCTCCCGGGGGATGCCCAAAGCAGGAGTCAGCTATCCAGAGAAAGGGCTAACCTAGATGTGTTTCTAAATGGCATCCCCTCAGTCACCCCCATCAGCCAAATCCATTATGTTTTATTGATGGGGCCATTGTCCTGAGCCTTTCAAACACAGAAAGCATTCAGAATTTCTCCCACACTGAGATAGCCAGTGCTATGGACAATTGTGGGGAAACCTGAGTTCTGGGGCCAGTTCTGCTTCTCCCATTAACTGTGTGACCCCGGACAACAGCCTGAACCTCTCTGACCCTGTGACTCATTACCCACAATATAACGGGCTATCGCAGAACTCTATGCTAGGCACCAGGAAATGGGGGGGCAGATAGATGCAAAACACACTCTGCTCCAAGGCAGCACCAGACGAGGCTGGTTAAGGTGGGGGCACAAAGTCAGGTGTGCTCTGACTGCATCGGAGGGGACTGAGAGAGAGACAGATGTCACATGGCTGAAGAAGCCTGCGTTAGGTAGTTATAGGGAAGACTTAAGTAGAGAAGGACTGGAGTTTCTTCATAGAGCCCTGGTTATAGGGAAAATAGGGCTAGTGAGTGATCCCAGAGCTGCAGAGGGCTTGGGAGCTCGAGGACCAAGAGCCCTCTTACAGGATCTCCCTGGGGGCTGCAAACTCAGATGACTCAAGCAGATGGGGGAGGGGGGGTGGCAATTAGAAAAGAAAAAGACATGAGAAAGACGAGCGTTGAAGAATTGGAGAAAGTCTTCCCCCCAATTCCACCTTTCAGAGAGAAAACCTTATTCACATTTGACATGCTCTCTCTTATCTTGCCCCCTCCAAGATTAAGTAGAGATAAATGCACAGCCACGGGGGGGAGGAAGGCTAGAGAGGCCACTCATGAGCTAAGAGCATCTAGTTCTCTTCCATAGGACGCCAGTGCAGTTCCTAGCATCCCCACCAGGTGCCTCACAATGGCTCCAGGGCATCCACTGCCCTCTTCCGACTCTTATGGGTACCTGCACTCACAAGTGCATACGCGCAGACATAACACACATACACACAATTTAAAAAATAAATCTTAATTTGTTTAAAGCATGGCTGCAGAGATGAAAGCGTAACTTAGTGCCTGGTAGGTCACTGCATCTACAGCTGTGTCTTGCTGTTCTCATCTGACACTGTCACCAGCGTTTTCTTATTTCATGAGAATCCTTTCCATCATTTTCTAATGATTCCTAATTTACCAGATGGAGACACCATAGTCTACTGCTGCATCTTAGTGGTGGACTGTTGAGATTGGATCTAATTTAGTGCTGCAGCATACATCTTCTCCTCTATCTCTGCTATCTCGTAGGGTGCATCTCTAGAAGGGGAAATTCTGAAGACAGTATAAATGCCTTAAGGCTTCGACAGGCCCTTGCTGAGTGCCCTCTCACCATCTAGAAGCGAGAATTCATCTAACTGCAGCCTGCATATCATAGTGCTTAAGAAATTACACAGATCTACATATGTGAAATTGCAAGGTTGAGGTGCGCTGGCTTTCACTGCAGTTTCCATGTGAAGGATGCTCTTTGTCTCAGCCTCAAGAACGGCTAGACTTCCTGTTTGAAGTGTTGGTTGCCCAGTGGCAGTCCCTGCCAATAATGAGTTGAGAAACCCATAGCCTTCCCACCCCCTGCTTCTTGCCTCTCCCTGCACTGGTGACTGGGAGGTGGACAAATGGCTCTGCTTGCTGCCCCGGCTCCGAGAACCCACTATGGAACAATACAAGGGAGCCATTTGTCACTCTGCCACAGAGCACAGCTCTGCCAGACATCTCATTCCACTTCCCCTGTCAAGGACATGGCTCAGAAGGGCTCACTTGAATCTTGGGCTTTGTGGAACAAAAGACAGAGAACTTGGAGATATTTCTGTGTGACCTTGTGCTAGGTACTAAGTCTCTCTGGGACTTAGCATCTTCAATTAGCCTCTGTGACATCGTAAGTGTCAACCTCCTACCTCAGAGTCCTCAGAGAAAAAATGGCCACTTTGTCCCCATTGATGGCCAAAGCCTGACCCACCATGAGCTATAAAAAAAGGAGAGCTAAAAATCTTATTTCTGGCTGTGTAGAAGCAAGCCATATAGTGTAGGGTGTAGCTGAGACTGGAGACACTGATATTAATCTGAATGCTCTGAGACCATCTGCCATGTCCCGAGGAAGTGTGGACAGGTCCAGGTAAGTCAGCATACAGAAGGAGATGGAAAAAGGAAAAAAGCTGGGAGACAGAGGAGGCGCTCAACACGGTCTGTGGGGAAAGGTGACTACTCACAGCCATCAGAATGGCCCCTCTCCATCCACTGGAGCGTACACAGCCAGCTCTTCCATGGAAACCTGCTTTTCTAGATGTTCAGTTCCTTCTCTTCCCTGAGAAAAACAAAAAGGGGAAAGGCTTGGGGAGGGGTAGTCTTCAAATTGAAGAAACAAACAACAAAGAGAGCAGTTGGCTTTAGACACTCTGGGAAGGAAAGCAAGCTTTTGTTTGCCTCTTTCTCCCTGTGTCCTGATTTAAAGAGAAGCCTCCAACTGACCAATCGTCTCTCTAAAAGGATGACAAACTAGGTGTGTAGGAGCTGCACGTAGGCGTGTCTCCTAGCCTTGACGCAAAATGAAAAACGCATTTCTATTTATTTCATTGCTTTTTGAATCTGACTAGGGATTTGATTTTGTTCTAGTAAATTGCAGCTTGCAAGAGCCTCCGGTGCCAATGCAATTCCTGGAAACGAGGGATAAGATTGTGCACAGAAGACTCAAAAATAACTCGGCGCACCTCCGAGGGATTTGTATCTTGGCAAGGGAGAAACTCACCAGGATCCTACCCTTGATTGCTGGTGAGCCCAAGGCTGGCAATGGGATCTTAAGCCTGGTAGCTGCAGAAGAGGAGCATGCTGGCTTCCAGGTTCTAGTGACCTTGTTAGCAGAGCTACTCTGTGACCTCTGAGGCTGGATGAGTGTCCAAAGGCAGGAATTCTGGAAATAGGCATCATCAGTGGCATGTTAAATGCAAGCGCATGAAAAAGATGTTTAACAGTGTGCAGATCATGACCCAGGATCCATGGCTACCTCAGTGCTCAGTGAGCACTCACCTACAACCTCTTGCTGAAGATATCCCACACCAGTCTCTTCAGACCATCTCAGTCTTTTTGCTGGTCTGGTACCTACAGGCCTTTTTTTTTTGTAAGGATCAGGTGAGTGTTCTAAGATTCTGCAAAAGCAGGCAGGGAGCAGGGGCAGTCTTCATAGTGCTGGAGACCCAAGACCTGGGGATCCTGGGAGTCTCAGTCAGGCCTTCATGTTGCACCCTCTTCCTTCCTTCTCTTGGCGCAGGCCCTCCCCACACTGGTGTATCCACCCTCTCTCCTCTCTCCCAGGAGCTGACACTCCTCTCTGGTGAAAGAATCAAACCTCAGATCCCATGAGCCTTGGCTAACATCCTGAAATTTTTGCAAACTGAGAACTTGAAGGCAAGGGGTCCTCCCTGCTGCAGCCCGCCCAAGTGCTCCTTCAATTCAGGTGTCCCAGCTTTAGTCACACAGCTCACTGTCCCCCAGGTGGTCCTGTCCAGTTGTGGTGCTGAGGAAGTGCATTCATCCAACCCCAGGTGTTGTACCAGTCACACACTGAGCAAGGAGCCTTCTATGTGCAGTGAGTAAGGCAGGACTGCCTTGTCCTTGCTCTTATGAGGTTGAGAATGACGCCAAGTTAAATAGTGGCATGAATACTGATGGCTGTGCTGTCACAGAGAACAGTGTGTCATAAGTGTATGGGGCTGGGAGCAGTGTAAGCCAAGGCCTGGTGTTGAATCCACAATACTACATTCATGCAAAGAGAGACAAAGGAAAGAGTAGAACACAGACCAACTTCACTTGGAAAATCTTGAAAGTTTTCACTAAATATTTAATGCATAAGCTAAAAACTGAAAGACCCCTGGAGATATACCAGTAGGAGAGAAGAATATTCAAGACAGAAGAAACTGCATAGACAAAGGCCCTGAGGCTGGAAGAAGAGGGCACAGTACAGGCAGAGAATTTCAAAGGCTGTTACAGGTGGAGTGCAGTGAGCTGGAAATGAAAGGCTGCATCATGAGTCCGGAGCCACAGGAGCTGACTGACCGTGTGGGTTGCTTTAAGGATTTCTGCTTTCTCCTTTGGGGCACAAAAATGTAACTGAGATGTATTCACCAGAAGAAAGGTATAAGCAGTTCTTAAGGACATGGAACAGCACATGTCCGCTGTGAACCACAGCAATGGTCCCCATTCTACATTCTGGGACCCCAAGAGTACAGCAGGATACTCTCACAGCACGTGAACATCTAGCTGCCATGCAGAGTAGGTTCCACAGCAGTCCTGGGGGCTCAGTGTGATCTGTTTCATAGGAGGGACTCAAGAGTGCAACTTGCCTGAGATCTGGAAAGTACTGCACAGCAGAGCTAGGAAAGGAGCCCAGGCTGGCAGTCCGTAGGGCTCAGCTGGTAGCTACCAGGTTATGGTGCAGGCAGCACCACTTTAGTAAAATGGAGCCTTAAACACTTGAAGACAACAGCCCTGTCTCCTTTTTTCCCAGAGGGTAGAAAGGAAAGGGAGAGGACATTCAGTGAACATCTGCTCTCATTAAGCAACTTACCCAAGTTTCTGCATCTGGTCTGACTCTACAGTTCGTGGTGCCATGAATACATCAAATGCTCTGTAGTCTTCTCCCTTCTTCCAGCCAATATGTTATTCCTTGTCCCTCCTGGCATCATCTTCAGGAAGTCTGATAAACCCTACAGCGTCTCCTAGAAGTCCTTATTTAAGTCCTCTGACAAGTGTCCCCTGGAGACCTCTGTATTTAATTTATTTTTTAGTTGTGTGTAAGTACATGAGTGTAGGTTCTTGAGGAGGCCAGAAGGGTGCATGAGGCCCCTTGGAGTTGGAGTTATAGGTGGTTGGGAGCCACCAAAGGTGGGTGCTGGGGACTGAACTCTGGTCCATTGCAAAAGCAGTAAGAGCTCTTAACTGCTGAGCCTTTTCTCCAGCCCATATTTCTTTGATATTATCTCTCTTCCCTTTTTCTAGACAGGGGAGGATAGCAGACCTTTCACACAAATGAAGAACAGGGAAAAAGATGGGATTTACCCAGGGGTCTGAAAGCTAGGTTGTACAATACAGGCTGAAACTCGGCCCCCTGCCTGCCTCAAGATCCTTTCCCTGCATTAGGGTCAAATGGCAAGGCATGCATGAGCCCAGAATGGTTTCAGAATGCCCAAGTTCACACCCCATTCCCCTATAATGACTGCATGAAATTGGAAAATCAAATGTCACTGTGGCTCCGTGAGCTTATCAACAATGTTGGGATCACCATAATCCCAGAGCCACTGAGGGGATTAAATTGAGCCTGTAAATGCAGTGTACTTAGACTACCACTATCTGGCATATGGAGGCTTTACTAAGTCCTGGTTACTTTCATTATGCAAGTTCCCCAGGGCTGAATTCGGTGTGATGTGGTAGAGCCTCCTATTTATATTACACCAAGGTGATCCTGTCTAGACCACATTATTGGGCCTGGTCTCATTCTCCGGGGTCTCCCACTTGCTTACTGTGAGGGTTTGGATCTGATGGGAATGGGCCATGTGGGGTCCAGATGCAGAATATTCACTCAGTTCAGCAGATGTTCTGCTCCTGGGAGTCCCCAGCCCCTGGAGAAGCAAAGTGTCTCCTTCTCCATGCGAAGAGCCAACATGAGTCTGTATTACTGTTTATATTGTGTCGGTGAAGAGAATACCCATGGATTTGTGCTCAAAAAGGAAGAGGCTTCATGGAAGAGATCACCAGAGACTGTGACAAACAGCAGTGTGTCAGGTGTTTGGAAGAAAAGCAGAGGGAGCGATGTAGAATGCTCCTGGAGACTGACACAAATCCCTCCTGAGGCTGTGCATATTTGCCCCATCTCCTTTTGTCCACTTTATAGTCTTGGTGGGAAATAGCCAGTTTTTGAGTTACCAGTTCCCATTTTTAACAGTCCTGGGCACAGGGCATTCTGAGACATACCACGTTTCACAGGGTGATACCAGACACGGGTTCCTCCAGGTTAAGCCCCTGGTGAAGATCAAGCAACAGAGGTATAATCAGCCTTACTCAAAGTCGGGGAAGTCAGAGATGCTGGCTCCAGCAAACTCATGCAGAGAACTGAGATGACGATCTCCACCTCACTCTGCTTCAGCATGCAAAGGGTTTTTCTTCACAAAATGTGTTCCTAATGGTGGTGAGAACACATGGACAACAGAGATCAAAAGACATGGGCTCTTATATTTTTTAAAAGATAGGGCTGAGCAGTTTGTCAAAGTATGAATGAAGACCTGAATTCAGAGCCCCAGTGCCTATGCAAAAGCCAGAAACTGTAGAGCCTCTCTGTAACCCACCACACTTGGAAGGCAGAGGTAGGCTGATTAGTGGGGCCATTGACTAGACAGCCTAGCCAAATGGATGAGTTTCAGGTTCAGCGTGAGACTCTGTCTCAAACCATGAAAGGAAGGATGATCAATCTCGAGTTTATTATGCTAAGCGAAACAAGCAAAGGGGAAATACTGTGACTCCACTCATGTGAGGTGCTGGGAGTCATCAGCCTCAGGGACAGAGCACAGAGTAGGGGCTGTGGGGCATGTTGGAGGGACAAGTGGGGAATTCGTGTTCATGAGGATGGGGTGTCAGCTATGCAAGATAGCCTGGTCTATGGGTAGGTGGTGGTGACTGTCACACAACTGTGTGAACATACTCCACAATACTAAATGGTATACACAAAAGTAGTGATCAGGTGTGGTACTGCATGCCTGGGATCTCAGAATGTGGATGCTGAGGTGGGGAGACTATCAAATTCAAGGCCAACTTGAATTACACAGCTACTTCCAGGCCAGGCTAGGCTACATAATAAAACCTTGCCTCCAAAGCCCAGGGGTTAGGGATGGAGCTCAGTAGTATAGCACTTCTGGAGCCCAGACAGGCCCTGGGTTCCATCTCCATCCTTGTAAACACATAAAAGCCCTGTACCCCAGATCTCCCAGACCATCACAGCTCCAGCTTGTGGTCAGTGTCCCTGCCCCTCAACTCACCTTCCCTCACTTTACCATGACAGCCTTACAGCTCTCACTGTGAGCCTTGTAGACATCCTCACCAACAGAGCCTGACCTTGAATTCCCACTCTTACATTTCTCTCTCCCCAAGCTCTCTCTACAAATGGAAGATCTGGGATTTCTTTTCCCACCGACGAAGACTGTGATATCAACTCTCACTAGAGAACAAATGTTCCCCAAGTGAGAAGCCATGTTAAGTACAGCATTCTTTCACCCTGCAACAAGATACCTTCAAGAATGATGTTAAACTCCTGATCTTCTTGACCCTCCTGCCTTACTCTCCTGACCCTCCTGCTTCCCTCTCCTGACATTCCTGCCTCCCTCTCCTGACCCTCCTGCCTCCCTCTCCTGACCCTCCTGCCTCCCTCTTCTGATCCTCCTGCCTCCCTCTCCTGACATTCCTGCCTCACTCTCCTGACCCTCCTGCCTCCCTCTCCTGACCCTCCTGCCTCCCTCTCCTGACCCTCCTGCCTCCCTCTTCTGATCCTCCTGCCTCCCTCTCCTGACATTCCTGCCTCCCTCTCCTGACCCTCCTGCCTCCCTCTCCTGATCCTCCTGCCTCCCTCTCCTGACCCTCCTGCCTCCCTCTTCTGATCCTCCTGCCTCCCTCTCCTGACATTCCTGCCTCCCTCTCCTGACCCTCCTGCCTCCCTCTTCTGATCCTCCTGCCTCCCTCTCCTGACCCTCCTGCCTCCCTCTCCTGACCCTCCTGCCTCCCTCTCCTGACATTCCTGCCTCCCTCTCCTGACCCTCCTGCCTCCCTCTCCTGACCCTCCTGCCTCCCTCTCCTGACCCTCCTGCCTCCCTCTCCTGACCCTCCTGCCTCCCTCTCCTGACATTCCTGCCTCCCTCTCCTGACCCTCCTGCCTCCCTCTCCTGACCCTCCTGCCTCCCTCTCCTGACCCTCCTGCCTCCCTCTCCTGACACTCCTGCCTCCCTCTCCTGACATTCCTGCCTCCCTCTCCTGACCCTCCTGCCTCCCTCTCCTGACCCTCCTGCCTCCCTCTCCTGACCCTCCTGCCTCCCTCTCCTGACCCTCCTGCCTCCCTCTCCTGACCCTCCTGCCTCCCTCTCCTGACCCTCCTGCCTCCCTCTCCTGACCCTCCTGCCTCCCTCTCCTGACCCTCCTGCCTCCCTCTTCTGATCCTCCTGCCTCCCTCTCCTGACCCTCCTGCCTCCCTCTCCTGACCCTCCTGCCTCCCTCTCCTGACCCTCCTGCCTCCCTCTCCTGACCCTCCTGCCTCCCTCTCCTGACCCTCCTGCCTCCCTCTTCTGACCCTCCTGCCTCCCTCTCCTGCCTCCTCCTGCCTCCCTCTCCTGACCCTCCTGCCTCCCTCTCCTGACCCTCCTGCCTCCCTCTCCTGACCCTCCTGCCTCCCTCTTCTGATCCTCCTGCCTCCCTCTCCTGACCCTCCTGCCTCCCTCTCCTGACCCTCCTGCCTCCCTCTCCTGACCCTCCTGCCTCCCTCTCCTGACCCTCCTGCCTCCCTCTCCTGACCCTCCTGCCTCCCTCTCCTGACCCTCCTGCCTCCCTCTCCTGATCCTCCTGCCTCCCTCTCCTGACCCTCCTGCCTCCCTCTCCTGACCCTCCTGCCTCCCTCTCCTGATCCTCCTGCCTCCCTCTCCTGACATTCCTGCCTCCCTCTCCTGCCCTCCTGCCTCCCTCTTCTGATCCTCCTGCCTCCCTCTCCTGACCCTCCTGCCTCCCTCTCCTGACCCTCCTGCCTCCCTCTCCTGACCCTCCTGCCTCCCTCTCCCTCCTGCCTCCCTCTCCTGACCCTCCTGCCTCCCTCTCCTGACCCTCCTGCCTCCCTCTCCTGACCCTCCTGCCTCCCTCTCCTGACCCTCCTGCCTCCCTCTCCTGACATTCCTGCCTCCCTCTCCTGACCCTCCTGCCTCCCTCTCCTGACTGACATTCCTGCCTCCCTCTCCTGACCCTCCTGCCTCCCTCTCCTGATCCTCCTGCCTCCCTCTCCTGACCCTCCTGCCTCCCTCTCCTGCCTCCCCTCCTGACCCTCCTGCCTCCCTCTCCTGACCCTCCTGCCTCCCTCTCCTGACACCCTCCTGCCTCCCTCTCCTGACCCTCCTGCCTCCCTCTCCTGACCCTCCTGCCTCCCTCTCCTGCCTCCCTCTCCTGCCTCCCTCTCCTGACCCTCCTGCCTCTCCTGACCCTCCTGCCTCCCTCTCCTGACCCTCCTGCCTCCCTCTCCTGATCCTCCTGCCTCCCTCTCCTGACCCTCCTGCCTCCCTCTCCTGACCCTCCTGCCTCCCTCTCCTGACCCTCCTGCCTCCCTCTCCTGACCCTCCTGCCTCCCTCTCCTGACCCTCCTGCCTCCCCTCCTGCCTCCCTCTCCTGACCCTCCTGCCTCCCTCTCCTGACCCTCCTGCCTCCCTCTCCTGACCCTCCTGCCTCCCTCTCCTCCTGCCTCCCTCTCCTGACCCTCCTGCCTCCCTCTCCTGACTGACCCTCCTGCCTCCCTCTCCTGACCCTCCTGCCTCCCTCTCCTGACCCTCCTGCCTCCCTCTCCTGACCCTCCTGCCTCCCTCTCCTGACCCTCCTGCCTCCCTCTCCTGACCTCCTGCCTCCCTCTCCTGACCCTCCTGCCTCCCTCTCCTGACATTCCTGCCTCCCTCTCCTGACCCTCCTGCCTCCCTCTCCTGACATTCCTGCCTCCCTCTCCTGACCCTCCTGCCTCCCTCTCCTGACATTCCTGCCTCCCTCTCCTGACCCATTCCTGCCTCCCTCTCCTGACCCTCCTGCCTCCCTCTCCTGACCCTCCTGCCTCCCTCTCCTGACCCTCCTGCCTCCCTCTCCTGACCCTCCTGCCTCCCTCTCCTGACCCTCCTGCCTCCCTCTCCTGACCCTCCTGCCTCCCTCTCCTGACCCTCCTGCCTCCCTCTCCTGACCCTCCTGCCTCCCTCTCCTGACCCTCCTGCCTCCCTCTCCTGACTCCTCCTGCCTCCCTCTCCTGACCCTCCTGCCTCCCTCTCCTGACCCTCCTGCCTCCCTCTCCTGACATTCCTGCCTCCTCTCCTGACCCTCCTGCCTCCCTCTCCTGACATTCCTGCCTCCCTCTCCTGACCCTCCTGCCTCCCTCTTCTGATCCTCCTGCCTCCCTCTCCTGACATTCCTGCCTCCCTCTCCTGACCCTCCTGCCTCCCTCTCCTGACCCTCCTGCCTCCCTCTCCTGACCCTTCTGCCTCCCTCTTTTGACCCTCCTGCCTTCCAGATGCTGGGATTATGTATATGGGTTTTAGCAGTATGATGTGTAGCTATTTACTAAGTGGAATGTTTGATCATAGAGATCATGGAGGCAGTAACAAAGCAACAAGGCGGCCATCAAGTGGGTAACTCAGAGAGTTACTAGTATCTAGTGATCTGCCACGGGCTCTGTTTCCTGAGTGGTTTGCTAAAGCTGATACTGGGGAGAACATGGGAGCCAAACAGGGTTTCTCTGACCTATATTCTTCTGTTACATAATAGCATTTGTTTGTCTGTGTGTTCCAAGCCATCCCAGTTTTTCTTTTCTCCTGCATACAACTAAAATATCCACTGCTTTTGAAAATAGAATAAAGGAGGTACCCTAAATGCCCAAGCAATGTTTGTCTCTAAGTAGGGACTCTGTAGGCAATTTCTCTTCACTGACAATCTCACATAACTTCCCAGCCCTGCAACCTTCACCTGTTTGCCCTCTTCATGGTCCATTTTTTTCATTATACACTGCTCTGTGTCCCCTGGTAAAGCATGAGCCCAGCCCCATGAGGGTGGGGCCCTTGTCTTCTCTTCCTTTTCAGCTTAGACAGCCCTGGCTCCCAGGAAGCCCTCTGTTCAAACAAAAGAGTGTCTTCATAAGAAACCTCATACATAGGGAGGGGAACCTACCCAGAGAGGTTAAGCTATAGGTCCTCCAAGCCCAGCCTGGGAGCTGAGTCTCTGACTGCTAAAGAACCCATCTCTCCTGGGCAGTCCCTCAGACTCACCCAAGGTCATGTCTAGGCCTCCTGTTTGACTCACTCTTCCCTGGTCTAGAGCAAGTCACTCTTGCCCCAGGTGCATACCAGGAAATGCCTCAAGCTTCCAGACCTATACTCATACTCACTCCTGCCCTGGATCACTCCCCGCCCCCGAGTCCTTCATGGCTGCCAATGTCTGGTCACCACAGCTTATTTTTCAGGAATCTGGCCTGGTTCGCTTGCTGTGTTAGGCTGCCCTGCTCCAGGTTTCCAGGTACCCATGTAGCTGTACACCTATGGTGTCGCTCAGCAAGGAGACATGGAGTCATTATCATAGGTGCAAAACCTACTAGACTTCAGCAGAGGGGAACCACCAGCATGACAAGCACCATACTGGACAGTGGAACCCTGAGCATCTGAACTCAGGTGTTTTTATTGATTCAGAATTCCTCAGGTGTTCTACTGATAGCATGTGCAGATCCTAAGCAAGCAAGCACTCACATACACACACATAAATCCAACACCTGCAGCCAATACAACACACCAAGACCTGGATAGCCTCTCATCCAACAGTGCACAAAACAATTATTTCATACATAACTAAAAACAAACCTCTACAACACACCAGCATCCTTTTCCTCTGCCTGTCTTGATGGTCGATACTTGTCTACCCATCTCTCTTCTTGCACCATCCCCATCTTCCAGGCTCCATAAAGATGGGTAACTGAATTCAGGAAACAGTCCTATTTTCAGGGGTTCAGCATGGGTATGGTCCTCCCCAGGGTTCACCACCACCCTAGGTGACCTCCTCAGCAGAGGCTCAGTGCCTATCTCAACCCAGCTCCTTAGCTTCCTCTGAACATTCAACAGGGTGCCATGTAGGATCTTTGAACACCACCCCTTCCTCTGTCTGTTGGTTTCTTACTCCTGCTCTATGATTTTGGCACACTTCTTTAGATATCCTTTGGGACATCTTCTCCCCCTGGAATTCTTAGAGACACATCTCTCAAGGAAGCATCTCTCTGAACTCCCTTTCCAGAGTCAGATTGTGCCCTGAGATCTACACATCCTACATCCTGAGCTCTGCAAAGTACAGTCTGAGCCTCCCAAACCATCAGGTGCTGGCTAACTCTGCCTTCTCTTCCCTTCTCTACTCAAGCCTCAAGAACATAACTGGATGATGTCTCCAGAGCATTTATTTCCTGAATGTCAGGTTGCTGCCCACTCCTTACCATAACAACATTGCCCTTCCCTAGTCCCATGACGGGGGGTCACCGTTTCTTTCATTCTACATTTGGCCACATAGCAGAGATGGAACACAGCTGGAATTTGAACCCCGAGCTAGGTACCTTGAATACTGCCTTCCTGGTGAGGTCCAGCTGCTCCAACACCACCAACCTCCTTTTCTAAGGATACCACTCCTGCTGCTGGGATCTACCTGCCTCCACAGGCTGTATCCTTTAGCATCCCCTCCCCTATCCTTCTACCTGCCTCCACAGGCTGTATCCTTTAGCATCCCCTCCCCTATCCTTCTGCAGAAAGTTCTCTCCACTTCCTAGGGTCTGGACCATTCACCCTGTAGACAGTGGGCTTCTCAAGGAGAGAGGACAGCAATGGAGCCTCTCCCACAGGCCCTGCGCCCCAGCTTTGGCCAGTAGATGCTCCTTAAATACTTAACAAATGACCCTCCTGGGATGGAGCAGAGGGCCTGACTCTAGCTTTTCCAGTCTGGAAAGCTCTCTCCAGCAAGACAAAGACCTCACATTACTCAGGGATATAAATCGACAGTTTCAAAGCTTAATCCTTCTGCACTCCCCTTAAACCCATACACGCACAGAAATAAATATATTTCCTTTTTTAGGAGGAAAAGGAAGGCATTTCATGGCATCATAAACACTGCACTTTATTTTTCATCTCACGGAGCCTGTCTGGGTTTGGTTACACTCGGGAGCCCGGCGAGGACTCAGAAGCCAACACACACATGAAAAATCGCGTCCCTGCCGCCACCGAGGCGGGCAGGAGGAGCAGACGCGGTTCTCAGCGTCCATCTGTGTGTGTCCAGTGGTCATCAATCACTCCTGGAATGGGACCCGCGTGGGTGGGACGGCACTACAGTCCTCTGTAAATGAGAAAGCGAGCTGGTGAAACAGAGGCTGTGCGGGCACAGGGAATTGTAAGTGATGTAGAGTTAAGAAAGCTAGGACATTTTCAGGGTCTTTAAACCTGAAGAGCCTCAGTGCCCCAGTACTGGCCTGGCTCCAGGTCGGCCTTGTCCTTTCTGGATTCATCAGAAGTTGCGCAATTCAACCAGAGTCTATTTGTGAACAATTTTTCACTTGCCAATGTCTCCTTTCCCCTGTCCCCTCTATGTTAGAGAAAGGTGCCCCCCCATCGCTGCCTTCCACCCCCCCCCACTATTTGAATAGTGGTCAGATTTGATTTTACAATTTGATGCAGACAGGGAGAGCATGCTTGGCAGGCAAAGGTCTGGACTCTTCGCCACCCACCCCTTAGTAGATATTGGGCCCTTCACTCTCCTGTATCTTGGGTTCAGTGACTTATGGGAATGGCCCTTATATGCTGTAAAGAGCTTGTCAAAGGGGACTGTTTCAGAGAGTCATACTATGTGTTTACTGTGCCCCACTCCTGGGTTGAGGTACTAACTCTCCATGTGATGATATTTGAGGCTGATCCTCTTTGGGAGATAGCTTTGCATGAAAAGAGGGCCCTGGGATGATGGGATGAAGGGCCCTATACTATGTGACATTATTCCTAAGGAGCTATGAACACATGTCTGCTCACCACAGATAGGGAACCGACCACAGACCTAAGTACAGATACCACCAGAGTCCAACTGGGTGAACCAATGAGCTTTATTGGGATTACTTACAGGAGCAGAAATGACTCAGACAGCAGCATCACCACATCCCACACCAGCATGGATGACAGCCCATGAAAGCTGGAACCTTGGGCTAACGCAGAACCTGTAGACAGCTCAGCAGGTTAGAGATTGTCCTTTCCAGGTAGCTCAGTTAGTCTGTGCCTCTTCCAGTCAGATCATCTGATCTCTGCTTCTTCCAGGCAGTATGGCTGGTCTGAGCATCTTTGAGCCAACTCAGCTTGTCTGAGAGATTTCTGGACAGTAGGCTGATCTGATAATGTCTCTTGGCAGGCATTACAAGTTATATATGTTTGGGGAGGAAGGGGTCTAGAGAAGCTGGTCAGTTTCAGGAACTTCCTGAAGCCTTTGAGTTGTTTATTCCCTGAGGTTGACAAGCTTACTTGCAAGGTGGAATGTTCCACTTCACTTTATAACACTTCCTATCTTAAGGAACTTCCCTCAAAGATGGATAATTTTATCATGGAGGAAATTAATTGTTAGACAACACCTGCAGTGTTTTAAATAAGAAATGTCCCCTTAGGCTGGGGTATTTGAACAATTGGTTCCCAGTTGGTTGTGCCATTCAGGAGTGTGGTGGTGATCTAATCTTGCTGAAGGAGGTATGTGACTAGGGACAGTCTTTGCTGTACTTTCATTTGCCCCCTTTGCTTCCTGATGTGATCCCTCAGCTTCCTGTTCCTGCACTGTGCCCACTGCTTGCTGCCACACCTCCCTCTCTAATGGACTCTTATTCCATAAATTGTTTTTGGTCATGGTGATTATCACAGCAACAGAAAGCAATTGATACAACAACCTATAAAAAAAAAGATACCAGAGAGCTGGCTCAACCCTAACCCCTGATATTTCTTGTGTCTGTTTTTTGCCAACTTGACACAGACTAGTCACCTGGGAAGAGAGACCCTCAACTGAAAAAAGACCTCTATAGGTTTGCCCTGTAGGCAAGTCTGTGGGGTGTTTTCTTGTTTGATGGTTGATGTGGGTGAGCCCAGTCCACTGCCACCCAGAGAAGATGGTCCTCTGTTGTATACAAAGGCAAGCTGAGCAAGCCATGAGGACCAGGCTAGTAAGTGGCATTCCTCCCGGGTCTCTGCTTCAGTTCCTGCTTCCAGGTTCCTGCTTGAGCCTTGGCTTCCCTTGGCACTGGTCTATGATTGGGATAGGTAAGCCAGATAAACCCCTTTCTCCACATGTTGCCTTTGGTCACAACAATAGAAAGCAAACTATGACAGCCCCACATTAGAACACAGTAGGGATACGGGCGTCAATAAGTCAAGAAGAGGACCTCACCTCACCTCAAGGGAAACACCTCAAGGGACATTTCGACTCTAAAACGTGGGAAATCAATGACTATGATCAAGCTGCTCAATCTTTTGTTAGGGTGTTTAATTGGGACAGCTTAGGCAGACAGAAGAGAGCATGCCAGCTCTCCTCTAGACTGTCAGGGATATACAGCAGGCATCCTTAGGAAGGAAAGAGTCTTCAGAACAGACCTCAGCAACCTAAGTCCTAGAGTCCCTGGTGGCTCACCTCGGGGGCTCTGTGTGTTCTAATATTTTTTATTAGGGCACCATTCAGAATGGATGGACCACCCTAAAGGTCCCTTTTGTGTTAATCACCTATCTCTTGTAAGTGTCTGTCACCAAATACAGTCACATTTGAGGCACTGGTTGTCAGGGCTCAAACTATGAATGTCTGGGGAGATGTAACTTCTCACAGCAGTACTCCGTGCATGCCTCTCCTTACAAGGAAGGTAGGAAGTTTTGATTCTTCCATTCATACAGTTGTAGGTCATTCAGATTTCTCCAGCCACTCAGGGACCCTGGTGAACAATGTCTACTCAAGTATATGCAGACCTTATGACTCAAGATGTCCACCCCCACCACAAATGTACCTCGTGTTCACCCTACAACTGATACCATAATGCTTGTAGCAGCACTGTATAATAGCCTAGAAGTCATTCAGACACTTATCAGGAGTCATCTGGCTAAATACTGTCCATGTGTTCACATGATGGGATATGTCACACTGCAACAATACTGAAGGGACAACTGCACACAGCATCCTGGATGCACCCCACAAGCACAAGACTGAACAAAAGAAGCTGGACCTGGAAGAGCAAAGGAGATGATTCCATTCACCCAGAACATACACACAGGCAATGATGAGGAGGGCATGGTGTCAGCAGTCCACACAGTGTTTATGCCTCAGGGTGGGAGGTACCAAGGACCCAGAAGGGCATACAGAAATGCTCCATTTCTTCATCTGCAGGCTGGTTCAACCCATGCAAACTCTGAAACTTTTCTATACTCTAAGGAAGAGAGAAATTGGGAAAAGCACCTTGTCTTGACCTCTGGCCTCAGCACATAAGTACATACATCCCCGCACACATACAACACAAACACATAACACAAATAAAAAATAAAATATTTAAGGGTTTTATTGGGGGCTGACGAGATGCCTCAGCAGTCAAGACCTCATATTGTTCTCACAGAGGACCCCAGTTCTGTTCCCAGCACCCATGCTGGTGGCTCGAAAGTACCTGTAACTCCAGTGCCAGAGTATCTGATGCTCTCTTCTGGCCTCTGTGGACACTTGCACTCCCGTGCACATATCCCTGTGTGCACACACATAAACATACATAGTTTAAAAAATTTTAAATCTTTAAAAATGCGTCTTAGAGAAAGTTGTGAGAATACTTCTGGAGAGAAAGCCTTGTTCTTGAACAACTTCTGTGGTAGTTTGAATGATAATGGCCCCTGGAGGCTCAGATGCTTGAATATTTGGTCCCCAGTTGTTGGAACTGTTTAGGAAGGATTAGGAGGCATGGCCTTGTTGGAGGAGATGTCTCACTGAGGGTGGGCTTAGAGGTTTTAAAAGTCCATAGCATTCCAGTTATCTCTCTCTGTGTCATACTTGTAAATCAAGACGTGAGCTCTCAGGTGTTCCTGCCACCGTGCCTTTTCTCTGCCATCATGGACTCTAACCTTCTGAAACTGTAACCCCAATCAAATACGTTCTTTTATAAGTTGCCTTGGTCATGGTGTCTTTTCACAACAATAGCAAAGTAATTAAGATGGCTGCGTAACAGGATTTTAAGTAAAACTCATGCCTCCTCCCTTTTCTATCTCTGACAGCCCAGTGCCAGTTTCTCCTCAGCCTAGACCCATTACTGGTAATCTCCAGTAGCAGGGACCTGACCTGAGCTCTTCTAGTGCCTGCCCATCATGGAGTACCCTCCGCTTCCCAAAACTGTGGGGCTGCAAAGGCTGTTGCACCCTTGTATCCATTCTTTGTAAGCCTCACCCGCCTGACTTCCTTGCCCTTGACAGAGCCCTTTGCTGGAGCAGGCTTGGGAATAAAAGCACCTTCCCAGCCCAAGCCAGGAGGCAGATGGCACATTGCTGCCCACACCCCACCCCCACCCCTACCACCTTCCTTTCTAATTTGTGGGACTGACACCTGCTCTCTGACCCTGATCCTCAGGAGAAAGCATGCTTTCCACTGACCCAGATTCTGTGCCTTTGACAGTGAATAAAGAAGTTAGACTTCTGCCCCCTGAGATTGAAGCTTTTGCAAGATGCTCGCTCAGATCAGCGGAGAGAAAGAAAACAGGTCTGCTCAGGGTCTGAGGTCATTCTTTGTGGGAAGTGTGCTGGCCAGAGGGGCTGCAGAGAGAAGCTGCTCTCCTGGGCAGCCTTGGGAAGAATGCATCCCGCTCAGAGTTTCAAGGTGCCTTTTCTGTTTCTTTTAAAAGCCTTATGGAGGTGCAATTTACCTACCATAAAATCCACCTCTTTCAGGGCATGATTTCCTGATCATTGGTTTATTACAGAGCTGTGCAGCCCCAGCACAATCCAATTTTAGAGCATTCCAGTTCTTCCCTAAAGGAATGGCTGTGCCCATTAGCACTCACTCTATTGTTCTCTCAACCCACCCCCAGTTCCACCAACCACTAGTCTACTTTCTACGTCTATAGATATGCCTGCTTTGAACATTTACTGCAAATGGTATATTTACAGCACGTGGGGTTTTCTGTGTGGCTTCTTTCACTTAGCACACATGTTTGAGGCTCATATGCTGGGGCTTTATGAGGACTTAGGCCCTTTTCATCATTGTATACTATTCTGTTGTTTGGAAATACCACATTTGACTTTTTCATTCTCCAGCTGATGGACACTTGGGTTGCTTCCACATTTTCAGCTGTTCTGAAACCTACCCCCATGAACACACGCATGCAGGGCCTTCTGTAGATGGTATATGTTTATTTCTCTAGAGAAGAGACACAGGTGTGGAATTGCTAGATCGTGTGGACTCTGCTCGGCAGTTTTAAGAACTTCCATGCTGTTTCTCCAGAGCAGCTTTACCTGTTGTGCTGTATTAATATCGACACTTGCCACTGTGTGGGTATTTGCTTCTAGTCATCGTAGTGCTTATGATTAGTGCTCTTTCCATGTGGTTTCCATTTCCCAGAGGCTGTTTATGTGTTTATTGTACTTTTTAAAGGAGACACATTTGTTACATAATATATTAACAAGGACAATTATCCCCTCAAAAGAAAAGCAAACATGACTCTCTAAAAGACCTAGGCTGTTGTATTTGCCCTGTCATTTACTGGGCTGGTTTCATTCAACTACGCACACCATCATTCTGGATATCCTAGTTAAATTTCATTTCCTCTACTATTATTGCTCCTATTTTTAGGTGAAGAAATGGAGCGGGACTTGAACTGGAAGGAACCCTAACTCTGACACCAAAGCTGATTCAATTCCCTCCTGTGTTTCCATAGCCAGATAAGCTGGGCCGTCCTATGCCTGCAGAATAAGTGCTTCAGCCCTGAGCCATTGGGAGTGGGGCTCCTAGAATGAGGAGTTTTGTAGCAGAAACCTACTGGGTTGCTCAGCAAGAAAGACAAGGAGACAGTTTCATATCTTCACACTCTTGCCAGACCACAACTGAAGGACCCACCTGTCATGGCAAGTGCCATACTGGACAGTGGAACCCCAGTTGTCTGATCTCAGGGTTTTTATTGACACAGAAGCTCCTCAGGTGTTTTAACAATACAAAAACTCAGCCCCCTCATTCAAAGGCCTATATGTTTACTGAAGGAAACCTATATCCTAGTCTTATCCCACAATCCTTTAGTAGCTGAGCTATGTCCACCTTTACAGTGGGAGAACTGAAAGGAAGTGTTCTACCCTTGTTGCTGGAGCCTGTGGGAGACAGGACCTCAAGAATTCCTCCACAGCAACTTTGCTCTTCCTGCCAGAGAGCAGTGAGTACATGGAGATCATGAGGAATCAAACATTTTTTACCTAAAGCCAACAGCTGCAAATAATACAAAATGCTAAGGCCTAGGCAGCCCTTCCCCAAACAGTGCACCAAACAACCATTTTAAGCATAACTAGAAATAAACTTCTGCAACAGTTTCTCAGACACTGTCCTGCCTACTTTGGAGATTAGTTCACACAATGCTCCCCCAACCAGACATGAACCTGTACCATCATTATTCTGTTTCAAGACTGGAAGGCAGAGTTCAGAGAGATCAGCCCCTTAGCTTAGCAAGATCCTCAGGTATCCCCTGTTACCAGGCACTCCAGGTGCTCATTAGGGATGGAGACACAGCCTTAAGAGGCAGTTCCCACAGTGCCATCTCAGCCCCTTTCTGTGCACTTCACTGGCCCTTGGGCACTCTTGTGAAGCCCTGGATCCTGAGCAAGCACACTCTGCCAGCCTCTGGAACCTCCCAGACCTCACTCAGGGCTTAACAGACACCAATTGCATGCTCACCCCAAGCCACTCTCTCTCAGGATTCTTCTGCTTTCATACGGGGAAGCTGCTTCTTCTGAGGGTCTCAGCAGCTGGGTTCAAACCTCTAAGACTGTATATGATTGCTTACTGCAAGCAGGGAGTAGTTCACATTTTCCACTCCCTTTACTCACATCCGTTTGTATCCATCATCCCCTCTACCTGCCCAGCTGCTGACAGTGTAATATTGGGGGGCCTGGCTTACATTGCCCCTGGAAACAATGATTCCATGAAACACCCTCACACGAGAGTGTAGGGAAGACATTATAAGACTAAGTGCTTCAGAAAAAAATCCTGATAGGTCCTGCATTGAAACTATAAGAATCCTAGAGGCTGGAGAGATGGCTCTGTAGTTAAGAATACTTGCTGCTCTTGCAGAGGACCTGGGTCCAGTTCCCAGCACTTGAACATGGTCATAGCTCCCACCTTACATAATTCCAGTTCCAGGGGATCTGATGCCCTCTTCTAGCCTCTCTAAGTGACAGGTAACAAGTGGTACACAGACATATGTATAAACAAAACAATCATAAACACACACACACACACACACACACACACACACACACACACACACACAAATCCCAATCTGTCCAGTATTACCCAAATGTATTGGTTTATAAAGTTTCTATTCTCAAGTAATCCCTATAAATTTAGTGTTACCAGGAACATATCACAAAAAGAGCTACTATAGACAGAGAATCCAATTACCTCTGACAAAGGTCAGTGGGACCCTGGAATCCATATTTTATCACATTGTTCTCCTTTTTAAAGTGATGCTGCTGCAGAGGAACTGTGTCTCACATGGCTCATCAGACTGACCAATCATCATCTCCCCAGCATGCTGCTTCCAACGTTCACACCCTGATGTTATGTTTGAGGTGCTCTAACATGCAGACTGGGCTGCTATAATGCAAAGCCAGAGTCATGACAGCTCACGCTACAGACTTTTGTTCCTCACAGTTCTAAAGTTTAGGAAATTTAAAATCAAGGTCTAGTCTACTCAGTGCCCAGTGAGGAACCACTTCCTAGTTCAGGTAGCTGCCCCTTCCATGTTATCTTCAGGATGCAAAAGCGAACAGATGTGTTTGTGCACACACATGTGTGTACATGTGGAGGCCAGAGGTCAACATTAGTCACCTTCCTCAGTTGTTCTCTACCTTATTTTTTGAGACAAGGTCTTTCACTGAATCTGGAGCTTACCAGTTCTGCTAGGCTAAGCTGGTAAGTGAGTTCCAGGGATCTTTTTGTCCCACCTCCACCCCCAGCATGTGATGTGTACCACAACACCACGCTTTTTTTACATGAGTGATGGGGAATTGAACTCAGGTCTCATGCTTGCATCAAGAGCATTTTACTGGCTGAGTCATCTCCCCAACCCCAAGGGGGTCTCCTTCCTGAGAGTGTGAATCCCATTTATAGGATTCTGTCTTCACAACTTAATCACTTCCCCAAATTCTCACTTCTTGATGATAGTATCTTGGGCTTAAGAGTTCACCCTTAGACTCCCAAACTGTGTGTCCTCCTTATGTGAAAAATATCACAACCTAGTAGCCTTTAAAGTCTGTGTGCATTTCAGCATCAATTAAAAGAACTGAAGCTGTAAGTGTTACCTGATTATCATCTAAATCAGATATCGGTAAAACTCAAGTGAGCTATGAAAGTCAGTGTTTCCAAAGTATAACTGTGGGCCAGGCAAGATGGACAGTCCTATTCTAAAAGGGAGAAGCAATGAAGGAGAGGATGGCTGGGTGCAATGGCGTGTATAGGAGGATTGCTTGAGCCAGGAATTCAAGCTAGATTAGGCAACTTAGTGATACCAGCTAAATAGATAGTAATGATTGATGATGGATGGATGGATAGATAGATAGATAGATAGATAGATAGATAGATAGATAGATAGATAGATAGATAGAAGAAAGTGATAGGTCTCAAGCAAACACAAAACCTCACAACTTGAAAATCATCTTTAAATCAATGCTCTTTCCTCTGGGTCCATTGGAGTGGAGTTTCTACCCTCATACAGAGCCATATAAGGTAGGGGCTGATCCTACCTTATAATCCAAGCCCATCGTTCTCACAACTTGGAGTGTGGTTCTCTGGGGCTAGAATCAAATGCTGTGCTCCTGCTGCCCTGGGCTCTTGAACACACCCTTTCTCCTGTGGTCCTGCTGAATGATGACCTGGCAGAGGCTTTCTAGTTCAATGCTCGGGTTTTACTCCCACAGCCCCCAGCAGCTCCGTTCTTGAATATGTAGGTTCAGGCAGCCCTATGACCATGGTTCAATGAGTTATGGACATGCACATTCTCAGGGCCAACATCAGACAACTGCGACTCCCAGAGAGGTGACATGGCCCATACCACACTGGAACCCCTGGAGCGCCTGGAGCACCTGGAGCCCCTGGAGCCCCTGGAGCTGGAGTGACCAACAGCACCTCTGTCCCTCCTTTGAAATGTTCTTCCAGTCTCTGGATCCTTTGTCCTTGGGTGGGTCCTTTTATTTATAATTCCTGCCATATGTCAGATAATGAATTCATAATTAATTTATAATTAATTCGTAATTAACCATAGAACTTAATGCAAAGAACTTTCTACAGTAAAACTATCCCATCCTGTGTTTAATACCTCGAGGAACTGATACGTGAAACTCAAACTGATTTATCTGTCTTTGTAACACTTTAACTCCTGCAGCCTAACTCGAGAATTTGACATTTTAATCAGTTTATTATGATTGCTGAAAACCACTAAATTTATCAACTATAAAACCTCCTGAACGTTTTGCTTGCTTTCTAGCATTCCCTATGGGGAAGCATCGGACTGCAACTAGCCATTTGTTCATCTTTTTTCTCAAAAAAACCTTTAACTTTAGTGAGTTTATTTTGGTGTATAAGCATAACAACTACACTCACTCAGCACTATGCTAAGTGCTTTACATAAGATTTCTTTTTAAAAATAGTGTTTTTATTTATTCTTTGAAAGTTTCATGCATTTATACAATGTATTTCGATCATATCCCTCTACCGTTACCTCCCTCCATCTCTCCCTAGTGACCTATACCCATCGCGCTCCTAACTTCATGTCCTCTTCTTCGTTATTAATGACTCCTCGGTGCAGTTGACGTTGCCTGTGTGCCTGTATGCACATGGAGGTGGAGCCATCCACTGGGGCGTGGGCATGTCCTCAGAGGAGAGTGACTCTCCCTTCTTCAGCAACCATCAACTGCTAATAGCTTCTCTGTCAACCCTCACTCCCGCTGAAGCTTTTACTGGCTTGATCTTGCGCAGGTAACCCCAGGTGCTGTGAGCTGATACGTACAACACCCGTGGCATGTTCAGAAGTCAGCATTTCACAGCTTTCCTCGTCTGCATTCTTCCCTTCCACTCTTCCACCGTGTTCTCTGAGCCCTGGATGGAAGGAAATTGGTATAGACGATTCATCTACACATGAGCACTCACGGTTACTTACAATCAGCACTCTGACCAGTTATGAGTCTCTGCACTAATCATCACCCGCTGGAAGAAGAAGATTCTCTGATCAAAGTTGAGAGCAACACAAATCTACGGGCATAAGCAGAAATGCTTAGAAAGCAGTTTGACAGTGTGGTTATTTAAAATGACAACAACAGTAGGTTTCCCCCAGGGCCTATAGTATCCCCAGGTTTACAGTACCAGACATGAAATCTCTACTTGGGAGCAAGCCTAATATCTAGCCAGACGGCAGCTGGTTACCCCATAACTGTAATGCCACTATGCACTGTGGCTACATCTTGCCAGGAAGTCAATATTTGAGTACGTGGGGTCCAATGCCATGTGACACTATGTTGTTCCTCCCCCAGCATCCTGCACAGCACCTTCTGGTAATGTGTAAGCTAGCTATCAGGGAGAGAGTTTCCTGTCAGTCAATGTTGATTTCACTAACTCCAGCATTCAGAGTGAATAGTATCTTCAGTAATAGGCTCTTCCCATCTACTTACGCTATGTCACTAATAGCAATAGCAACAGCTCGTGTTGTCTGGGGTGCCTCTGGGGCCTAAACAATTGTCTCTGGTTTCTATTTAGATAGCTGGCTAACCAACCTTTTTATCAGACGGCCATGAACAGTCCCAAGTAAACCTCATTCTTTGCAGTTCAACCCAAGGATTCCCAACTTTAAGGTTTGGCTTCCTTTCAGGTTTTCAATCCCATCTTTGAATCCTTTGCCTCCTTTTGCATCACGCTATAAGCAGTCAGGAGAAACCAAACCACTCCTTCAATGCTTGCTTTGGTGTTTTCTCAGCCAAATATCCATCCAGTTTGGGCTCTACCGAGCTCTGCCTTCCATAAACACTAAGACACAAACACAATTGAGGCAAGTTCCTGGACTAGTGATAACAAGGCTGGCTGGCCCTCCCTGATCAATAACATGCTCGTTTCAACCTAAGGCCACTCTAGACTGGCCTTTGCCACCTACTCTGATAGGAATGTGTGCCCCAGAGTTCATGGGTTAGAAACATGACCCCTCCATGGCACTGGCTAGAGCTAGGGCTACTGGTAGGTGTTTAGGCCACCGGGATACCCCTTTCAAGAAAGGACAAATGCTTTTAGAATGGGAGGTAGCTGGTTGTCATGGGAGTAGGTTCCCTACTAAAAAATGAAAGTTCAGCACTCCCTTGGTCTTTCTCTCTTGCCTCCCTCTCACCTTCAACCATGAGATGAAGCAGCAAGAAAGCCTTTGCTAAATCCTGGCACCTCGATACTGGATTTCCTATCCCCCCAAACTACAACAAGTTTCTTTTCTTTATAAGTTACCCGGGCTCTGGTACTTTGTGATAGCAGCAAGAATAGACTAAGAACTATCTATCCTTCTATCAACATTCTTCCTGTTTCAGATACCCTCTAAGGCTGAAGCTTTCTCTGCAGTTCTCCACTG
Source organism: Cricetomys ansorgei (assembly GCA_026225945.1). NCBI lineage: Eukaryota > Metazoa > Chordata > Mammalia > Rodentia > Nesomyidae > Cricetomys > Cricetomys ansorgei. Next base: position 2,316,895 of record JAMJFZ010001899.1, read on the forward strand.
TTTTCTTCCAAGTCCTCATCAGAATCACCATTAGTGTCCATTCACAACAACGTGGGCTTCCAGAAGCATGCATCGCATCATTCTTCCAGTCTCTACTGGGTGCCCTGTTTGAGGGCCAGTTTTATACTGTTAGGTATGTGTACAGAACCACCTACCTTTTTGGTATCAGTGTCCCGTTTTTAACCCATTTGCTACGAAATGAACTGAAGATCCTGGGAAAGCAAAGTCTGTGATAGTTCTTGCTGATCCCAGTATCCTTTGCATCCAGTAGAGCGAGGCACTTACAAAAGCCACTGCAATTGAATGAATGTAGAGTTCCCTACACCTCTGTCCTCATCTGCTCACAGAACGGTTCATCCTGTACTGATATTACCTATTGATTCTGGCCCCAAGAAAGTGGAGGTACTGTACCATGCCCACAGTGTCTGAGGACACAGCTCAAGACTGGAGGACAGAAGACCCTAATCTTATTGTTTGGTTGAATGAAGGGAAAATATGACTTTGCATGCATATCCTGGGTTTTGTAGTCAAATTGGAGGTTCTGGGAGTGATTTTAAATTACTTAGTCTCCCTATATCCCAGCTTCTCATCTGCAAATGGGATATAAGACACTCTCCCTTAAAGTTCTTTCTGAGGTTTAGATGAAAGCTCAACTCAATGCCTTCACAAAGTAGCCATTCAGTTGATGCCTGCTTTTATTAGAATCATAATCATGGGTGATGGGTTGTCAGAACAGATTAGCATCCCAATGGGAGGTAAAGAGCATCAACCCTCTGTCACAGCTCCTGTCAAAGTGTGAGGTTCATTCCCTCTCTTTATGCAAAAAGACAAAGGCATGTTCAACTTGGGCTCCAGCAACAAGCTCGCCCAGACTACTATGGAAAGGCGAAAATGACTTCATATTCATTCATCTTCCTGGGACTCTTTCAGCTGACACTGGCAACAGAGCTTTAAGCATTTGATATTGGCTTGTCCTGATTCATTACCCTGGCCTCTTCCTGTACACTTACCTCTGCCGGCTGAGCTGCAGAGCTTGGCTCCAGATGGTCCCTATCAGAACTCCAAGGCTCCCCAGGCCAGTAGAAAGTACCTGAGCTGCCTCTTAGTTACTTCAGATTTTGCAAAGTTATTTCCTTCTTGATTTGTCCTCTCATACTCCGACAATGCCAGCCTTGCAATGTCACGTAGAAACAGCCACCAGGGAATGGCTTTTAAAACAGCAAATTGCATCAAGTGCAGGGCTGCGCGAGTCCCATCTTCAGCAAGGAATTTCCCTGTTTGGTTTGGCCATCCAGTGGAGCATTAGACAGCAGTTTAATCATTATTACCAGTGCTGCACTGTGACTCTCTGGAGAAGCACTAAACTGGAATGAAAAGGAACTGACATAATTAGTCTGACACAGTTCAATAGGGAACTATTACACCAAAGGTAATGAGCTCCAGTGATATGTTAATGTTATTGTAAGAAATTATGCCAGCGCAACAAAGTGGCTTTGGACTGGGGGTGGGGAAGGGGACAAGCCGGGAATTTTCCCATGCAGTAGGCTAATAAGGAAAAAAAAAAAAGACAACAACAACCCGCAAATAAAGACTTGTAAAACCCTCTTTCTCCTGACCTCCAGGTACCTGTGGTCTCTTGGGGCTGAGGATCTGTCACCCAGGCTGCCGGATGCGGCTGAGGCCACGTAGGCAATGCTGTCACTGTCTTTACAGACAAGTGGCTGGATATTTACTCAACTATGAAAATAAAAGGATAAAGAGAATTGCTCTGAGCACTAAAATTCAATGGAGGGATACTGCAATAGCAATTCCTTGATGCATTTCTTCAACACTGCACAGTTTACAGCTGGGTGTCCAGTTCCTTTTGAGAAGCAGAGGGACACACTCAAAGAGAAAGACTCTGATGCCTACTAAATGTATCTCTCACCAAGGAATGTAACCCTCATGGCCTCAGCTTCCTCATCGCTGAAGTGGGTACATCAGTGCCTGCCTTCAAAGCTAAAGTTAAGCCTTGAAGCTCCCAAGCTGCCTTGGGAGTGCAACAAGACAGGGATATTACTGTGCTGGCCACTTGTTCTTGTACTTGGGGAAGCTCTGAGAATGCTGCCATGTACCAGAACCTTCTGATATTAGCTCCCAATCTCAGAAGAAGAGACATTTGTACACTTTGAACCCAGAACATATCAACATTTCCCAGGCCTCAAGAACTCATTCTGGTTACCCATGTCCATGGAAGTCCTGGCTAAGATCAGCACAGGACATAGTGGGAACTTCTACCTAGTGCAATTATTTTTAAAATCTGATATCTCTGAAAACAGGGACAAAGGAAAAGACACCAACCTTAAGGAAGGTAAGGCTTCCCCAACACAACACTCCTTTTTCTCACTTCCCCTCTGGTTAAAAGTTAAAGAGGGCTATGGATTCCATCCATATCAGTAGATTTCATCCTACCGTAGATCTGAGATATCCAGAAGTGAAACACTGTCTTCTTGAACAAGTAGAGATTTTCTCGTTGCTATTCCTCAGACAATACAGTATTGACAACTATTTATGCTGTTAATTTACGTTGGACATTTCAGTAACCTGGAGATTATTTAAGTCATTCAGCAAGATGTCCACATGAAATGTGGTTCTATGCAAACAGTATCTTATTTTCTGTAAGAGACTTGAGCATCTATAGGTTCTGGTATTTGGGGGTGGGGGGAGGCCCTGGAACCAACCCCCTGCTCCAGAATATAAATGAATAGCACACTGTCCATGATTTATCACACAGATATTAATTTCCAATCCATTGCCCCCCCACCGGTTGTCTCTGTAAACCATAGAGCAGATGTGTTCTTGCTCCATTTTATAGATATGAAGATTGAGGGACTCCAGATTAAACGTCATCCATGCCATGTCACACAGCACAGGTGAGGCAGAACAAAGTATGAACTTTGATGCCAATCCCTGGAAGGAGGGCTGTGTCCCTGGGCTGCTTCCTATTCCAACACATTGCACCCTCTACAACCTCAGTACAGGGTGCAAGGGACACTTGGAACGAGCAGCCAAGCTGGGATGTACCTTCTTTGTATCCTACAAAAGGGAAGTCCTTTGCTTGCTGAGGCCGTGGGTGACTTGGAAATCAGCCTTTTGTGGTCTGTTTTCTGAGAGAAGGAAGGCTATCATATCCCCTGTCAATACTCTATCTTCTCAGGCCAGTCTCTGCAGGCCACTGAGCAACTCTTGCCTGAGTTGAAGCATCCACAGACAGCCAAGAGCAGCAGGGCATTTTTCAGTAGGCCAGCAGCTCTCCAGTGTGCACCTTTATCATCAATGTCAAGTGTAATGTTTAGCACTTGCTAGGTATCCCATTCCACAGGCCCCACAGCAGACCTCCTGAGTTGGAGACTCTGGGAGTCTAGCCCAGCAAGCCACATTTCATAAGCTCTTGAGGACACCTGATGTGCACAGCAGTGTGGGGACCTCTAGCTTTGCATCCTGACCCCATACACCATGGGATAGAGGAAAAGGAGTGAGATATCATTTGGACACTCTTCCTGTCTTGATCTCTCACCTTGATCTCTCTGTACCTTCCACCTGGTCCTACCTGTAAGCCTGACCCCTCCTGCCTGACATGCCAACACTCTTTGTCTGTACTGTCCATCTCAATGAGAAGTTCTGGAATCATCCCTTCTCTTCTGCTCATAGACATTACAGGATTTCCCCTCCTCTGTCAGAGGAACAGGCTTCATTTCTAATCAGGCTCTTCCCTGTCAACCAAGATGGTCTTTTCCTGACAATTTAAGGGCAGGGTCATTCTTTCCGGCAACTAACTGATTTTCTTCTGAAGACATCATGTTCTAGCTATGAGGGAAGTGTGAGTTATTCCTGTTGGTACTGCTCACCCCACTCACTGTGAAATAATGGAAGGTCCTTATCCTATTAGAGCAACATCTCCTGCCTCCCTGGGTCCATTTTCACACCAAGAAGCCAATATGTGTCTGAAAGTTCCTCTGAGTCACCAGCCTGGCCTGGTTTCTCACTTATTTCGTGATGGAGGAGGGGTCCATTACTCACTGCATGAACAACAGAGCCGGGAAGGGCAGCAACAGGGCTGGTGATGCCACTCACCAGTGGGGCCTTGTCTTGCCTTCTAGGCTCCATCTGCACCTACTGGGCACAGCCTCAAGGTCTTCTGTCCCTAGAGAGGAGCTATGACATTGGCCAGGATACTAAAGGGTGCTAGGTTCTACTTCTCTGAGATTTTCTGGGATAGTCCAAAAGCATATGGCCTGTCAAGATCCATGGTCCCTCTTCACTGTTCATCTTCCCTAAGCCATGATACAGTAGCCCAGGCTCGGAGGTGGTGGACTGCAGTAGACTAACAAACCTCATGGAGCAAGCCCTGCCCAAGAGTGCATGGAATTCCTGCTCATGGCTGTGCTCACACATGGTCATCAACTGTCCACCCGACAAGCATCTCCCTTCCCACCCTCCGGCCATAAGACATGGATGGAGCTGATGCTCTTTGAGCAGACATATGTTAACCCTGGTCATTTGCTGATGCCACTTGTTTAGATAACAATGTCCCTTAAAGAAAGAATGCCCTCTGTAGTCAGAAAGCTTCAGTGTTAGGTACTGCGAAATAGAGTCAGCCAATCCCTTGAGTCAAAAGGAACCCTCTAGATATTTTTTTTACCAACATGTTTTCCAATGGCTGCCAGTAGAGGCACTCCCAAGATGACCACCTCTGCCTTCAAGTTGTAGCAGAAGATTGGGTAGGGCCAGTTCCTTGTCTTTAACCTCATACTTTAATCAATTTAGGTTGCAAGTGACCAGATAAGCTGACTTAATCTGGCATAAGTAAAAGAAGAAATATGTAGGCTTATGTAACTAATATTTAGAAATAGTCTTGCTGCAGGTGTGGCTGGATATGGGTGTTCCAAAATACACTATGGACAAATGTATATTAATACCTCTGTGTTCCAAGTAGGATTATTAGTATACAAACTAAACTCTGGCCTCATAAAGAGTAAGCCTGTGTCACAAAATGACTGCTGATGGATGTTGCATTCTTCTAGGTTCAAATCCATGAGGAACTCAGAGTCCTGGAAAATGTCCCTGAAGCACTGATTAGCCATACAGGGGTCACACCACCAGCCTAAGGCACTAACCCCGGCCAAAGGAGGAGGAGGCTGTCCTTGACTCAGCCTCTGGTCTCCATTTAGACCATTGAAATGGGTGGGAGGAGATGGTAGTTGAAGATGAAAATAATAAGCAATATCTTCTACATCCCTTCTGCCCATCGATATCCTGACTTGCGGATTGCCTTCCTCACCAAGATGCAAGTTCCTATAGTGGACTGAGCAGGCAGAGTTGGACTCTCCTTCCTTCCCAGGCTTCCTCTAAAGGCAAAACAATAACAAAGCATATTCAGACACACACCAGACAGTTTACCTGTTCATTTCCCATTCTTTGCCACCTTCTTTTCCCTGTAAAATGGTGAGTTCTAATAGCTGAATGTGCCCCAAAATTCATGTGTTGATGCCCTAGCAGCCAGTATGGTGATGGTGGAAATGATGCCTTTGAGGTGTCATCAGAGTTAGATGATATCATGAAGGTGACTCTCTTGAGATGGGATGAATGTTCTTATAAGGAGAGACACTGGAAAGGGTAAGCATCCTCTCCCAACCCAAACAAGCACAAAGAATAGATCATATGAGGACATAGTGAGAAAGCATCCATCTGCAAGCCAGGAATAGAGCCCGGCACCAGCCACGCTGAGCTCAATCTTACACTTGTAGCCTCAAGACAGAGAGAAAACAAGTGACTGATGGCCAGAGTCCCCAGTTTGCAATCTGAGACAAATAGGATAATGGGATAGACCGCAATCTCTCCCTGTCCCAAACCTCTGAGACTGTCTGAAGGGCAACAGGATTCTGAGGAAAGGTATCTGTTGTTCCAAGCAACAAGGAAGGCAGACAGTGGAAGCAGAGGGATAGGGTGGTCCAGGCCTGGGTTCTCTCCACTTCAGTGAAGAACCTTGCCTGCTGACACAAGAGCGGATCCATGGTCTTCAGTCTCCACTTTGCCCTTGACTTGGTAAGTGAGGCGGTGGGTATCTTCCCCTCTCTGAGCCTCAGTCTCTGCATCTGTAAGGTGAGGATGTAGAATTGCATAGATGCCACATTTCCTTTCAGCTCGGATACTCTGCTTGTCCTCTGGAGCTGCTGGAATGGTTGCAGTAGACACCCAGGTCCCTTGTCCATGCTCCCCTCTACTCAGGGTTCTCATAGACAAGAGCACCCATAACCCCAGGGAAATCAGCATCTGTTTGTCCCTGTAGATTCCCTAGCCTGGCCAGGGTCGAGCTGCTGATAGAATTTCTGATGCTTAGTCATACTTTTTAGAGTAAATATCATGGTAAAAAGACATGACATTTCCGGGCCCAGTCTTCAGCATTAATAAAAGATTCCAAGAACAGAATGACCTTTTCACAAAGGATTTGTAAATGCCAAAAACTACATAAAACCTCTCTTTCTGAGGCAGACAGGATTGTCACAGCTCAGCATTTATTCTGCCACATGCAAGGCTGGCTCTGCCTCCTGCCAGGTCCTTGTGATGTTGGTGGGGAGCTGAGGGCATGAAGCAGGAGAGGAGGGAAGAGAGGAGGAGGAGGAAGGGGAGGGGAATATGAAGTGGAAGAGAATGAATGGAGAGAGACAAAGGGAGAGACTGGGATGGAGAGGAGGACAGGGAAAAGAAAGAGTGGGCAGAGTTGGTGGAGATACCCTGGAAATGTGGGTAGGTGGACTCAAGGAAGTGGCTACTTCACTGGGGACAACTCAGCCGCTGACCAGGCTCCCAAGAACCATGCAACTAAGTTTGTGTCCAACCTGCAGCCTCGTGCAACCAAAAATAGCTATGAACGCAGACACACAAAATTGTAAGCTTAGAGCATTGTGAGGCATGTTTTTCTCCTGTGACTTATTTGGGACTCGGTTGTGCAGTTCTTGAGCGCAAGCTTTGTAGAGGACAACACTGACTTGCAATGTCAAGAGGTCAGGCACACTTGACTGCCAACTCTTAGCCACTGCCACCTCAGGGCCAACTGTGTCGCCTCCTGATGGCCACAAAAAAAAAGGTGGCTTGAGTTGCTGGTCCAAGCACAGGAGCCCAGACATCCTCTTGCTAGCCTTCATGCATGCCAGGCAAACAGAACCCCATGGGGAGGGCAGGCAGCATGGCATATGGAAAGGGCTTACATTCTGGGAAGAGTCTCCTAATTACAGGCTAGACCAAGCCTGTTTCTGCATCCATAAGAGAGCATTCTTATTAAGGTTAGAGGGATGACATTTTGACATCATGGGACAGAAGACGCAGGACCATTAATAGGAGCATTCTCATTAGTGTGCCACTCCAATGCTCATCCTGGGGGCTCCAAGCCCCTTCTGCTCTTTAGTCTTTCTGTAGCAGGCTGAGAGTTCTTCGTACCTTTAAAAGTGGACCCCACTCCTCAGGCCAGCAAGTTTATCAAATCCTTCCCACTCCCCTAGGCAATTTCCAGGGACTTGAGAGGAGGCTCTCAGGGGGACTTTCCTCGTGGAGTGTGCCCTAGAAAGATGCCTCATTCCCAGACAGCTGCCTCTGTGAGGCCAGAGCTGGACATGAAGCTCTGAGCTGCCCTGGGATGTGCTCACTGTGCCATGATGCTCGGCAGATCCTAACTGTCTTTGTAAAAGACCATGCATTATACAAGAAGACATGACGGTACACAGTGGTGACGTCAGTCAATTGCCTGGTTAACCAGGACAGAGCGGGTATCACGGCCTGGCTAGAGCACCTGACTCATGGTTTTAGAACATGGTCTGCAAAGAGCTTTGCAATTCAACTATGACAATCCAGGTCTGTGCATGGTCACACTGTGTTCTGAGAAGTGGGGACATTCACACAGAGAAGCTCTTACTGCCTTTCTGAGCCTCACAGTCGTGAACGAAGAGTCCTTATAAGAATTAGCTACCATGAAACAAGAGCCCAGAGAGGGCAAGAGATTTGCCATGTCACACAGCAGAATGAAAACCAGAACTCAGATGTTGGCCTCAGAGTGGGTGAAGACCCTCTCTGCTTAACTCATCTCATGAGAAGTGAACTCTGGAGCAGTTTCCAGGGCTCCTCCGACAGGTGAGAATGGCAAGTAAGTCAGCGGCCTCTGGTGGCATCTCCCAGGCTTCCTTTAGGAACAAGCTTCACAACTGGGGGATGGTGTGAACTGGAGTGTCCTGCCAAGCAGGAGAGAAACTAGCAAAGGCAAAAATCATCAGAGAAGCACAAGAAATGGACCTTGCTGACTCGGAGGGTGCAGCTGGGGCTGAGGAGAGGTCTGGATCAGTGATGACTCATGCCTCAAGTGAAAGGAATAGTTTTGAGTCCCAGCCAAAGTATACAAAATCAGCTGTACAAACTCAAGCCAGGCCCACTGGCGTGAATCTGAAGAGACAGACCAGGGAGATATCTAAAACAGATCAGCAAAGGCCTTGACACACTGAGGGAAGGCACAAGCCATGGGATCAAAAACCAGGCAACACTGGCAAGAAATGGAGGGAGTGTTGTGGCCAGTCAGCCCAGCTGAGGTTCCCATGGCTCTCTTTGTGGGTTAGGTCAGTATATAGGGCCCAGCATAGGACAGACAGTGGAGGCTCCTCATCATAGACTAGGTTAGCAGCTGAAGTGACAGCCCACATGCGGGCCAGTGGGAAGCCACACTGGGCTCAGATGCCGAGGAGTACAAGTCTCATGCTCTGAGCCGCTCCTGCAGGGCCATCAGGGTGTCTCTGACTATAAGGTCTGTGTGAGCTGTCAGCAGCCTCTGGCTGCCAAGAAAGCAATTGCCTTCTCTGACTCCATTAATAGGAGTTTAGTGTCGGGATCAATGTGGCTGAGAGTCCCGCTGCACTCCACACTTGTCAGGCCGCATCTGTGGCTGCAGCCTGTGAGGAGCCCGCGTGGCTCAAACAGTTCTTTTGGGGCCCCCAAACTTGGTTACAAAGCCTGTGCATCTCTTCGGGGTGTGGTGACTTTCATCGCTGTGGCTGTAGGCCTTGCCTCCTCTGAGAGTGTCCCACCTCCAGTGGCTTTGGCTGGACTCAGTTGCCTTGTCTGTCTCCACCTAGGGTTTATCTACACCCCTGTCTTATGGTTGCCTTCCTCTGTCTCCAGGGCATGTTACTCAGGCCCCTGCCTCCATTATTGCTGCTCCTCTCGGCCTTGGCCCACCTGTTTCTCTTAAAGGGACTCTTGTGATTACACTGGGCTCACCTGCATCACCCAAGATTCTCCTATCTGAAGATCACTTACTCAAAAAGTCTCTTGGCTGGGTGTGGTGGCACACATGTACAATTCCAGCCCTAGGGAAGATAAGGCAGAATTATAAGTTCAAGGCATGACCTATGTAGTAAGGCCTTTCTCATAAATAAACAGATAAATAAATAAATAAATAAATAAATAAATAAGAGAAGTTTCTTGCATATTAAGTAAATGTGTGCCTGTCCCTATAAGGCCATTGTCCATCAATCATGGTGGGCCGGTCTACTTTATGAACTCTAGAGCTGTGGTTCAATATTCAGACAGTCTAAGGATATATGAATGAAAATTAAAATTAAAAGCCAGAAAGGAAAGCCGTCATCCACATATGCATATGTTCATGTGCAACACATACCTGTGTATTCGAATGTGTGTTGTGCTGGGAGTGGACAGGACATCCTGACCACAGGTGTGCTCTGCTGGGTCTTCTGCTCAAAGACCTGCATGCACTGCTTTCCAAGCTCTCTCCTTGGAGTCCGCACTCTAGAGCGTCAGGTCAGCATTTTCCCAAGTCACTTACCAAATTGGATTTGGACAGGGCCCATTAAACAAATGCACCTCTCACCTTGATTTACTGGAAAAAAACAAGAGATGTTTTCCTTTCTGGGAAGGTATCATTCTTATGCATGCTAGCACGCAAAGACAGAACTCCTCCTATAAGCTTTCTGTGTAACCTATCCCAGAAGGAAACCTACTTAGAAACCAAGTCTCAGCTATGGAGTTAAGAAGTTATCAAGAGTTCGCCCAGCTCAGGAAGGGCTGAGAGTGTGAACAGAATGTTCCTCTGGGCAGAAGGTGAACATAGAGAGCCTACATCCCCGAGCCAAGAAGCCAAGAGCCAGGGATGCATGGAAGCCGAGATGGCAAGGAGCATGACAGCTGACGTCAACAGGTAGTAGGACCGCAGGATCCACCTTTCACTGCACCTCCCACCCTATGGGCTTGCAAAGCCTTCCCACATCCCCAGCCCTGATAAGACTCCGAGCAACAACTACCCTCCACATGGCAGACAATGTAACTTAAGCTCAGAGGGGACAGGTGGCCTATACCAGGTACTGACTCAAACAGATTTTAAGATCCAGAAATGAAAGTCCAGCTTTCTTGCCTCCGGGACCCACCTTCTCTTCTGTGCATTTTGCAAACTCTTCATCACTCACATGAGCAAGCTGAAGGAGTGGAGCTGATGGGAGTGGCATCTAAGGCACTCCCCAAAGTCCACGACTGAGTCACAGGCAGACATGTCATGAGTTCTTCTGAAAAGGAGTCATTAGATACCTGAGCACACTCGCTGCTAAGGGCAGGGTATACCACTCCAGTCATGACTCAGTGCAACCACGCTTGCTTACACTGGGCTTGACCAAAAGTGGACATGGGTAGGAGAGACTATCATGACCCACACTGCAACTAATAGATTCTGAGAGATGAGAAGCCACTGTCAGCAACTGTGTAATCTCCCACAGGACTCTCAGGGCAGGGTCCAAAGTCATCACCACACAAGCAGCCCTGGTTAACCTAACTGGGTCACAAAACAAAACAAAAAACACATAAACACGGAAAAAGGACTTGTAGCTAAGAAAGGAAGTTGGTAAGGATGGGAGGGAGGGAAGAAGAGTGGGGCAAAAAAATTCAGAATGCATCGTATGCCTATATGGGAATATCAAAAAACAAATTTAATAAATAAAAGAATTCTGGCCACTTTTTCTTTCCACATTTAGAAAAACAAGAACAACAAAAATAAGGCAAAGGGTGCTTTAGTCCAGTGGCATTGTGGACAGTGGCACACTGTCAGTCAGAGCCCGGGTGCCACAGAGTGAGTCACGTGGCTTTGTGGAAAGTGGCTAGACTCTATGCTTCCATCTGTGATGGTCAAATTTTGTGGCCATCTTAACTGGGATCAGCTAAGAGAAATGTCTGGGAGACAGCCTGTGAGGGAATTTTCTAGAAGCATTTACTGAGGAAGGAAAACCTTTCCCCAGAGTGGGTAGTACCTTCTGGTGAGGACTCGGGTAGAAGGAAGTTTGAAGGGAAACTGTGTTGCTTTTGCCTGGATGCTTTGTGCCCTGCTGGAGAGTACAGCTGCTCTACTGTTACTTCAGCCATCCTTCACTGACATCAGAACTTGGCCTCTCTGGCCTTCCAATGTTCCAACACAGACTGAAGATGAAGCGCTCCCTCTTGGCCTCCAGTGCCAGACTGGGACTTCCGAGGCATCCAGTCCTGTGGACTCAGCAGCTTCTGGGTTCCTAGCCTCTCCAGTGTGACACAGCCCATGGTTGCACCACACAGCCCATATCCTGCAAGCCACTCTAATAATATTCTTCATGATATCTATTTATTTTGCCCATTCTGTTCCTCTAGAGAACCCGTTAATACCATCTTTATGAAAACGATGCAGCCCTCCCATCCCTACGGACCCAGAGCTTCCCCCTGAGAGCCTGGACCACACTCCCCTCAGACCATCCAGGGATAGAGACTCCTTCCCTGTCTTTGAGTACCTTCAGCTCCCTCTCCTCCTCAAATCCAATTTACCAGAAACCTAAACAAGCCCAGGTCAGCAGACAAATCAGCTCAAGCAATTGTCAGACCAAATTGTCTTGTCAGTCACTTGCCAACAGGGCCTTGGAGAATCAGCTGAGCTGCTCACAGGAAGGAATGATTTGTAAGCTTTGAAGCCCAGAGGAAATGCCCACAGGCAGCTCAACAGAAAGAACATCTCTGTTATCCTGGGAGAAACAGGAGGTACCCAGGTGAGGGTAACTCAGGAGGTGACAGTCAAGAATCACCTCACTCCCCCACTGGCACTGGCCAACTGTCTTCCACATTAGTTGGGCAGCCAGTTCCTGTCCAGTGTTTCTATCTGACCCCAGCTCTTGAATCCACACAGACCTTTCTTTTGGGAACCCCTTACCCTTCCCTCTAATGCTTGCTATGACTTCTGAGAGGAACTATAACATCATGTTAAAACAATGCTAAGCAAATAGGATTACTCTCAAGTTAAAATTTCACACAGAGGCCACAGAGATAGGTCAGTGGGGCAAGGGACTAATTGGGAGAACTTGACAGTCTGAGTTTGATCCCAGGAGACCATGTGAAAAGCCAGATGTGGTGCCACACATCTGTAACCTCAGCACTGTTACAGCAAGGTGGGAGACAAAGACAGTAGCTGGAAGCTCATGGCCCAGCTAGCCTAGAGTACGTAGCACAGTGGAAACAACTGTGTTTAAAAACACTGCTTAAAAAACACTGTTGAGAGAACCCACCTTCCCTCTGACCTCTGCAAACAACCATGACATGTTTTTGACACTTAAAGCGTAGCCTCATCAGTTCAACATGGCAGGTGATATCATCAGCTTGGAACTGGACAGGTGACATCATCAGTTCACAACATGGCAGATGATGTCATCAGTTCACAACATGACCGATGATGTCATTGTGGGGAAAAAGAAAGATCATGTGGCAAGATAGGGAGTGTGGGAGCAGTCTTTCCTTTTTCTAATATCTGATTCTCAAACAGACTAAGTCATGCCATGAGATCAGCATTAACATGTCTAGTAGTCACATCCCCAGTAAACTAATCATCTCTCATTTGACCCCATGTCTTAAAAAAAATCTATCGTTTCTTAATTCTTTCACATTGGAGATCAAGATTCCAACACATGAACTGGGGGAAACGAACCACAGCACTCCTCCTTTAGTGACTCAGTCTCCCCCCAAGGACACTTAACTCTTTACAGAATTCTCCCTGCCTCAACCTTAATGAGTCACAAAGCAGAGGATGTGCCAGAAGGAGGTTGACCATGGGTGAGTATATTTTTGTGACTTTTCTATAAACCTTAAACCATTCAAAGTAAAACATTTATTTGGAACTAAAAGAGCCAGCCAAAGTGACGGGCACTGGATCTCCATTCAGATGTCCCATGGCCAATTTCCTCACAAGTTTATGTAAGTCACAACCACACTGCATCATAGCAGGTAATCATTTTTCCCACGTGAGAAAAGACCATTCCTTCTGTTAATACAACTGTGACCTTGTCCTTTGAGAAAAACGACTCTGGTACATGCTGTGAGATGCATTTGACTCTCTGCTCTGGCTGTGAATGACACTCTGTCAGAGGGCAGAGCCCCAGCCTCCTCTGATGTTAGAGTTTCTTGTTTTAACTCTCTGTTTCTCTGTCTCTGTCTCTCTGTCTCTCTGTCTTTATCTCTCTCTCTCTCTCACACATACACACACACACACACACACACACACACACTCAAGCACTCATCTACCCATCATGACAAGGGGAGAGGGCTCCAGTGTGTCTTACCACAATGTAACACTCAAACTAACCTGACACACCAACCCCAACCTCCATATCCTTGGGTTTCACACCTGCCTCCTTCTATATCCATGGGATTCACAGCCACCACTCTCTGTACCCACTAGTCCACACCCATCACCCTCCGTATCCAAGGGTTTTACAGCATGGATTCAACCAAGTACAGATTGAATAGTTTTTAAAATAAATTGTGTGTTACACATACAATCTTTTTTCTTATTTTATAATCAGCACACTGCAACTGTTTATATAACATTGACATCATATTAAGTCTAAAATCAATGTTATGATGACTTAAAATGCATGCATGAATACATGAAGATTATTTGCAAATACAATGTCATTTTATAGAAAGGAATCCATAGATTGTGATCTCCTCAGGAAGTCTAGAAACCAATCCTTGGGAGATACCAAGGACTGACTGTATTTAGAATTATTTGATTAGTATTACTTTGTGGTATATTGGTATAATCATTTAACATTATTTGGACCAGGGCTGCGACAGAGATTTGGATCCAGAGTTTCTAAGCCTACAATGAAGCTCTATGAGGTAGGCACTAAGAGATTTCAGAGACTGAAAACCTCACTCAGAGAGCAAGACCATTTGCCCAAGGAGGCATATATGTCAGTCAACAGTAGAGCTAAGCCTTTAGCCCCAGGCCTCTGTAGGGATCAGTTTACTGTTTTCACCCAAGGTCATGCCATGAATAGCACAGGCTCACTTACACCAATGACTTAGTACTCTTTGTTGGATTGTGTTTCCAAATTATTATTAATATGTGAGCCAAAAATAATTCTGAAGAAGCAAACATAAAAAAAAAAACCTTCTTAATAAGAAAAGGTACTAGAAACCAGTGTGCTAATGTAAGCAGGGCATGAGGCAAGAGCAGATGCAACCAAAAGGAATCTTCTCGCGTGTAGGAGATCCCCTGGGCTAAACCCAGAGTATGCAGGGACATGTGGGAAAGGCAGGCAACAAAACCACCTGCAGTAAGAGTTGCTTTTGATTGTGTTAGAGTCTGCAGAGAGTGCTCATGTTGGGAAATCCCATTCAGTCCTCAAAACAATATAAGGAGATAGATTATTTTCTTAGTTTAGGATGTTTTAGTTACAATAATATTTTTTTGTAAAAACTAAATGTTGTTTAACCACTCAAGGAACCTTATAACCAAGATGTTGCTGTTAAGTTCCTGCTCTGAGACCTCCTTTTGATCCCAACACATGGTGCTCATAGATAAAAGCGTAAATAGTGGGAACTCAGAAGGCAGCCACTTTCAAAGGCAAGATAAATGTCTTTCTGGTCTAGAAACAACAGAAAAAGATAAAGAGAAAAGATAGGGTGAACTGCCTACTGGTTTCTATCCAAGGGGCAGGGAGAAGCAGCTTGGGTCCTTTCCTGTGGGACCAAGACAGCTGTGTGTGAGATAGGGATTCTGAATTAATCTGTGGGATATGTTCCCAGAGAAAGAGTTCAAAGCAAACTGCACTGTGCCCAGCCCAGGGTAGTGGTTGTTTGAGGACAGTAGGCTGCATGGAGGTGTAGCCTTCCAGCCAGAGCCTGGGCAGACTAGCCAAGCTATAGGCTCTTTAGCTTCTGTCTTCTCAAAGAACCAAAGTTTCAAATGCTAAAAGAGACCAAGTACTCCATCTGGGGTCTCGGCGGCTGAGCTAGCAATGACTATAAAAGGCGAATGTCGGGTAGAGGGGAAATGGGGGCTACACTTTGTTTCCTAAGGGGCTATGTATTGACAGCTTGGTGTCCAGTCTATCAGTGGACCTTTTAAGAGGTAGAGTCTGGGAGGCTAGAGAGATGGCTCGGTGGTTAAGGGTGCTTGCTACTCCTCCATAGGACCTGAGTTCAGTTCTCAGTACCCACATCAGGAGGAAATGACTTTGTCACAAACAGTAACATGTAAATGGAAGTACTAAAAATGTAAAGTTGGCCTATAAAGCCAGAAGAGTACAGTTTGAAGTTTCCAAGCCAGCAAGAATGGGGAGAAATGAATAAAAGTAAATTTTGCCAGTCTAACAACAGCTTACAGCTTGAACAATAGAACTAAAGTGGCCTGCAAATTAAGACAGTTTTACATGCTAGCAGCCAGCACAAAATGTGAATAGATCTACCTCAGCTATTACAGAACAGGCTATCAGATCAGAATTTCAAAAATCTAGCTGCATGGTATTTACATATGACAGAATTCGGAGTAAAGAACCAGGAAAGGAAACATCCTAGACAAACTTTAATGGAAGGCTGGCCTAGCAATGCTAATGGGAGCCAAAATGTGAATCGAAAGCGTCAACAAGGACTCATTATCATACATACCGATAAGGGGGACACACTCTACCAAACAGACATAATAATCACAAACTTCTATAAATTCAAATAGCCTATAATAAGTATGGGAAGCAAAAATTGGCAGAGTTACAGGGAGATATTGACGAATATCCAATCATGCAGGAAGAGCTTAGTGCCCTCCTCCAGAAACAGAGCAAGCAACAAAGTTATGGATTATTTGAAGCACATAATTAAAACACTAGATGTAATAGATAAATCTGGAGCCCTGCTTCAATCAAGCATGGAATATTCATTCTTTTTAGCCACAGGATGCACATTATAAAACTTGACTTTGTATCAGGTCACAAAAGCACTATCAACAAATTACAAAGAATTTATGTCACACACACAAATGGCAAAGAACCTATATGCTCTCCAACAAATGCTGAGGACTGTGAGAATTCATCAATTAACATAGTTTAAGATACACTTAAAAACGAGGGGGAAAAAAAACACATTCCAAAATGACATGAGTGAAAAATGAATGCACAATGAACATTTGTTAAATATTTAAAGCAAATGACAATGACTACATTCCACATGAAATTTGTGAGGCGTGATTAACATGATCCCTGGGGAGAATTTACCCTTAAACATATTTGTTAAAAACTAAGAAAGATGAAAAACAAATTCTTCATTTAACTCAAGAAGCTAGGGAAACAAGGTTGAGAGATGGCTCACTGGTAAAGAGCACTTGCTGCTCTTAGAGAGGACCAAAGTCTAGTCCCCAGCATCCACACCAGGCTGCTCACAACGTCTCCAGCTACAGCTCTGAGGCCTTCTGGCCTCCGCAGGCAGTGCACTCATGATGGCATACACACGTGCAGAAAAAATTAAATAATTTTTAATTAATAGAAAACCAACAGAAAAAGAAATAGATATTTGAATAAGTGAGTAACATCCAGGACATAAAGAAAGTAGTCAAAAGTATCCTACCCTCTCCCAAGCACAGGCAGAGGAAAGAGCAGGGTCTATGAAACCCTAAAAAGACACAGGTACTCTGAGCAAAGTACAAATACGATGTATTTCCCTGACCTGATAAAATGGACTTTCCAAAAACTCCAAGTAAACATTCTAGATAATGATGTTTTAGGCTCCTCCCTAGTCAAAGCAAGAAATGAGCAGACTGGTTATAATTAGTAGCTTTTTTCAAAATTGTCTGGAAGTCTAAATTAATGTGTAGAGAGTAAGGACCAGAAAGAAGGAAAGAAATAAAAAAGTTGTCATTATTTTTGAATGATAGGCTTTACTATACAGAAAATTTCTCCCTTGGTGGTCAGTGAGTGAGTGGGTGGACGGATGAATAAATGGATGGATGGATGGATGGATGGATGGATGGATGGATGGATGGATGAACAAAGTTCAGCTTGGTTCTGCTGGTTCAAGAACAAACACACGAAAGAGTTTCTGTTCTCTGGAAACTCAGAGTTGGAAGGTCAGCTGACCTGCTTGTCATACCACACAATTGTGCCTTTCAGAACCCAGAGAAAGCCTTTTGGAATTATTTCCATTTAAAATGGTGATAGTATTTCATCAAGGGCATTTCACGGGAATGTTGCTTTTCAAACACTGCACTCAAACAAAGTTAGGGAGTTCCTGGCTTCCCCTTCCATTTGGCCAGTCTCTCTTGCCTCCTCCTAGTCCCTGCAGGGGGAGGCGCTGCATTCTGCAATGACGCAGTCCCTGCAGAGTGGGCATCAAGCCTCGGGGCTGAGAGACACCTGCTCTATTAAAGGATCTCCACTTTAGTACCTCCCACACACATGTCATCGCTCGCTGTCGCTCAGTCAGATGCGACAAGTGAGGCTGACAGCCTTCCTGTCTGAGTCTGAGAAGGTAGGAGGTAGAATTGTGCCTGGAACCATTTTCCTGCCAAATGCAAGGGCTGGTTCCTTCCATAGCTGAGAAAGTCCTGATTCAGCTGAGCACCTGTCTTTCTGGCTGACTGTACCCCTGAAAAAAGCTGTATCTTT
Organism: Cricetomys ansorgei; assembly: GCA_026225945.1. NCBI lineage: Eukaryota > Metazoa > Chordata > Mammalia > Rodentia > Nesomyidae > Cricetomys > Cricetomys ansorgei. The sequence continues at coordinate 2,334,864 of JAMJFZ010001899.1, forward strand.
TGGGGGTACCCAATCCACAGGGCTAACATCTTACTACCTTCTGAAAATCAGATGCCTACACGTGGATGCCAAGTCAGCCACCCTCCTACATCTTCTGCCATCTTAGCCCAGGCATCTGGTATTTATGGTGACCAACTTACCCCAACCTTAGACGTTAAGAACAATATCTACAGTCAGATATGGTGGTGTACATACATAATCCTAGCCCTGTTGAAGCTGAGGCAGGAGGATCACAAGTCCACCCTGAGGTACCTGTTTAATTGCTGTCTCAATTAATTAATTAACTGATAAGAACAACCTGAGTTTAAATTCTCACTCTGGTGCTTAGCAGCTATGAGTCCTTGGGGATGTCACATTGCCCTTCTCCAAGCTTCCGTTTCCTCTACTGTGAAGGCATTCAGAACACCGGCTCCCAGAACTCATGGAAGAATTGAATGGAGATAATGCTCATAATGTGCTTGGCACAGTGCCTAGGACATTCTGTGTTCCCTATAAAAGGCCATAAACCAACATACCATTAGTGGTGTTCAATAAAGATAGGCTGTAGGATGTGACAGTGGATCCTGGAAGGTATGATTGTTTTTGCTGGGACCAGGCAGGGGGTGGGGGGTGTTCTGAAGGTGGCACTATTGAAAAGGACCTGGGAAAGGGGTGACACTATCCTGAGGGAGTGTATGGACCTTGGTGCTAAGAAAGCAGAATGTGGTGGGCAAGTCCAGGACAGGGAAGGATACTCCCAGCTTGGACAGGTGGCTGGAGCTAGGTGAGAGTTATTGTGCCATGCAAGTGGGCACATAGTGAGGAGTTTTTACTACCCCTTGGGGAGCACTGAGAGCAGGTAACCTTCCCGGAGTCCTTAATCTCCTGTATTTCTCAGCCTCTCCTGCTTTCCTCTTTATGCTGTTGAGTTTCTTGAGGGCAGGATTGCTTGAATCTATCTTGTGGTCCTCAGGGGCCCACATGTGGCCTAATTCAGCGCTTGGTGGAAGAATGGAATATATCTTTCCTTCCAAGGGATCAAAAGCTCCTCCTCTGTCCTATCCATCTCTCCCACAAAGAAGCCATCTGCACAAGGCTGAGTTGGGCTAGAACCTTACTTCGAAGTGAGCAGGGCCCCTCCTATACTTTGAGAAGCCCCCTTTTTCCAGACATAATTTTACTCTCTCTGGATAAATAAGACATTGGACACCTGGTCTCCTTAACCTCTGATGCCCAAAAGTGGTGGAGAAAGTCATAGATTTTGATCACTGAGCAGATGGTCTCTTCCTGGGGTAAGAAACTCCAAAATCCTTTCTCTCTAAGTGTTCTCTTGGGTGTCCAAGGTGAGCACCTGGGTGTCATTCTGAGATCTGCCAACTCAAGTCCTGCCATCTGTCCAGGTCTCTTACAGGCCATCAAGACAACTGGCTTCAGGGAGATCAGCCACAACTCAGCTTCCAAGGCAGAGTGGAGAATGGGACACAGGAAAGAGTTATGAACGTTGCAGCCAAACCTGAGTTAACTTAGAAGTTCTCTCCCCCCTCCCCGCCGCCCGTCTCTAGTGTGTGTGTGTGTGTGTGTGTGTGTGTGTGTGTGTGTGATCCTTCAGTGGCCTTGGCTTCTTCAACTACCAAATGGATCCCACTTTATTAGAATTAAGATCAGAAGGCAATAATGCATGTTAAGTACCCAGCACAGAATCTGACCCTAGAAAACACTCCAAAATCTAAGCTACTTGACTGTACACAGTACTCGGCCGCCAAGTCCCCTTCCGTTCCTATGAGTAACCTTGAGTAGACATTTTGTACCTCATTTTGGAGCAGGGGAAACAAGCTAGTGGTTCCCCAAGATTACAGGGCGCTGGAGTCAGAACTGAGATGGCTGCTGGAAGTTCTTTACATTTCCCCCCTCTTAGATCGCCTTGCTTTCATCCTCTCCCAACACAGCTTTTGCTGTTATCCTTCTGCAAAGAGTTTCCACGGAGAAAGAGCCTGTATTTCCTGAAATGTTGTCCTCCCATCCCCCCACACCAGGAAGCTGCTCTGCACCACTGGAGCAGGAGAAATAAATCCTCCTCCAATCTGCTTCGATGCAGTCCAGAGACCAGGAAGCACCCCCTGCTCTAGCCCCCGCAGAGGCCATATGGGCCCAGACACGGCAGAATTAAGTGTGCCTGCATGAGAGGGTTGGTGGAGAGGCAGCTGCTCTCACAACCAAGGCTCCAATGTGCTCCAGAGAGGGAGGTTCCTCTGCCTGCTGCAGCAGATGGAGAGTCCTTGCTGATTGGCTGCTCAGGGGAAAACACTACCATCCATCTCTGGTCTCTAATGAAGAGTGGAAGCCTGGGACCCATCATCCTTGTCAACACCATGGAGAGCTGCTGGCTCCTGGGCTGAACACACAACTACTCGCAGTCTGGCAGGAGGAAAGGGAGAGACAGGGAGAAAAGAAAAGAAAAAGCAGATAGAGTGAAACAGGGAGAGCAGAAGGAAGGACAGAAACAGACAGATGAATAGTGAGATGCAGAGATTAAGATTGGGTTAGAAAGATCTATAAGATGGCATACAGCAGCAAATGGAATAGAATTTAAATCTAGGCTAAACACAAAAGCAAGCCAGCACATATCAAGTACTTCCTTTGAACTAGGGACTGAAACACTTGTGTCTGTGCACCACGTCTCTTGACCTTCACAAGTAGCCTACAGAGGGATACTGAAACCATCTTGCCAGCAGAGGTCTCCTACTAGCACTCTGCAATGGAAGTGGACTTTGTCTCCTAAAAATCACCTGTAGCTTCAGGGTGTTAATACTGAAAATGCTTCCTGTATCCTACATATGTCCCTTCTCATCACTGAAGCAAGTTCTTTCTGAAAACTCAGGGTCATCTTCCTCTACTCTGTAGTCAACGAGTCTTTAAAACATCAGAGCTGTTGCTGTTTCAGGCCCTTGGCATTTGCTGTTACTCCGGCCTTGGAGTTCTATTCCCCATGTCTGCTCTATAGCTCCAGAATATAATTCAGGCCTGCTGCAAGATCACTCCTCACAGAGGATGTGCTTGTGTTCCCGGTGTCAGTAACACACACACACACACACACACACACACACACTGCATCTCCTTACCTGAGTGATTTGCCTGTTGCTTTTTATCTCTTCCACTAGAGTCCTGTTGTATCATGAGTTGGGGGGGGGCTCTTCCTTCTTGTGTTGTGTTTCTGAATGAAAACACTTCATCAACATATGAAAACAAAGTCTGAATGAACAAATGGTTCTAGAACCAGGACATACAGGCTGAATACTGATGAGGAGCCAGAAGTTTTCAGGGTAACAACCTGTGCCTCTCTCCACCAGGCCCCCATGCCAGAGGCCTCATAGGGATACACTGACTTTAGTCCTTATAATAGTTTATCACAGAACACTGGGAAGGTCATGAGAACTCACCCAAAGTAGGGGCCACCAGGTCTCCATGATACCACCCTCTCTAGTGAACACTATGCTGCCTGGATCCTCTTTCCACAAAAGGGTCTCATTCCACCAGCTCTCACGGATGTTGGCAAACGATGACTGTCAGTCAAATTGCCCTCGTGGAAAATTTCACAGGGGATGAAAGCAGCCTCACCCAAGGTCACCCCTACACCTGTAGGACAGCTGCAGCCAATGACTCTCCACCAACCATTCTGACACCAAACATGCACTTGCTTCTACAAATTCTCCACACACCATATGAAATGTGTCAGTTATAGAAAGAGAAAGCATACCCCATGCTTATTTACCACCCATCCTCTCCCTTAACAACTGTAAATCAGAGCCACCTTCATACTAGAGACAAGGGCACCTGGACTTGGACACACACGGAATAATTTCCTCTCATATTTGAGTACTTCTGAAAGCTGAGCTCTTTCCTTTGGAGAGTGGTGTATGTAGGCAAACACCCCTCACTCTAGTTGTGTACAATCCCCTGTGATTCTTTTCATCAGAGATTTGTATCTCTTTTTGTCTCTAAACTACATTTTTTTTTTTTTGGCCGGAAGAATCCAACTTTTATGTTACTCTATAAGGGCTCCTATACCCAATAAGCCAGGAATCTCACTAGTAGAAAAGTCAATTTTTTCCTGTAGCTTACTTTGGTTGAGTTGCAAATCTAATAGAGATTGCTCTGTTGGGGGTATAAGAACACATTATAAAAATAAACTGTTGTCTTTAAGAAGGGGTGGTAGACCTCCTATTAACAGGCAGTACACGTGCTACTATGACTACAGTTTTTAAAAAATTATGAGCAAGCCAAGTGTCTTCCATTATTCATAAAGAAAAGATAATGTTTTGCCATCATGGGAAGATGTGCCCCAAATCTAGGCTTGCCTTCTTTACAGCATGTGTGGAAGGGAAGAGAACTTCACTGTGTTCTGTCAGGCATGGCAGCTCTCCAGAGACTCTCAGAACACTTTGACTATGGAGTATCAACAATGCTGGAGACAACTTCTCAAATGCTGTCTTCTCAGCGCTGCACAGTCTATCTTAAGATCTGCATACGCATCAATACGTGGTTGTGATCGTCAATGCTAAGAGTCCCACTTCAGCTGAAACACTGAGAGAGGTCCAACTAACAGCAGACTCACACACTGCATCCAGCATGGCTGTCAGCAATCTCAGGCTCTGACTGAATCAGAACAGCCGTAGAAGGAAAAGGCCGCTTCAGAAGGGTGCAGTCCGAAGAAGAAAATGAGAGGACGATCTCACCAGAGATGAGGCAAGGCTCAGAGCCACGTTAGCCATGTCTCATGACAGAGACCAGGGCCACGGAGACTTCAGTACTCACTGCACAAAACGCATCTGGCCCTACACTGACCACTCTGAGAACAGGGACAACAGGCATGAGGCTCCAGTTCTCTAAGGGGCTCATAGCTACACGGGCCACATGGGCGACATGGGCTCTAGAAACACTGGGTGGAATGTGCCCTGGTGAGAGGTGGCTGATTGACCAGAGAACTCCCTTCCACACAGAATCCAACACAGTTTGCTTGGCCTGCTTAAAGCTTTAAGTTAAAACTGGGGAATTTAACACCAGAACTGGGGCTCATCTTACAGAGTCAGGAGATCTAGCCACATCTGCACATCACGGGAGCACCAGTGAGTTATCTGGGACCAGATAATAGCTGTGCTCATGGAGCCATCAAAGCCCATATCTAAGTCCATAAGCATGTACATATGGAACTCTGAAACCTTCTTTTAAGGAGCGAGAACTAGAAGAGTGGACATCGCATGTTCCGGGCTCCACATGGCTGGAGGATGAGTGCCTGGGGTCAGCCTGGCTCCTCAGGTTGGCCTAAGTTATATGGTTCTGTTTGAGGGGGGGGGGCATCCATGTATTAGTTACTATGACAAAATATCTGAAAGCAAAGTAACTCAGGAGGGGAAGAGCTTGTTTTGATTCACAAATTGAATGATAATTCCATCATGGAAGAGAAGTTGTGATATTAGGAACTTAGAGCAACTGGTCATATTGTATTTCAAGTCAGAAAGCAGAGAGTGGGCAGGAAGCAGGGCAAGGCTGTAGAACCCAAGGAACTACTTACTCTAGTGAGACTCCGCCTCCTAGAGGTTCTACAACCTCCCAAAACATCGCCATCAGCTTGGAATCAAGTATTCAAGCACATGAGCCCATCTGGGACATCTCACATTCAAACCATAATAGTGCTTATGGGAGCACAGGGTGAGGGACATTGTGCTCGCTGTACAAGAACAGAGTTCAGAGCAGAGAGCAGATCTCACACAGCTGGTAGCTGGAGGGGAGTCATGGACCCAAAGTAAATGTAGTGTTCTGAATATCTAACAGAGCACCTAAGAGTTAGTGACATTAAAGCAAATGCTTTATTCTACTCTGTGTAAAGAGTTCACATAAAGTACAGGAGGGACATTTGTCTCCTTTCTCAATCTTGGGGTCTCAGTTGAGAAGATTCACCAGTTGGGAGGACTCAGGGGCTGAGGCCAGGATCATCTGGCTGCATCATTACTGTGCATCCACTGGTTGAGATCAACTGCCTGTTAGCTGGGCCTCTTGTGGGCTGTTGGCCATGTCTCTGTATGACCTATCTACATGACCTCTTTGGAGGCTTTCTCATGGCACGGTGGCTGGGTCTCAACAGCACACATCTCTGTGTAACAGTACAGAAGTACATGGCAGTCTTATGGTGAAGCCTTGGAAATCAGATAGCATCACCTGGCCACACGGTTAGTCAAGATGGTCACAAAGAGTGAAGGCTAATCTCACACAGATGAGTGTAAGGACACCTCACACATAGAAACAGATTCACTTTGTTTAAATTTTGTTTGCTTCTTTGGTGTGTGTGTGTGTGTGTGTGTGTGTGTGTGTGTGTGTGTATGTGTGTGTTATTTATACACACTCATGTGTGTATAAAATGTGCACACACATGTATGACCATCTGTCGAAGCCAGAGGTTGACATCTATTGCTTTCTGCCTTACTTTCTTATTTTATTTTATTTATTTATTATTTGGTTTTTTTTTTGGTTTTTCAAGACAAGGTTTCTCTGTTGTAACTCAGGCTGTCCTGGAGCTCACACTGTAGACAACGCTGGCCTCAAACTCACAGAGATCTGCCTGTGTCTGCCTCCCGAGTGCTAGGATGAAAGGCATGTGCCACCACTGCCTGGTGTCTGCCTTACTTTTTAATACAGGGTCTCTCATTGTACTTGATGCTCACAGATTCAACAGGGCTGACTGGCCAGTGAACATCAGTGATCCTCCTGTCCATCTCTCCAATACTAGGATTACAGGTGCCTGGCTTTTACGTGGTTTTGGGGATCGAAACTCACACTTTACCCACTGAGCCATGCCCCCATCTCCTTGGAAAGGACCATGGTAATGTCCTCATTGCCTCTATTTGGTACAATTCATTCTCAATAAGAATTCTCTGCTCCTTACATTTATCAAAGGGCTTTTTGAAAATTCTAACCTCCTAGGGCAGGCTTTGTCACAGAGTCCTCCCAAGGAAAGGTTAAATATTTCAAAGGCCTTTGAGACTCAGTTTCTTGGTTTTCCCTCTCTAGCTTCTCTGCCACGCACAGCACAAAGGCCCTCTTTGCTCTCTGATCACCTCTCTTTCTTCATTTAATTGGTTTGTTTCTCACAGTGTTTGCTCTATGACCTGTGAGAAAAACATGGTCTCCTGGACACTCAGGTGCAGGATTTTGCTGTGGCAAGTCCCCTAAAATGCAGTTCTGTGCCACTGTTAAAGTGGCAGCCAGTATGACATCTGAGTGTTCATGGATGTCACACAGACTCTTTGTTGTACGGTCTGACAGCTTGCCTCTAATCTCAGAGTGTGATATCATAGGCATCATTGGGATGATTGGGACACTGAGAATATGACATTCCCACTGCTGAATAGCAAGTCCTGGTTAGATAGGCTTCTTACCAGCGTATTAAGGTCTGTTTATATTTAAACTGTTAAATATGTGCATATTATTTTTCCTTTCACTTTTGAGATAAGTACCTGCTCAGGATGGTCTCAAACTCATAGTCCTTCTGCCTCGGCCTCCACACTGGGATTACAAGTATGTGACATGATTGATGTCTGACATACATACACAACTAATAAAATAATAATACACATTCTAATAATAAATTATAATTACACACTAACAATTATTATTATTATAATCATCACTATTTGCTTGTGATGGTGCCTGTCTTGCTGTGCTACACAGAATGACCATGGGCTCTGAAGGGAGCCATGCCAGAGGTTCAGTTTCACTTACTAGTCTCTTCTCTCATCTGGAAAGTGAGGGTAACAGGACTTCTTTTTAAGATCAGTGAATGTTTGCAAGGTCTTCAGCACACAGTAGTGGCCAAGTCACTGGAAGTTATTGGTATGAATACTTCCTCCTCCCAACCTTATCTGTTCTCTCTCCCAACATGCTTATCTGCACTTTTACTTCCTAGAAAAATGGCAGCATCTTCATTTCAGCACACATAGCAGCTCTCATGTTTGTTCTAAGGGAGTTTCTAACTGCAGATGGTGTGTGGGTGGGGAATTTCCCAGGAATTCTGGGGCAGAAAGGCTGCATTCATCAGGAAGAAGTGACTCAACCTCTGAAGGCAGAGGCACTTGCTTACAGGGGACTGGTTCCCGTGCAGGAAAGCTGAGAGAAGCAGAACAAGGTAATGAGGCAACCTTGAGAAGCAACAACAGAAAACCTCCACTACCCCAGAGCATGAGGACAGAGGGAGGAAGAATGGCCAGGAGAAACGTAGAGAGCCAAGAACCACAAAGCAGGGACTGCACCCACTGGAGACTCCATCCATAGCAGACAAGGAGATGGCCACACCCAGCTTCTCACTTCTATCCCTCTCTCTTCCATCAGCACCTACGACTGGCTCGGGCCTAGTAGGAACCAGGGACACAGAAGGCTAGGAAACGCTGTCTGCAAGAGTCAAGCCCCTTCACAAAAAATGGTAGAGAAGTCAGGAAGCCATTCTCCTTCCTTCATTCCTTCCTTATCTCGAAGTCCTCGAGTGTCTGTATCAGGTCTGGGTCTGCACTAGCTGTGAGGCCAGGAAAGAAGAGGTGTGTCACAGGCCCTCTTTCAGGGGCCAGGTACAGCAGCGCCACAGATCATCCCCCCACATGGTGTTACCTGTCGCACGTCTCTCAAATTGTAACACTCAAGGTTCAAAGAATATTAAATATCTCTCAGTACAAAAAAAAAAAAATTAGCCATTATTTACATGGGAAAATAATCCATCCAAAAGAAAAACAAAAAACTCAGCACCACAGTTTTAATAAAACATTCAAGAATAGCTAACTATCCCAGCCTCTGTGCAGTTTCTACTCCTCGTCTTTCTTCCCCTTCAACCTACCTCTCAAAACACATATTCCATCATTCATTCCCTCTTTAAAATTCTTTGTTTCCAGAAAAACAATATTGCCCTGCCCTCGTCCCACAACCACCCCTGGGCTGGTCTCCTGCGCTGCACACCACTGTCTCCTGTTCTGTGAACTTCTCGGTCCCCCTCTCTGCTTTCATTCAGTCCACTCTCATTCTGGGACCTCAGTAGAGCTTAATCGTCCCTGTCTCCCTGCCCAGTCGAGTCTCCCAGGGCAGATTTTGAGACTTCACAGCCTTTTCTTCAGAAGAGCGTCTCATCTGCAGTCTTACGTTTGTCCACACTGACGCCTACCTCCGGGACACTGAGTTGTCTTAGGGCAGAAACAGTTTCTGCTTCCCTTGCCAGTGCATCCTTGGTACCAAGCACGGTGGCTGCATCGCTATAGCCATTTAATAGATGTCTGTGTGTGTCTGTGGGATCTAGAGATGGTTAGATAGGTGGGTGGATGAATGGTAAGGAGGGTAGTGAGACAGGAGAGTGATTAGATGGATAGATAGATGGATGCATAGAAAGATACATGTTTGGATATCTGAATGGAGGGTAGAATAACAGTCCACGTGAGGATAAGGGGGTGAGTGGATGGGTAGATGGGAGTGGTTTGAAGGTGATGCGGATGGGTGGGTGAGTGGAGAGGGAGGAAGCGGTGAAGGAGGGGACATGAGCTCTCGTGCGAGGGCATTGGACGCTAATAAGTTCTCAAAATGAGGCTCTTTGGGGAGTTGTTCTTTGATACACATGTACCCCAAAAACAAACCCTTCTTTTTTATTTTTCCCATACACCCTTTCTCCACTACCTAGATACCCTTGTCCCCAAACAAGGGATTAAGATGTCCATATCAGTATGGGAGTGAGCATTTCTTGAGCTATTGAGAGGAATCTATAGTCACTTCCCCCCAATTTTTTTTGTTCAGGTATGATTTTATTTTTTCTTTTCTTCCTTTCTTTATTAATTTGTGTGTGTGTGTGTGTGTGTGTGTGTGTGTGTGTGTGTGTGTGTAGGTGTGTAGGTCAAAGGACAACATGTGGAGTCAGTTCTTTCCTTCCACCTTTACATGGGTTCTGGGACTGAACTCAGGCCCCAGGCTTGTACAGCAAGTGCCTTCAGCTGCTGAGTCATCTTTCCAGTCCAGATATAAGTTCTGACCCAGAAGAGTTCTTTTTCACTCTTGCCTTTTGATTTTCACAGGCACAACAAGGCTAAATGAAACTCTTTTTCCTTTACAGATCCAGTAAACTAATTTAGGATATGTGATGGCTGATTTTATGTGCCAAACTGACTAGGCCACAGTGCCCTGTTATTCAGCCAAACAGTATTCTGGGTGTTGCTATGAGGGAATTTTGTAGATGTAGTTAATGCTTACAATCAGTTGGTTTTAAGTAAAAGAAATTGTCCTTGGTATCCTGAATCAGCCTGATGGACAAAGGATCTTAAGAGTAGGATGGAAACATCTCTTTTCCCTCTTTTGAGGGAAAAAAAGATGAAATTCCCCTATGGACAGAACTTGGCTTGTGCATGAGAATAGGGGCTTGTGCCTCCTGGTAGCATGTCTAGCTAGTCTCTCTCCAACTGTGTAAAACCAGCTCCAAAGACACAAGCACATACAGTCACTTATCGCTTAAGGATGGTGATGGGTTCTGAGAGGTGGGCTGCTGGTTACTTTCATCATGGTACAAACATCATGATGTCTTTACTCAAACTCAGAGGGTCAATGTCAATCACCCAGTTCAGTGTACCCTTCTGATCCAATCATGAGGCTCAGTAAACACAAGACATGTGAGGTGCTTCTAGTCCAACATGGTATGCTGTTTTTCAGTCAAAAAAAAGTTTGTTTCTTAAATAGAAGGAGTGAATTCTAAAATGACAAAACAAACACTATACAGTCAATATATATTCCAGTGAATAACTTCCTACTGTCATCATCAAGTATCACAGCCCTGTACATAATTTAATGTGACACTCTGGAATGTTACTGACCACATTGTAGACTCATTTACACCAGCAGCAGCACCAGAAAGACATTGCTTTATGTCTTTATGTTGGCTATTAACACTAGGTGATAGGGAATTTGTCAACTCCATAGTAATCCATGGAACAACTGTAGTGTACGTAGTCACTGACCAAACTGTCATTATGCAGCACCTAATTGTATGTATACTTATATACTTGCCTGTGTCTGAGCATCTTCCTGGAGGAAGGGGAGGAGGCAGCAGATCCTTGGTCTAGAGAAAACCTCTGATTTCAGACAGAAGAGGTTGTAGGAGAGCCTCAGATGAGTTTTGAGCAAACCCCCAAATAGGTCCAGTGGACATTCCATTTCAGGCTGTGAGGTCATTCAAAGTGGGTGACTACCTATAACTCAAGGATCCCCACGAATAGCCAAGGGTGATTTCAGACACCAGGGGTCACCTTTGCAAGCTCTAGGACTCCTTGGAATGGCTCTTTCTAGTGTCCAGGAAACATGGAGGCCTTTGCACAATGGCAGAGCTGGGGCACCCTCCTAAGTGCCCATGTGGGGACTGAATTCCAGACTGGGATGTAATTTTATGACACTGATCTTCATGTCAGTCAACTTTTTACCTAGAATGTGGGCTCACTGGGACAAAATCCTCATCTTGTCTCTCATTTGTAAGAGAACAAGCCTAGAGCGGGGCTCTGAGAGTAGTCAGGGAGCCTGCAATGGCATAGTAAGTTCAACTGTGGCTTTCCAAGAGGTGCCCCAGGCTGCCGCCTTTCAGCGGCTCACAGTGCATGGGTGGAGTCAGATGATTAGCACACGAGGATACTGCAGTGAGGGGAGGGCAGGGGTCCAGGGTGTCTCAAAAAAGGGGAAGAGACAACTTCTTGGACCCAGTCATGAAGGCTCCTTAAGCTTAGGTGTGGTTTGAAGGGTGGGGATGACAGTGGCTCACTCTGTAATCTTTGGAGAACTTACTCGGGGTCTCACATTTTCTCAGGGCTCTACATGAACAGTCTCAATTAATCTTCACAACTCTCTGAATCAAGAGCTTCCTCTTTTCTGCAGGTGGAAAAACTGAGGCACAGAGAGTGAAGCGAAACAATTTCCCCCCAAATAAAATAACTGGTTAGTAGTGTTACTAAGAGGGAGAGCCCAGGAAGCCCGGGTTAGAGGTCACTGCCTCCCTTCCCAGTCAGGAGAAAGGGGCTCCCAGATAGAGGACACTGTTGCCAGTGTCCTCAGTATGCTCTGGATTTGTAGGGAAGCTACACGGGAAACTTGCTCATTTGTAGAGCTGGATTCTGAAAGCATGACTGATGGATTTGTTTCTACTAAAGCAGACAGTGAAATTAGAACAAGTTCTGGTTTGGTTAAAAATAAGATACTGAAACTTAATGTTAGGAATGTTCATATGTCTATTTTTCCAATGTTCAAATTAGCCCTTCAAAAACACAAAACACACATATATTAAAATGTATATTCTCCTTTCAATTTAGTCTTCAATATGGCTCAGCACTGCCCTGTCACAGCCTGTATTTATGTGAAATTCTGATATTTTGTTTGCTGTGCATTTTTTCATTTTGAGACAAGGTCTCACTGTGTAGTCCTGGATGGCCCAGAAATAGCTATGTAGACCAGGCTGGCCTTGAACTGAGCCTACCTACATTTACCTCTCAAGTATCAAATAATTTAAAGACATGTGTCAACATACCTGGCCACTATGAATTTTGTGGCATTAATTTTTATTTATGTGTATGTTCTTGTATGTATTCATGTGCATTCAAAAGCATGTTCACATGAGTGTACGTGCATCTGAAAGCCAGAGATCAATGTTAGGCATCTTTCTTAACTGCCCTCCAGCTTATTTTTGAGACAGTCTCTAAGCTCACTGATTGGGCTAGACTGGCTGGCCAGTAAGCTCTGGGGATTCCCTGGTCTCTATCCTCTCAGTACTGGGATTATGGATGAGTAGTACTGTTACCTTTTTATATGACCACTAGACATCCAAACTTGGGTTCTCCCGATTATGTGCCAAGCCCTTTCCTGACTGAGCTATCTTTCAGTCCCTAATGATTATTATTCTTCAGAATTGATTTAAAATATCATTGATTTGGTTATTGAAATTCTTGACACATGTGCCTCATTTGCTGTACTCTGCCAAGGCAAAGAAAAAGCAAAGAGAGATGAGATTCCTGTGCCTATGGAAGCCTGAGGGAGGGAGGGTTGGGAGAGAATAGCCAGGAGGCAGGGCACGGAAAGGTAGCCCTGTCCTGATCACAGAGGGGGCCCACTATACTATAATCAAGGGGTTAGTTTTTTCCTGTGGACAGCAGGAAGCCACCGAAGTATTTTAATAAAGAAAATAAGATCCCATCTTGTGTCTTAGAAAGATTGCCCTGGTTGTGGACCATCAAGGAGACTGATGCATTACAGAGAAGGGGCAGGCCTGACCTAGGGTTGGAGCTGGTAGGTAAAAGCTTTGGTCACTGGCAGGAAGTATTGCTAGGGCTCCAGGACTGGACAGAAAGAAACTGTGTCTGGACAGATGCAGAAACTACCCAGAGCCTAAAGGCTATAGGATCCATCATCAAGGGAGACTGGCTTTCCTCTACAAGTCAGGGAACACAAAGGTGACTGAGGCATCTAACAGCAAAGAATGTGTTCCTCTCCAGAGTTCTGATATAGGACATCACTTATCCCATCACCTACAGGTGACAGTTCAGAAAGAAGACAGCACCTAAAATCAAAGTGTGTCCTTCTAATTCATGTAGGACCCCAGAGAGCACATGACTAGGAAATGGAAACATTGAGACAAATAGGCAATAGACCCAGACTCTTTGCTTTCAATGGGAACATCACTGACACTCAGTGACAAGCTCTTCATCCCTGACGCCTCTGGGGATATAAGTCTCCCTGTGCCTTGACCGTGATCTCACATGAAAAGCCCTCAAAGCAGAAGCTGGAAAGAAGGCTCAGGGGCTGAGAGTCTGTACTGATCTTCCAGAGGACCCACGCCCGATCTCCCAGCACTCACACGGGAAGACTTACAACTGCCTTGCTCTGCACCCATCAGGCACCTGCTCTAAGGTTCCATACACACATGCACACACAGATACACATACTTAAAACTAAAAATGCAACTTTTAAAAATAATTCCTGCAAAGCACATCATGTTATCTAAAACAACCCAACGGCACAGGCCATTTCAGGGGCTTCAGAGAATACACTCCAAATGAGTTTCTCTCTCCCTCACAGCCAGTTTTATATTTACCATCCTCCCTGTCTGTATGAGAGGTCAGGGGCTTAGCTGCTTAGCTGCAAATGTTCCTTCAGATCCCTTCCAGGAACCTCCAGCCCAGGTCACTGCTGCAGTGTCCGAGTGCTCAAGCCAGAAAAATCCCCTAAGTCTTACCACAGAAACACCTAAACAGCATCCAGCAACGTTACTCATTAAAAGCAAAATGCAGAAGCAACTCAAACATCCTTTGGTGGGAGAATGGATAAACACTGCCATGACTAGGCAATAAAGGAACACAGGCATATGTGGAGCAGGAGAGCCCATCCTAAGGAAACTAGGTGTTGATGGAATGTACTGGCAGATCCCATTTGTGAGTTTGAGAGCAGGCATACAGGCTTTCCCATTTCAGAGCAGGAGTTGGGTCAACTGGGAAGGACGACAAGGGACTGGAGTGATGGAAATGTTCCCTGTATTGATTTGAGTGGTAGTCACACTGGTACGCGCACATTAAAAATGCATCAAGCTGTACTCTTAAGATTTGTGCCTTCTACCCGATATAAATTACACTTCAATTTAAAAATATATAAAAACAAATAATTTTAAGAGGAGGTGATTGATGTGTGAATGCATGCATATAAATCTTTATAATGATGCTAATTCTCAAGTTCTGGCTGAAATCTGTTGTAACTAACTCAATACTGCCCAAGAGAGTTTTCTCCAGGGATGTGGATATTCTGTGCCTGCTCTGTCCAAAAACGGATAGGAGTCATGTATGACTGTTGATTTTAGTTCATTTTAAGTTAGGTATAAAGAACTGCAAGTGCCCAGGGGCTTTATTCTGGACATTCAGACACCCCAGTACCACATGAAGAGATGTAAACTCTCTACATCCGTGCAAGAGTGGGAAAATTGGTAGGACCCCTGTGGATTTGTCTGGAGCCAGGGTGGACGCTTTGGGTTAGACATGATTTTAGAAGTCCTCTCCTGTCCCCTGGCTATCTTTTTATCTTCTGAAGTCCCATTTTCACTGACTACTTTGTCTCTTGACTAGTTTAGAGTCTCCGGAAATGTCTGTAGGGCCTGGGATGCTCTCTTATTTGTATGAATGAAATAATGGATACTCTGACGAAGCACCATGACCCCAGAATGAAAACCTAGAACCACGAGTGGTGGGAGTCTTGCCATGCGGACCATGCTCAGTTTAACCACTGCAGGAGGCGATCAAGTGGCAAAGGCTAGGGATGAGCACTTGTGCATGCTGAGTGGAGGGTTAGGGTTAGGGTTAGGGTTAGGGTTAGGTTCAGAAGGCAGGACACTGGTGAGAGCTTTGTTGTTTTGAGTACAGAGGAACAGGGGGCTTCAGTCTGGTAGAATCTGATAATTCCCAATACAGTATGTCTGATTAATCAGAAGACAACCAAAGAGAACATTAGGAAACAATGCAGAACCTGAGCTTCAGTCAGGCCTAGTGGAGCTGTCCTGAAATCCCAGGAATCTGAGGCAGAAGTACTGTGAGTTTAAGGTCTGCCTTGTCTATATTGTGAACTTAAAGTTAGTCCAAGCCTCTTAATAATACCCAGAAAAAAATAAGCAAAAAGTGAGATGAGAAACAAAAATTGTGCACAGAGCATGTATCTAGCATAAGAGAGACCCTAGGTTCAATCCTTAGCACTCAAAATGAAAAAAATGAAAGGGTCTGAGCCTTAACCACTTACAAGGAGCCTCTGTGGTCCCTCCACACATATGGTCAGGACACAATCTTCCCTTTTTAATATTACATAGAGCTGCACATGTGTAGGATAAATCATTTATATGAACTCGGAGATTGAATTCAGGAAGATTCCATGGTCCCTGGTTAGACTTTGGGGAAGAAGTTAGATATTGCCAAGGGAGGAAGGTGCCATGCCTAAAAGACTGCACAAAACAGGGGTGCTATCAAAGTAGGTAATATGTCAGGTCACCAGTAGTCAGAGCAAATATTGTCCTTAATAATCCATTCCAACAAAGAAAGTGCCCAGGCTCAGCGAGACCACACATACATACGAAGTGTCAGTCACTTCAACCACTATGCCAAAATGATGAGAAACCCATTTGAGAGGAGGCTTTACACTGGCCTCATAGTTCCAAAGATTTTGATCCCTGGTCATGTAGATCTGTTGCTTCTGTGCCTGGGTGCAATGAGGTGGAAAACCACGGTAGGGATCATGGGATAGAGCAAAGACAGCTATGGAAATGGGAGAGGCCAAGTGTGGCAATCAAAGCCACAGGCTCATTCGCCCACTACCTCCAACTAAGCTCTACTTTCTAAAAGGCTAATCAAAGGTTGAATCCATCAACAGATTAAACCATTGGTTAACTCAGCTATGATGTAATCTTTTTGGAAACACCATCCCTTGACGTAGGTACGCTTTACTGATGTCCTAGGCATTTCTCAGTCCACCTGAGTTAAAAATCATGATTAAACATCACACACAGCCTCTGTGGGGTGTACCTGGACCTTCTGGCTGCACAGCCTAACTTCTTGGCCAGGCAACTGTAGCTTGTGTTAATTGCTACTTTGTTCTGAGTGCCTGCATTGGAGGGTCTCTAGGAAACCCTGATGGACTCTGGATCCCCTTCCATCTACTGCTGTATAATGAGGCTTCGTCGTTTTGATTACCTGACTACCCCAAATTACCAAGACGCCATAAACCTTAATCTGAAAGCAGACTAGCACAGCGTTGTTATCCCAGAGGCTCGATGCCCAGCTGGAAATGCAAGAACATGTTGGAGATTTAGAAACGGAATTTCAAAAGATCTTACAAGTTCCTTGAGCATGGGTCACCCAGGCTGTTCTGGGTAAAGCTATGAGTATACGTTCCCTCACATTAGTAATTGCACTAAGCCACAGAAAGCGGAAATGATTTATTCCCCTCTCATGCACAGGAAACCCTAGGATAAGCATTAGGAATCAGGATTGTAGTTCTTCTGCACCACCATCCTTTGACTATGAATTGTATCCTCAAGATTTCCTCATGACCCAAGATGACTGTTGGACCTCCAGCCATCGTGACTGAATTGCAGGCAGAAAGCAAGCAGGAAAGAAGAAAAGAAAAGCCACACTGCTCTCCCCCTTTTAAGGTACTTTTAATTTTTACGAGCCATTGTCTGTCCTTTCTACTAAATCTAGTGCAAGTGCAGCAAAAACACTTAGCCTTTTAGCTAGTATTATTTTTTTTAGTTAGTTGGTATTTAATTATCCTTTAGTGTTCCACTACCACACATAGTATTGTTGGAGTTCTTCAGAGGACACAAGAGGGATGGAATCCAGGGAGGTGGGCTACATTGCTGCTTTTGCCCACAGAGGAAATTCCTGTGATTTCTCTAATCCCAACTAGGTGGAATAATATGAGACATATCTTCACCAGCTAAGACTTTCTGGAAGAATCACCAAGCCTCCTTTGAGTAGGCGAGATTCCTGGGTTTGGTGGGAAGCTAATGGCTTTTCTCCTAGATCTTTTCTTCTTCTTTCCCTGGGTGTCAGAAGGTTGTGTTGGAGCGTGGAAACCTGGGGTCTCCACATGGTGTCCACCCATAGGAGGAAGGGAGCCTGCTGCATTGCAGCACTTGGAGAAAGGACACTCAGCCTCGAGCACAGCCAAGAAGTCTTCTGGGGGCACTCAACATGGAGTGGAGGAGAGGGTCCAGACAAACAGTCACGTGGGGTGAGGGGTCATCTTTTCCACCCCAGCTAATCTCTTACAGGACTTTGAAAATCCAGAGAATTAAGGTGATCATACTAGACAGGGGACAGCATTAAAAGTCCCTTTTAGGGAGGTCAGACCAACAGGGGAATCAGGGTGGATTCCTATCTCAAAGACACTGCATCACAGGAAACTTGTGTTGAAATCCAATCAAAATGTGAAAAAAGAGAGTCAGATGCTGACTCAGGACGAATGTCTTCCCAGTTCAAGGACTCAGAACCCTGGGGAGATATAAGCATGAGATGGATTGCCTGCAGAGATCGTGGGCAATATCTTTGAGGTCTCAGCCAAAAGTAGTCCAGCTTCCCACCGTCTTCAGGGGTTAGGCAGCTCACAGCAGCCCATGAGCTCTGGAACATCTGGCTTGGTCTTGCCTGCTCAAAGGAGGCTTGGTGATTCTCCCACAGACCCTTAGCTGGTGATGCGTGAGCACAGGTAGAAGGTACTTTGCTAGCCAGGGCTTTACCTCCTTCTCTTCTCCTTCTCTCTTGTCACCTGTTCCATCTCCCTTGTCCTGCTCTCCCTCCTCTCTTGAATTTCTTTGATACTTACTGAGAAGGATAGAAGACTTCCACAGAAGCTGGTATGATGTCCCAGGGTAATTATTCTGTAGAAGAGGACCTGCTAGTGCCCTCAGCCACACTCCCAGTGACTACAATCTGGAGACCACTAGCACTGCTTTTGAACAAGTTAATGGTTAAGTACCCTGCTCAGCTTTCTGTCACTGTGATGAAATACCATGACCAAAAGCCACTTGAGGAATAAGGGTTTATTTGGCTTATATAACCTCATTGTAGTTGACTGTTGAGTGAAATCAGAGCAAGGACTCAAGGCAGGAACCTAGAGGTAGGATCTGAAGCAGAGGCCATGGAGGAGTGTTGCTTACAAGCTTATTCTCCATGAATTGCTCAGCCTGCTTTCCTATATAACCCAGGACCAGATGCCATGGGAGGCACAGCCCATAGTGAACTGGGCCCCCTTTCACATCAATCAGTAATCAAGAAAATGACCCATAGACTTGCCCACAGGCCACTCTAAGGGAAGCAATTTCCCAACTGAGGTTTCCCCTTCGTAGATGACTCTAGTTTGTGTCAAGTTGACAAAAACTAACCAGCACAGTAAGCAAATGAATAATTAAAAGGAGGCATACACAGCTGAACTTGCCCTTGGGGGGATGTTATTTGAGCACAGAACACTGTTCTACAACACAGACTTCTTTGGGGTCCACCCACAACAATGTCTCAAAGGGACTAAAGTAACCCATAAAGTAAGTTTGCAGTGGGATGAATGATCCAAGTGTCAATAATTTAGAAACAAGCCTGTAATGTGAGCAATAAGAAGTGAAGAAAAATCAATGCACTTCTTCTCCTGGTGTAGAAATGGAAAACAAGCATCATTTTACTCCAGCCCTGGGCGAGCAACAACAAATTAATGGTTCCTGTCAAGGGCTCCTGTGCTACCTCTCTGCCTGGAGCCCATGTCAAGAAGAGACCAGGTAGAAGGAGCAGACAGATTCTGACTTCAACCCAGAAGTCTCCAAGTGAATTATGGGTACACGTATGCATGTGTGCATGTATACACAACATGTGGAAGCCTGGAGTTGTTCTAGAATGCATTGTGCATGCACACCCCTGGCTGCAGAGATCCCAAAACACAAATCAACACAAACATATATGTCTACTCACATGCCAAACACATACCTGTGTGCAGATGAGTATTAAGTTCCGGAGGTCAAAACTCCACAATAGGCCTAGGGGGCTGAAATTCAAACCCAGGCAGGGCTCTCTAGGGAAAAGTCTGTTCCCTCAGCTTCGCTACCTTCTACAAGCTGCATGC
Source organism: Cricetomys ansorgei (assembly GCA_026225945.1). Classification (NCBI taxonomy): domain Eukaryota; kingdom Metazoa; phylum Chordata; class Mammalia; order Rodentia; family Nesomyidae; genus Cricetomys; species Cricetomys ansorgei. The sequence continues at coordinate 2,354,523 of JAMJFZ010001899.1, forward strand.
ATTCCTTAGATCACGCCCCTTTCTCCATTTCCAGTGATGGCACCACAATGACTATCACGTCACTTTGAACCTAACTGACTTTCTCCCATCTTCTCGTTACAAAGGTGTTGGTGGTTACACAGGATCCTTGCAGAGATGTGAATAGGATGTGGAGTCTTCAGGAGGCCTGTCCACCTGTCCTACTCCCACACTTTGGCTGTGGAGGACAGAAGGTGGTCTTAGCACAGGAGACCAAGCAGCTTTCTCAGATGCATTTCGGAGTCGTATGACCATGTCCCAAGTATGAATCTGACTCACTCGGTTGTGTGACCTTGGTTGTGTTTCAAAACCCCTGTCTTTCTCCATCACCAAAATGGAAATGGTGGCATCGGTATTCTGGAACTACTTAAGGGTCCAGTGAGATGAAGTTTGTGCAATGACCAGCAGAGCAACACAGCCACCTGACATTGCAAACAACTCACAAAATCTTACAACAAAGCCCCAGCCTCACACCAAGGCTACATAAAAGCCATAGCTCTGGTGTAATGAGAAAATGTTTCATTTGTCCACTCTACAATTCCAGAGCCATCTACAGTCCCTTGGAATTCTGCTTGCAAATGGTCAATTCCTGCCTAAACTTACTTTCTTCAAATGCAATTAGCAGCAGCCAATTCCCACTTTCAACATCCTGCCTCAGAATCCCTTCATCTAACTTGACAAATGCCTCAGGCACATTTTTTACCTTCTGGGTTATTGCAAGTGACAATCTACCAAATGGTTTGCTGTTATATAACGTGTCATTTTGCCAGGCCTCTGTGAGACTCTCTTCACCACCTGCCAGCCAGTCTCAAAGATGTTGCCATATATTCTAGGGTTTTGTTACAGGGGCCTTCCACTTCAGATACCAAGGACTATATCAGCTAGCTATTGCTGTGTAACAACCAAAAGTCTTGGCACCATACAACATGCACTTATTTTTCACCTATTTTCCTGTGGTTTGGAGATCAAAGAGGAAAGAATTAGTGTTGAAGAATAATTCAATACGTGTGTCAAGAATGTGGTCAATGTCAGCCATTGTCTGCTGTCATACCACCTCCTCATGCCACGATGCTTAGTGGCAGGTATACAAAATTGTCTTTCCACCCCATCTCTGTGAGGCCTTAGAGAAGTGACCTCATCCCTTACTGGGGTATCCCAAAATTTCAAGCCTGAGAAGCAACCAGTAATCCTCACTCCTCCTCCAGATTAATGGGGCTTATAGCATGTCCCACAAACATCTGATTTTGTACAGATGTAAGGACCTGTTTCATCTGTGTCTCTCATGGGACTGGATAGTACAATGACGGGTAGCACATGTGACCATCACTGATTGCCCAGCTAATAAGCTAGGTGCTGGCTGCAGAGTGCCTAAGAGTGGGCTTTGCCATCAGACCTGGCCAGGTTTGTCTGCATCCTTGTTACTCTGTGTGCACGTGTGTGTGTGTGTGTGTGTGTGTGTGTGTGTGTGTTTAGCAAATAGACTTATCTTGATTATCCTCAGTTTCTTCAACTCTAAAATAGACAATCTAATTATATCTATCCCCAAGTATGTTTGCAGATGAATTAAAATACATAAAATACACAGTCCAGCTTTGGTGTTCTAAGCCCTTCACATGCTTATTATGGAGGCCAGCCTCTTCACATCTTATTAGCCTTCTCGATGGCACAACACTCTGCTAAGAGTCTCAGCTTCAAGTTGTGGCTCCTGTGTTTATGAACTCTGTATCTGACCCTTTCATCCACTGAGTCCCCATTAGGCCTTTCATGGTGTAATCAGTCTCTTTTGCCCTGTACCTTCTCGAGAATGTTCCTTCCATTTGTATCTTGTGGTAGAAACTGGCTTTCTCCCAACATCAGCTCTCTTTGATGAGGTACACTCATGGATTCTTTTTTTTCCCACTTTTTCTCATGTGTGTCCCCTTGAGTTATCTTGCCCTCACCTGATGCTAGTCTTGCTTTGACACAGGGGCAGTAATATATGTGAATCAGGAAAATATTGAAAAGTCTCTGTGTCCTAGACATGTCCTCTATTACAGCTCTTGGAATCCTGAGTTAATTTCATGAGCCTAGTCTACCCTACTAGAAGAGGACAATCATATGGAGGGGGTCTTAGCCATTAACATCTCAGCATGGGCTGTCATGAACCCATCTACTGCCCATGGATGCAGAGAGGATCCAAGTTCGACGGAAGCAAAACCATTCATTGAGCAAGCCCAGACTGTCAAACCAGGAAATTCTAAGTGAAGAGATGATGATTTTGGCCCCAAAGATTTGGGTGTTCTGTTATACAGCATACACTATTAAGTCTGTCCCACTAGCTAGCACTCAGGCAATTTAGAAGTCTAATTAGTTCCACCAGGGCAATTCCAGCTTCCTGGCCCAGGCTCACACGTGGGAAGAACTAAACCCATCTAGCACATAGACTCTCCTGGCCACCTATTTGTTTGAGAAAGAATATGTGGCCCAATTCAAGCCAAGGAAACACAGAGTAGAGTTCTTCGGAAAAAATCATAGAAGAAAGCCTCTTGGTGATTATGAAAAACCATCTAGGTTTCTTCTTCCACTCAGTTTTTCTGCATGGATAGGTAGCTGGGAACTGAACCTGGTCTTGGTTTCATAAAGGAAGTCGTCTGAAGACACAGACAGGGTTAGGAGGGACCTTCAAAAATACACTAGAGCCACTGGGTTAAGCAAGCCTTGGCATCATTTCACCTGGGTTACCCAGCAGACAAGCCTGTGAATTCCCAGTGTAGGCCAGGTGCCTCCCATCCTCAGCCACAGTCATCCCAACTGCTGTGCGTCTTATTATAAATGGAGAATAAATCCCTTCTAAGTGTCTATACTTCTATAAGCTCTTCTCTCCATGACCTCATGGCACATGATGATCAAGAAGTAAGAACCTTGATGCCTCTGGGCAACAGGCCTCTTCCTTGGAAGTTTAAAGCCAAATGGCGTCCCAAGGAAATATCCTTTTTAGTGCTTAAAGCTATGAGAAATAATATTCATAGCTGCCACACAGACTGCACCTGAAGAACTCAGTTATCATGGAAACAGTGAATGAAACAGATATGCTCAAGAGGAAAGGGATGGAGAAACAGAAATAATGGAGGAGAGAGAGTGGTGGAACAAGGAAGGAATGGAAAGAGTCAGTTGTTGGCATTGAAACCTTTGTTTAATTGTTGTGAGAACCAGCTGTGCACCTGTCTCTGCTCAGCTTATCTGATCTGCCCTTTCTAGAACACTGGAAGACAATATATTGCCTCTTTGGCTTAATCCTGTTTGATGTTGATTTCTGTGATGTACAGTCTAAGAGCTCTTTAATGTGGGCCTACACCTAACTCCTGATAGGTTTCTTAATGACATATTCAACAGCTGAGATAACTGCTTCTCTAGCAACCTGCTTTTCACTTCAGCTCTACTGACATTCCCCTCTGTGCCACTTTCTCTAGATCCAGTACCCTGCCATGTCCCTGAACATCTCTCACGCCTCACACATGGCTGTAACACGGGCACTATGGGCATGTTTAGAGTCAGAAGACCTGAGTCTACCTCCACACCCATGAAGTATGATCTGAGGTTGGAAATCAAACCTACTTGTTTTGTCAGGCTGATATTCCAGCTCCGATTTCACTGAAGGAAGGTTTTACTTTGGCTCCGTTTGTAGGTACAAACCCATCATGGTGGAGAGTATTGTGGGCAGAGGAAGGAAGCAGCTGGTCACATTGTGTCCATAGTAAGGAAGCATAGAGAGAAGAATGGGACCCCAGTCTACGGAATGGTACCACCACATATAGGATGGATCTTTCCATTTCAATTAACCAATATAGAAACTCTATCACATCCAATATAGAAACAGACATGTCCAAGGGTTGGTCTCCTAGGTAATTCAGGACCCTCTAAAATTAATGACTAATATTAGCCATTGTACGTCCATCCCTTGTCAACTTGACACCAAACATCACTTTTAGGCTATAGCTCATAATCAACTCATAATGCAAAAAATGCATTCAGTCCAACCCCAATGTCCATAATATAGTCTTTAGTGGTTGTAAGACCCTTTAAAAGTTAAAGTGCAGGGTGGTAGTGGTGCACACCTTTAATCCCAGCACCCTGGAGGCAGAGGCATGCAGATCTCCTTAAGGAGATCGAGGCTAGCCAAGTCTACAGAGTGAGTTCCAGGACAGCCAGAGTTACAACAGAGAAACCCTGTGTCAAAAAAAAAGTTTAAGTGCTGTCTTTTCTGATACTTGGGGAATATTGCAAGTACGAGTCTCTGTAATACTAAATATATATATATATATATATATATATATATATATATATATATATATATATATATATATATATGCTTCTAACATACAATAGAACCGAATAAACATTCTTATTTCAAAAGGAAGGAGGACATAGCAAGGAAGGCTCATACCAAAGCAATATGAGCTCTAATAGAGAAAACGCCAAATCCTACAGCATTCTGGGACGTTTTTTAAACTCTTTAAACTCTTCCACATCACTCTAGCAAACCAGTTCCCAGGGGCCAAGGACCATACGGTCAGATTTGTTGCAAAAATCAAACTCCGCCCTCAGTTTTCTGTATTAGTTGCTTTTATCACTGCAATGGCAAAACACCTGACAAAAATAACTTAAGGAGGAAGAGCTGGTCTGGCTCACAGCTCAAGGATGCAGTCCATCACTGGAGCAGGGGAGTCATGACCGCAGGAGTGTGAGGCAGATGGTCACACTGCGCCTGCAGTCGGGAAGCAGGAAACCATGAACACCGACACTCAGCTCTCGTCTCCTCTGTGTTCATTCATGGGACCAGTTCACTGAACAGTGCCACCTACCTAAGGTAGGCCTTCCCGTCTCAATTAGCCCAGTCTAGAACCACCAGCCCCCCGTCATGAACATGCACAGAGATTCATCTCACAGGCGATGCTACATCCGGTGAAGTTGACAAGCCTTGAAGATGTCTGAGGGATCTCTGAGTACCCAAATGTGACTGCAGCTTGCGGCATAAGGAGAAATGAAGAGTAGCTAACTACCAAATGATGAGACATCCCTTAAAGTCACGTTAGATTCCCTCCTAACTGCAAAGGCATACTAAACAGCCATCCTTTGATCACAGAGCTGAATGAACCTATGTTTCCATGTAGCACCCCTTCTTGATAAATAATTCAAAGCCATGTCTTCATGGATCCACATACATCTTCCAACTCAAGGGGCTCTGATTTATAGACACTTAGCTTTTGAACACAATAGCCTCTGGTTCTATTTTGTTACAAGAAAAAAAAGTCAGAAGTGCTCAGGATTTACGACACTGATAGGCATGTGCAGAAATGAGAGCAAGGAGTTATGGACTATTTGAAATAAATGTACAGGAACGTTAATGCAGTCTAACTGAGGAAGAATTGGCCTGTCGCCTGCCTCTCTCCATCCTCTGGGGTAAAGACGGATAAGAATACT